>CM032455.1:111030667-111210667 GCA_019049505.1 Pachyrhynchus sulphureomaculatus
CTCTAACGAGCTTTGTTGTTTGCTTTTTTCATCCAGTCGTGTTCTGTTAATCTTTTTATATCGTCCGTCCATCTTGTTTGTGGTCTACCTCTGCATCTTTTGTGTTTTCTAGGACTCCATTCAACTATACGGCGTGTCTATCTTATATCATTCATTCTTGCATATGCCTCGCCCAATTCCACCTTAATGTACATATTCGTTGTATTACATCTGTCACTTTTGATCTTCTGCGAATCTCGATGTTAGGAATACGATTTTGGAGTTTAATATTTTAGCATTCTCCTCTCCATTGCTCTTTACATTACCTGGAGTTTATTATACTTTTATATAAAGCCCACGTTTCAGTGCCATATGTTAATACCGACAGTACATATTGATCCAATACTCTGGCTTTTATTTTATTGGGGATGTCCAATTTAAATGTAGATTGTAACCTTCCGAACGCAGAACAACCTAACGAGACTCTTCTATCTAAGTCAGCCTTTAAATTATTTTTTGATATTTCGATTTTTGGTCCTAGATAATATGAATGTTTGTACCTTTCCTATTCTTTCATCTTCTATTAATAGTTCCTGGCTGTTATCTTTACTTTCGTTGTTCAAATATTTGGTTTTGGTGAAGTTTATTTTTAGACCTATTTCTCGAGAGTGTTATTTAATTCCATCAACATTTCTTGTAATTCTTCTTTTGTGTTGGCGATCAGAGTGACATCATCTGCGAACCTTAAGTGATTTAATCTTCACCGTCCATTAGTATTCCTTTATTTTCCCACTTTAATGATTTAAACATGTCTTCTATAGTCAACATGAACAGCCTTGGGGATATCAAGTCACATTGTCTAATTCCTCTTTTAGTTTTGATTTTATTTGTTTTTTCTTCAAGCATTATTTGTGAAGTGGCATTTTTATATATGAAGAAGAGTTGTGTACCTTTCATCGACTCTGCTGTTACTTAAGGCGTTAAGGACTGCCCATATCTGTACCCAATTAAATGCTTTTTCGTAGTCGACCATTGCTATCCACAAGGTGACCTTATATTCGTTTGCCTTTTCCACTAGTAATCTACTTGTTTGAAGATGGTCCAAAGTGCTGTTCCCCGTCTATATCCCGCTTGTTTTCGTGGTTGATAACTGTCTAAATTTGTTCGTTAATCTATATGTTATAATTCTAGTGAGTATTTTGTATAGTACCGATTAGGCTGATGGGTCTGTAATTTTCCAATTTAAATTTGTTCCCCTTTTTAAAAATAAGCACAATCGAGGCATTTACCCAAGGTGCTGGTATTTTTCTTTCTATAAGGCATCTGTTAAATAGAGCTTGAAAAGACTGTATTATCGATGCCCCTCCATACCTTATCAATTCTATAATTATTTCATTGTCCCCTGGTTCTTTGTTGTTGTGCGTATGTTGTAGGGTGTCCATTAATTCATCCGTTTTTACATCGAGAATTTCTTCAGTTCCCACACTTCTTACTATCGCTCTATTTCCTTCTTCTTTCCCGGGCGGTGGCGATATTTTCGTGTCATATAGTGTTTGCTAATATTTCTCTGTAGCTTCCTTTATCTTCTTCTTCTTAATTGTACGATCTTTTGGTTATCGTTATTTACAAGTTTTATTATTTGATGTCTCTCTTCATTCAGTTGTTTGTTTAAGTGTTTTAAATATCTCGTTTTTAGTACTACTCAGTATATATCACCACTACACCAAACACTTTATTTTTGCACTCGACGCGCGTTTCGCTAACCATGTTAGCTTCATCAGGAGCGATGATTGACTAAAGCTAAACTACCAAATCTACCCTATTTATACTTAGCCTAACCCTTGAATTACTCAAGCGGAACTAATGACATAGGCAAGGCTATCAGTTCCGGTCAAGTAACCAGTAGAGGGGGACTATAAGGAATAGGGGCCCTCTGTCTTTGTTTAAACTACTTTTACATTTTATGATTTCCATACTTTCGTATGCGTTCAACAATCTCCTATCAGATACATTTTTTATTAATCTTAGATTATCTAATGTTACAGTATGATCAGCTTCAAGAGCATGTTCGGCAATGCTAGACTTTTCTGTTCTGTTGTATTTTAAGTGTGCTAAATGTTCTTTAAATCGTGTTCTAATTGACCTTTTTAGTTTGCCCAACATACTTTTTGTCACAATCATTACAACTAATTTCATAAATTCCACTTTTCTCACAATTAGGAATCTTATCTTTGGGATTTCCTAAGATATTCCTCAGATTGTCTGATGACTTATAGACTAAGGTGAGGCCTACCTTATTAAATACCTTATTGAGTCCCTTGCTATATTTCGGATTATATTGGTATGGAGACATACTTGGTGTTATTTTCTTCGCGTGTAAAAAAGGTGGAATTCTGAATATTAAACCTAAACTTATGCCTATTTATTAGCTTATTTACTAACTCATCGTCATAACCGTTAACTCTAGTTATATTTCTAATACGATTCCTTTCTTTATTAAAGTTTACTCTATTCAGAGGGAAAGTGACCAAAGTGTTTTGGTGTAGTGGTGATATATACTGAGTAGTATCATTGTGCCAAAGATTCCACATTCCCAACTTAGATCTCGTTTTAGAATAAGAAACAACCGATAAAGTGGACTTGCGCAATTAGTGTTTCATACCGTGATTGCCCTTAAAAATAAATAAAATCCTTATCTAGGCTAAGTTAATTAGGTCCCTGACATCTTAAGATCCAATATTTATTTTTCACGTTTTTTCTTAATCAATAATGTATAATACTTATAGCATCTTAGCTACTTAATAGCCAATAAATCAATCTAGCTCAATCTAGAATCGAGTAATAAAAGTGTAAAACAAATATTTACTATCTAAATATTTGTTTAATTTATAAAATAAAACAAAATTATATCTTGGTACAAGAGCATCTCGCTACTACGTTACAGTAAGTATGTTACCAAAACCACCATACGTCAAGATAGTTTTCATAGTTTTTTTTGTATACCAGATAAATTATCAAACCTACTGCACTCGTAATAATTTTTACTTATCCACACTTTCTGGGGAATATTCCAAAATTTTTTTCAAAATTTTTTGATTAGTACTACTTAAGATAAGGGGGGACATCGATTTTTGGTAATTTTTTTAAATAATACAAAGAAAAGCGTGCACAAGTATTATATCATACGTATTTTTGAACTCGTGTTTCCATAAACTTTCATTTTACACCCCACTCGATGACTTGGTATTTTTTTTTTCACTTCCGATTTCACCCTTCCCAAAACTAACCCCTTAAGTCAAAATTTAGCTTTCAAAACTACACGCTCTGATTGGGCCATCAATTCCTACATTTGTGACAAATTTCAACTTTTTATGCCAAATAGTTTCGGAGAAAATCGGTGTGACAGACGGAGAGACAGATAGACACTAAAATGATCCCGTTCCCGTAACACTAAAAACACACAATGTCGAACAATACGTTTTAGCTATTCAATCCCTAATTTAAATTCATATTATCGTAAAGCCACTCTCAAGATCTGAATATATACTTCATTTTTAAACAGAAACACGAGCCATAATTCACCTGTTTGATTTTAAACTAAAAATATCTGAATAGCCATGGAAATATTTTTTTACAATAGCCTTCATGACATCAAAAGAATAGCTCCAGTATATCCTAACCCAATTAGGAAAAATGAACTTTAAAAACTACCTGCACTGTGATTAGTTGAACAATTACCAGGAATCGCATTTTAAAGTAACAGTAAAATATAACTTTTTCCCCTTAAAAAGAGAAATGTGAATATTTTATATTTATTAGAACCCTGAATGTTGAGTGAGTGTTTAGTAGGATCACAAAGGCAAAATATTGTTTATTGCAGTCCTTTATTATTTATGTTTTAGATTTTGCGAAGTAGCTTATTCTAATGAGTACTATAAACTTGCTAAAAAATGCTTCGACTTAAAAAAAACATCCCCGTACACTTTATCTCGTCAACAAAACTTATAATGCCTTGCTCATAACATCCTAAAAGGAAATAATAAAAAAGTCATCGACAGTGCCAATTTCGTTTTCGCCCCCGATAAGCGTGGGTGACGAGACGCGACGAAGCTTTTTCAATTTCTATGGCCGGAAATTGCCATAATGGTGTTTGGGTTTGCTCGATGCAGGTAATTTATTAAAAACAAAAAGAAGTCTTAGGGTCCAACCTTAATAATGTCTTGAAGAAGTAAGAACAAGACTCTAAAAGTGATTTAAAACCAGTAGGTTCGTCGTAATTATAGCAGATATTTATGTGGGTATATGAATAGTATCAACCATATTAACAGAACTTTAAATTTAAAATTTCGACATATATTAAATAATGGGGCACTACTTATTATTTTAAAAAAGATTTTCAATCAGCACCTTCAAAATAACAACCATCTGTAATTAGGTTAGTTCAGGTTAAGAGACGGATCTGGAGATATAAAGAACCTATTTCTCCCTTTAGTAGTTTCTTAGACACTAGAAAAAAAGTTGCATGGGTTTTTTTATATTCTAAATTAACATTAAAAGACTACTAGTATGTTCTTGTCGCTAAAAATGTGATATTGTTAATGACTATTGTTTTGTCGAAACTATTCTCGTATCAAAATAAGCTTTAAAATAGCCTAAAATTCAAAAAGTATGGAAGAAATTGTACGAATAGGTATATTATAAATGTAATCTAAATACATACCAGGGTGTACAAATATGAAAATGCGGATTTTTTTTCTAAAAAGAACATGTTAAATTCGGAAGAATGAAAAAAAGTGCTTTATTCAAAGTATGCTCCATCGCTCGTTATACATTTTTCCCATCTTTCGGGCAATTTGTGAATACCACGCCAGTAAAAATCTTCCCCTTTTGCTGCGAATCATTCATCGAGCCATTTTTTCACATCTTCGTACGAACCAAAGCGCTGCTCAGCAAGTGCGTGACCCATCGATGCAAACAAGGGGTAATCGAAAGGAGCCAAGTCTGATGACTAAGCCGCATGGGGTAGAACTTCCCAGTTGAGTGCTTCCAACGTGTCGCGAACTGGTTTTGCCGTATGTGATGGAGCATTGTCATGAAGAAAAATGACTTTGTGTTGCCTCTTTCGGTATTCTGGCCTTTTTTCAAGAAGCGAACGGTTCAAATTGGTAAATTGTTGTTGGTAACGTTTAATATTAACCGTTTTCCCAGGTTTTAACAGCTCATAATAGACCACGCCCCTCTGGTCCCACCAAACACAGAGCATCGTCTTTCTGCCAAAACGATTCGGTCTTACGGTCGATTTGGATGGTGCGCCTTGGTCTACCCATGATTTTTTGCGCTTAGGATTCTCAAAATAAATCCACTTTTTATCCCCTGTAACTATACGATGCAAAAAACGACTTCCCTTTGTACCGAGCGAGCAAAATGACACACGTGTTTTTGCGCTTTTCCATTTGCCTGTCGTTCAACTCATGTGGTACCCATCTACCGGCTTCTGAATCTTTCCCATCTCTCGTAGCCGATTGGAAACAGCTTGTTAACTAATGCCCAATTGATCGGCAAGTTATTTTTGTGTTTGCGAATTATCTTCGTCCAACAATGCTTGCAATTCCACGTCTTCGTGTTTTTTTGGCAGTTTTCCACATTCCTTGTCTGCAACATCGAAGTCACCACTTTCAGCATGTTTACCATAAGTTTTCTCGAAATAATCGGTATGATTCAACAGCAGTTTTCTTCAAATGAAAACAAAAAATTAATGCTGTCCGCGAATGCTTTTTGTTCGGTATAAATTTCGACATATTGAACACAACAACACACTTTTCCAATTTATCACTCGTGCGCGTCTGACACTTGTTGATGACACAACAAAATGGCGCAGTGTCAAATCTTTATAGCACAAACTGCATTGGTGCACCATCTGCTGTCTGAAATCCGCATATCATACTTGTACACCTGGTAATATCGACAATGTTTTGTGAGCAAAACGCCATAACCAAAAATTTTCTTAATGCGAATTAATTTTGTAAAAATTTTATTTCGGCTTGCGCAGTTCTGCTATATGGCTAATTAGAACACCTTATACTGAATTTTCAGTGTATCAAAAATTATCCACAGAGATTGAACCTTTGCAACTTATTACAAAATGATCTTCCAACAGAAATATAGCTGTGCCAATCAAAATGCGATTTAAATATTTTCGAAAAATAAGAAAGAGTTGTAACAAATTTGCTTCAAGGTGAGAACGTAAATAAAACATATTCCCTTTTTTACCTTTTTACAGCTCTACTTAACGATGTTTGTTAATTGATGATTAACCGTTTAATTTCAATTCATTATACCAAAATTCAAAATAAAATTGTAATGTCATTTTACCAATATTAGACAAATTTGATACGGAAAAAAACGAACTCTAATTCAACAAGTGGTTACATTAAGCAGATTGTGTGCGTAAATCCTTACTTAGGCTCAGTTAATTAGGTATTTATCTTCAGATTTAATTTATATTTTTACGTTTTTCTTAGTCAGTAATGTATAATAGTTATAGCATCTTAGCTACCTAATAGTCAATAAAGCAATCTAGCTTAATCTAGAATCTAGTAAAAAAAGTGTAAAACAAATATTTACTTCCTAAATATTTGTTTGATTATAAACAAATAAAATAAAATTATTTTGTCACGTTACCTATCCGTTGGCCACCAGTGTGTGTACCGAAAAGTATATTAAAAAATCTCCACAATATTGTCATGCCAAATAGTTTTTTTTATATACCAGATAAATTACTAAACGTAATGCACTCGCGATAATTTTCGCTGAATCTAAACTTTATAGAGAATATTTCAGAATTTTTTCAAAATTTTTTGATCAGTCCTTTTATCGATAGAGGGGGACAACGATTGTTGGCCATTTTTTAAAAAATAATATGAAGAAAAGTGTGCGCAAGTATTACATCATATATATTTTTCAACTCGCACAAGCTTTCATTTGACACCCCACTTGATGACCTGGTAAACAAAAAATTCCAGTTACGATTTCACCCCCAAAACTAACCCCTTAAGTCAAAATTTAACTTTTAATACTACATGACTCTAATTAGGCCATCAATTCCTATATTTGTGCCAAATTTAAACTCTCTTTGTCAAATAGTTTCGGAGAAATTCGGGTCACAGCGAAGTGATTTCATAAGTGTTCCGTACTATAGTTGGAAACCAAATTCGAAATAATTGAAATTACTAGGCTGAAATGTTTTTCCTGCATAAAATTTCGGTACATACGGGCTAGTGTGTGTTGGTTAGTATGACCATATAATACGAGTAAAAATTAAAATTTTGTCAGACGAATGCAACAATAAGATCGTGGTGCAAAAATTAAGTTTGTTTTTATGCAATTTATTTCGGTCGGACCAAATGTAATTTTTCATAATTTTAAAGTGACTTTTTTTAAAAACTTTTGCAAAGGCAATATGTAGCGAATTAATTTTATTTAGTTAATACTATAATCAGGTAAAAATAATGTACCTACTTAAAAAACACCCTGTATATTCTTATGAATTATTTTACTTTTCATTCCCGCCCATTTAATACCAGTCAGTTATTTTACTAAATTATATCAAGTTGTTCTAATGTCCTGATCTAACAAACAAAAAACTATCAGTGTTATTTGCATTTGCTTTGGAATAGGAATTTTTATATATAATATGGAAAGTAACTATTTTCTGAATCAGTGAGCGGAACATATACATATACACTTGTATATTTTGACTTAAAATAATTTTAGAAAATAAATGAAACAAATATATTTCTTGAAGTGATATAGTGACAAGTTAATTCTACAAATGACATATTGGTGAGATATGGTCAGTAAGGTTAAAGGGAAATTCTTTTGTGATATACAGTCGTGGTCATAGAAATTATATCACTTAATAAAATGATGTTTTTTCCAAAAGTGAATGTTGATTCTCACTTCTAATGATTTAAACAAATGATGTGAGAAGTAAAATTATAAATAATAGCTATTGGAGGCAAAAAACGTAAAGGAAATAAACATGGAAAATAATAAACCTCTAATGTATTGGTAATTAAGAAAATACTTCATTAAGAAAATCCCTCCATTTTTTATGGAAGTAAAAAAAAACTTAGGAAAATACACAACATCAAAAATATGTTTTAAACACTTTTTTCCTCGTCTAGTATTTCGTTGAGCCACCTTTGGCCTTTATCACTCATGCAATTCTGGTTAGCATCGAGTGAATCACGTTTTTTTTGATTTCACCACTGATCTCTTGATTCCACACGTTCCCAGTTGGTTGCGTTAGCTCATCTTTATTTTTAGGCTTGGCTGCATTAAGTTTTTCATTATGATTATCCACAAGTTCTCTATGGGGTTTAAATCAGGTCTGTGCCCTGGCCATAGCAATGCTGAAATCCAATTTTCCGTTAAAAACTGCTTTACCTATCCAAAAATATAACCACACAGTATTTTCTGTATGAATGTAAATGCAAAACTTTGTGATGGTTACATTTTTTCAATTAATAAATATGAGTACTTACAGATTTCGCTCTGTGGCATGGATCAGACTGATCTTGAAAAAGGAAGTGTTTACAGTGTGAAAGATGGTTTCTCTTTGAGGGGAATCAAACTCTCTTCCCAACGTTTTATATATTTTTCTGCATTTACAGTGCCATCTATAAAGTTTATATTGTCGATCCCAAAGTAGAAAAAGCATCCCCAGTTCCTTACACTTGCATGTTTCACGGTTTTTAATGTGCAGGATTCGTGAAATCTTTCATGTGCACGACATCTTATATAGGGAGCACCATCAGAACTAAAAATGTACATTTGCTGTCATCTGAAAATATCACTTTTTTTCAGTCTTCTGATGTCTACTTTTTATATTATTTCGCCTAATTCAAGCGTAATTTCTTCCTTTTTCTTTATTGAGTGATGGTTTTTAGACTGTTTTTTTGCCCATAAACCTTTTTCCCCTTAACCGTCTGCCGACAGTTTCTCGACTTATATTAGCTAAATTACTATCTACTAGATCTCTTGATATTTCCTCCACAATTTTGAGGTGATTTTATAAAGACAATCGCATCATCAAGCTGTCTAATCGCTCATCTGTCTTTCTTTCCCTCCCAGTACCTTTCTTCTGCTCTGTGCTGCCTTGCGAAAGATTTTTCTTTAAAACTCTTACCACAGAGGATTTGTGGCACTGTATCATCTTCGCTATTTCTCGTGAAGAAAACCCTACTTCTGTCGAAAATTATTTAAAATTCAACATGATACGGAAAACTAAATTGTACTAGCCGTTTCAGTGAGTAAAACTAAACTAAGATCATTGTTGAGCTCTAATCCTAATAAGTGAACAAAAAAACAATACCATTCAATTATACCAACGTTTAAGATTAAAACTTCAAAAATAATAATTTCTATGACCGCGACTACATATATACATATAATATATATATATATATATATATATATATATATATATATATATATATATATATATATATATATACGAGGCTGGTTTGAAAAGTCCGTGCAAAGTCCGAGAGATGGCACCACCGACGCGTATCGAGGTCATGTTTAGTTAGTAGCATCTCTTGAATGAACGCACACCAAGTTTCAGCCATATTGGTCTATTTCTTTGTGTTTGACATTCGTGTGAATCAAGGAAGTCGAGTGATTTTCAAGAAATGGACGAAAAATAATTTCGTGTGGTGATTAAACATTACTTTATGAAAGGCAAAACGCCTCAGGAGACTAAAGAGAAGCTTAATAAACATTATGGTGACTCTTCACCTTCGATTAGAACAGTTTATAAGTGGTTTCAAAATTTTCGGACCTGCCACATGGGCACAAGTGACGCTGAACGTTCTAGACGGCCTGTGGAGGTTACGACTCCAGAAATCATTGATCAAATCCATGATATGGTGATGGATGAGAGAAGAGTTAAGGTGCGTGAGATTGCTAGTGCTGTGGGCATCTCGACTGAACGGGTACATAATATTTTGCATTGCATAAACATTTGGACATGAGAAAGCTATCCGCAAGATGGGTGCTGCGATTGCTCACGCTTGTCCAAAAACGGAATCGTGTGAAGTGTTGCAAGGATGGTTTGCAGCTGTTCCAGAAGAATCCGGAGGACTTTAAGCGTCGTTTCGTCACTGTGGATGAAACATGGATACATTACTATACTCCTGAGACCAAACAACAATCTAAACAAGGGGGAATCTGCACCAAAAAAGGCGACGACCGTTCCTTGGCCGGAAAGGTTATGGCGACTGTCTTTTGGGATTCGCAAGGGATAATCCTCATCGACAATCTGGAAAAGGGTAAAACTATTACAGGTGAATATTATTCATCGTTATTGGACCGTTTGAAAACCGAGCTGCAAGAAAAACGCCCGCGATTAGCCCACAAGAAAGTCCTTTTCCATCACGACAACGCACCAGCACACACCTCAGCAGTTGTGGTCGCAAAATTAATAGAAATAGGATTCCAACTCGTTTCACATCCCCCCTATTCTCCAGACTTGGCTCCCTCGGACTACTATTTGTTCCCCAATTTGAAGAAATGGCTGGCGGGACAAAGATTTTATTCAAACGAGGAGGTGATTGCAGACACTAATGGATATTTTGCAGACTTGGACAAATCCTATTATTCGGAAGGGATCAACAAACTAGAACATCGTTGGACGAAGTGTATAAGCCTAAAAGGAGACTATGTCGAAAAATAAAAAAGGTTTACCCCAAACACATAAGTAGTTTTTATTTTTGCACGGACTTTTCAAACCAGCTTCATATATATATATATATATATATATATATATATATATATATATATTTATATATATATATATATATATATATATATATATATATATATATATTTATATATATATATATATTTATATATATATATATTTATATATATATATATATATATATTATATATATATATATATATATATATATATATATATATATATATATATATATATATATATATATATATATATATTATATATATATATATATATATATATATATATATTTATATATATATATATATATATATATATATATATATATATATATATAATATATATAATAAATATATATAAATATATATATAAAATATATATATATATATATATATATATATATATATATATATATATATATATATATATATATATATAATATATATATATATATATATATATATATATATATATATATATATATATATATATATATATATATATATATATATATATATATAAATATATGTACTGTTACGGGTATCTTAACGAAACTGTTTTTTTTTTTTATTTCTTGGAAATACTGTATATATCACGTAAATGTACTTTCATTTTTCCATACGGTTACGAGATTTAATTTTTCCTCGTAATTTGCTGACATTATTGGGCTGCTTCTATAATTTGGGTGATATTTACAGCACTGTTATTTAACAGTTACATAATCCACAGCGTAGTAGTAAGTGAATTGCAGTAAAAATTGTATGCAATTTTATTATGTAAAAGTATTCTGCTTTCTTTTATCGTATTTTATATATGTATATTCCGTAATTTAGTAAAAGTTTAAACATGACGTTATACTACTACTGTAAATGTTGTTTTAGCTTCACTTTTATTAATTTGACCTTAAGAAAAAGCTTTTAGCTAAATTTAAAATTTTAAAATTAAATTTTCATCAGTATCTAGAGCCTTTGTCTGTTAAACATTTTTAAAAACGTTAGGCGGCCATAACATGGAGGTTACCGTGTTTGGCTTCTACGCAGGAGATAATAAAATAAAAAAAGGAAAAAAAAAACGACAACGTGTAGGTCGCCTCTCTCGGGAAAGCAATGACAAACCACCCGTAGTGTCATGCCTAGTAAAGCCCTCTCACTTAGGCTGTTCGGAACCGGCATTAAACTGTAGGTCTCCCTTGTCTGTGAGACACTTAGAAAGGCACGAACTACGGGCAAAGGCAAGAGGGCACCCTACGTCCATATCGGATATGGCATTTCGAGAGAACAAGAAACGTTAGAGATATCATTTAAAAATTTGTTTTAAAAAGAATAAAATAAAATTATGTCTAGATGTAAGAATGATGCTCGACTTCTTCTTGAGGTGTCATTCTCGATACGAATATAGCCAACCATCTCGCCTTTGCCTGTGTTTTTTTATACGAGATAAATTATCAAACGTAATGCATTCGTGATAATTTTCACTCACTCTACACTTCATGGAGAATATTCCAGTTTTTTTTATCAGTACTCTTTGAAATGGCAGAGAAGTAGAGCGATTTTTGGCCATTTTTGAAAAATTAATGAAAAAAGTTTGCGCGAGTATTCTATGATATATATTTTTAAATTCGTGTTTTCACAAGTTTTCATTTGATACCCCAATCGATGACCTTAGAAAAAAAAAATTACTTCCCCCTTCAAGCTTTTGTCAAAATTTAACTCTCAAAACTACACGGCTTGGGCTACAAAATCCTATATTTGTGACAAATTTCGGCTTTCTATGTTAAATATTTTTGGAGAAAATCAAGTGTGGCAGACGGACGACACCGAAGTGCCCGTAAGTATTCCGTACAGAAAAATTTTTTCACTGGATCCATTTTCCAATTAATCAAACTTGTATATTTTTTTCCAACTTCAACTAAATATAAAATTGGGTTCATGAGAAGACAATAAAATATTTTCTAATTTAAAGCAAGGTCGTCTCGCCATCATGACTACTGTGTAATTTCAATAATAGTTAATAATTGAGTTCTTAATTAGTTGGATTAATAAAAAATTAGGTAGTGTAATGTAAAGTAATGTACGAGATTACCTTTTACCAGCAGAGGCCGATGGTTATTCTAATAAACCATTATCGTTTAAAAAAGAAAGCCGGCCAAATGCAAGTCGGACTTGCGCAATTAGTGTTCCCAAATGAGTTTTCGAAGATCATTCGGACACAAACTTGTGTGTGATGACTAAAGAAACTTTCTACTGTATCATTAAAAACATTGCGAAAACACATTGTCTGTCAAGTTTCTGTCTCTAGTAGAACTAGTATCTTTTATCATTTGTATAAGCCCAATGCTATTCAAATAGGTGGATAGACAATTAATTAACACGTCCAAAAAAAATTTTTTATGCACTAGATAAATTACACAGGACCACATTTTTTTTTTCTCTACTCAATCAAGACGAGGCGTCCTATACGTATTTTGGGTCGTTGAAAACGAATCCGTTGTCCGTTTCGACCCAACACGTCTAGTTTTTGCGTAAGCTAAAGAAATATAATCTCAAAACTATATAGGTAAAATCACCAAAATAAATATCAAGATTCAAACCTAAGATAACTTAATTAATAAAAAATATGCAAGCGTAGAGCTTACAAATTAAATTTCGCACATAAACTATAAACTGGCCTAACTTCTAACAAAACCAACTAAACTTAACCTAGCTTAACACAGGCTCACAAATTTTTTTGTTACTACGTCACCATCTTTTTTCTAACCGTAAAAAATAGCTCTACATTAGTATAGCCTGTTCCAAAATATAAGATCCTGATTTTTGCCGTGTTAAGTGGGCAATATAAAAATTCTAACCTTTTGTTTATGATAGGTTGCAGAGATGGGCTTAAAAATTTTATTCATTAATGCAAATAAATAAACTTATGAGTGTTTTTGGAGATGTTTATTTATAGATGCATGTAAAAACCAATGGAAAAGAAGTACAAATATACAGTTTGAATGAATGGGGTTTACAAGAGGGGGACATATTGTATAAATAAAAATATATTTTAACTTAAGCCTAATTCGGTTTCACTATCACTGTCATCAGCTGAGGTAATTATCAGTGGTTTAATATTATTTACATAAATATATGAATCTTCAACTTTAACAACGTGCTGAATGGAATTCTTCCGGCTTTCATTTATAACTTTTTTTACTAATTCAACCACTGACACGCTTAAAGTAGAAGAAACATTTTGTGCCCTTATTTTTGATTTAACTTGATGCCAAATATGTTCAATCAGATTAAACACGCAGTAATACGGAGGAAGCCGCGAAACAGTGTGTCCCATTTTCTCAGCCATACTATCACAAACATATTTCTTTTTCAATTTATAGCCTTTCAAAACTTCTAAAAGATCACTTTTTTATAACTAAAGTCAAAATAAATGTCATTTTCTAACATATATTCCTGTATTTCCGATTTGTTGTTGGCTGCATTAGGAACCTTATTTAGTAGACGACTATGGTAACTTGCAAATATATATATATATATATATATATATATATATATATATATATATATATATATATATATATATATATATATATATATATATATATATATATATATATTTGAACTCGTGTTTTCACGAGCGGTTATTTGACACCCCACTTGATGACCTGCTAATTTTTTTTTTCACTTTCGATTTCACCCCCCAAAACTAACCCCTTGAGTAAAAATTTAACTTTCAAAACTACACGGTTCTGATTGGGCCATCAATTCCTATAGTTTTGGAGAAAATCGGGTGTAACAGACGGACGACTGCCAGACGGACACCGAGGTGATCCTATAAGTATACGGAACGCTAAAAAACTTGAACATTAAAATACGAGGTCATATTTGGATGTTGTCTTTAATA
The DNA here is from genome assembly GCA_019049505.1 of Pachyrhynchus sulphureomaculatus. Lineage (NCBI taxonomy): Eukaryota > Metazoa > Arthropoda > Insecta > Coleoptera > Curculionidae > Pachyrhynchus > Pachyrhynchus sulphureomaculatus. Next base: position 111,045,309 of record CM032455.1, read on the forward strand.
ATCTGAAGGAAAATATTCGCCTGAAGATATTTTAATTTGTAGAATGCACTAAGATGCTTTAACCTCTATTTTATTTTATCTCCATGACTAATAAATTATTAAAAGAAAAAAAGAAACATTAAGGGGCTGTCTGGCAAGGCATGTTAATAAAGATAGGCATCTAAATGGAATTTAATAGTCATGGTTACATTATAGTAAGTCGTACACCCAAAGATCATGAATTTTACCGTATATTCATCTTATTCCATAAAGAACTTGATTTACATTAATTTATACAATATTATTGTATGTTGGGTAGGTATATATATATACATATGTATACAATTAATTTACCAGAGGCGTACTAGGTGCATATTTTTGTTTAATTACTGTTTCAACAATATAATGAAAATCGGTGGCGGTTAGTTGGAGCAACTGGAAGTATTTTTTTATAATCTCTACCAAATGTTTCTAATGTTGGTAAAAGGACATTTAAATTCGTATTTTTCATTTTGATAAAATATATTTAAATATAAGAATTTACTAAAAAATCATGTTATAAAAAAAATAGAAATAAAAATAAACAAAAATTATTAAGCGAGACTTTGAAAAGGTGTTAGTATTAACTACTACTACAGAAAATGTTTAGTTTTATTATATATTTATGGATTAACATTTTAATTCTTAGCTTTTTCCTTATATATATATATATATATATATATATATATATATATATATATATATATATATATATATATATATATATATATATGGCTCACTGTAAAGCAACTGAAAATCGACGAGGCTCCATATTTCACAGTCTACCTACTGTTCTCTTATTTGTCAATCTATCCCAAGACGCGTTTCGCCTTATCACGGCTCATTTTCCGGGCTAGGATCGACAAAAAAGACAACATAATTTTCTAGTACTTATGCCGGTGCTTACGGCCAATTATGGTAAGATTCAAGGAATTGACGTTACTATAGCAGTCTTCTTTGCCACCAGGGTACTAGTAATGATGATAAGAGAACTCTTGTAGACCGTCTGCCATCCGCACACAATCATCCCCCATTATGCATGGTTTTAATAGTTAATGCGCGTTTTAAGAAAACTGAATAAAACCTAGATTATATACTTTCTTAACATGTGAGTTGCTTTCCGCATATCAAGCTACATTTCCAGTTCAGGGATTGTTTTGAATTTAAATGATTCAATCAAACAATACAAATAGCTAATTTTGATTATTTCAACGACTTATTTGTTTAGAAATCTTCGAACATTAATGTAAGTTTGTAATTCGACAAGATGCACGTGATTCATTGTATTTAGACAAGTGCAATTTTTTAATATATATATATATATATATATATATATATATATATATATATATATATATATATATATATTATATATATATATATATATATATATATATATATATATATATATATTATCTTACCGACAAAGTGTATATTTCAGGCATTCTATAGAGTGCCGAGCTCGTATAGGCAATGTTTGAAAAATTGTATTTTTCTTTAACTATTATTTACTTTGTCTAAGTAATCTATAGATTGTCTAGGAATTCTGTAGAATACCTATAAGACAGGGGTGGCCAACTTGATTAGACCCAAGATCTACTTTTTACTGACTAGACTCTGTGCGATCTACCAATTACATAATCAGGATTTCTTGATAAACTTTAACATCGATTCAGTTAATAGGTAAATGAAACAGTATACAAGTAGTATTTTTTATTTTATTAAGTGGGAAAACACAACAAAATTGAAGATTATTCTTAGTAACTACTTATATAATGTGAGCATTGCGTCTGCGTATCTTTCACTAGATTAGCAAGGTCAGGTTTGTAGTTAAAAATTGCCAACCTTAAAGAATCCAGTGCTTGAGCGTCTGTCAAGCGAGAACGGTATTCACTTTTTGTTTGTTTTAAGTACGAAAATGCTGATTCACATAAATATGTTGAATCAAAACACGAATGCAGTTGTACAACACATTTTTTTCAAATTGGGATATTTCTCGTTGGAAACCAATGCCCAGATATCTAGACTAGAGACTGACCTTGCTTTCAGAAATATATCGCAGCGCAGAGTAATAATTTCGTTTTCAAGTGTAAAGCGAATTTCGAAGTTTGATACCACTGTCTTAATTTCTGCCGTGTACTTGTCAGGAATAAAATCGTAAGTAGGATGTTTTTCCATATGATCTTTGATGCTTACAAGTCGTTGAAACTTTTTCTTTTCAATGTCAACTATCATAGATGCTGTTTGACTTTTGAATGCTGCAACCGAACTCATCATTTCTGCTATTGTTTTATTCCTGCCTTGCAGTTCCAGATTTAATGTGCTCATTTTTCCGGTTAAATCTGCTAGAAATGCTAAATCACATTGCCAATCTAAATCACGCAGTTGCTGATAGTCATCACCCCTCTCTTCAAGAAATTTTATTATTTCGTCCAGTAGATCTCTAAATCTTTAATATTAAACATGTAATTCTCTTTGCCTTGCCACGATCGACTGGACTAATAGCCGCGATCGACTGGTTGGCCACCCCTGCTATAAGAGATTAGGTAAAATATAAAATGAAAGATAAATTACCATAATACCAAACGTACAGCCTGCTATGTCTATAATATGTATCGAAAATAATAAGCATTACCTGTTATTCGTTTTGCGGGTGGCGGGGGAGCGCGGTAGGGGTGAAATCAATTCGTTATAATATGAACTAACCTTAACTAACCTGAATTAACAGGTGCTTATGTTTTAAAAAGAAGGTTATGGGTACTTTCAAGTGTCATAACAGTTCATCATGTAATAAATAAGTAAGTATAAAACGAAAGACAAATTACCATAATCATATCTTTTGTTTATTCAAAATTAACAATATTAAGATTATCAACTGTTCATAAAAAGAATGCCATAAAAAGCAATCAAATGCGTAGGGAAATGAAATTAACGACTTCGGCAATCAACCTATTGTTTTTTTTTAACTTTAAAAAAGGGTTAGTTTCAGGTTAGCTAATGTCATAACGTGTTGACTCTACCCCCATCGCACTCCCACGCCACCCGCAACATGATTAACAGTTAATGACATCGGGAATTCAAACGAGGAGATTTGTTGTTCAACTTAACAAAGACCTGGAAGAAATTCTATCTTGGGGTGACAGTAACCAAGTGGAATTTAACGCTACAAAAACTCAGGCGGCAGTTTTTTCTAAAAAAGTTAACGTTGCTGAACTCGAAATAGTTATGGCGGGGCACTCCATTTCTCTAAACATCGTCACTCAATTTGTTGGGACTTAATTTGGGAGCAAATATGTCCTGGCATGAGCATGTTGTAGGCATAGCAAGAAGAGCTTCTCAAAAGTTGGGAATATTATTTCGAACCAGAAAGCTTTACACTCCACAACAACTGTTAATTCTTTACAAAGCTCAAATTCGACCAACTATGGAATACTGCTCCTATGTTTGGGACTCCGCTCCCAAACATACACTGCATTTATTGGATTCTATTCAGAGAAGAGCTGTTCGTCTGATTGGAGACCCGGAACTGACCGGCGGCCTTGATTCGCTGGAACATCGAAGAACGGTTGGCAACTTGAGCCTCTTCTACAAGTATTTCCATGGAAAGTGTTTGGAGGATGTGGCCCGTTTAATTCCTCCCAGAATGGTGCATGTCAGAAATATACGTCGCGCTGATACTTCACATCTGTATGAGGTTCAGCGTGTTACTCCTCGTACAACACTTTTCAAACAGTTTTTTTATATGGAGAACATTATCCCTTTGGAATAATTTGCCCAGGACTGTGTTTCCCACCGAGTACAATTTACACCGATTCAACAGCAACGTGAATCGCTTTTTCCACACACGTGCCGCTTCTGTAGCGCTTTAGGGACCTCCCTGCAGCACATGTGCTAAACCCATAAAAAAAATAATAAGGACTCAGCAATCATTATTTAAAGCATTTGGAGCTTATGCAGTATTGAAACAAATGAAATTTTATTTATCGCACATTCGTATTATGTTGAAAATATTGAAGGAAATGATAGAAACTTGCTAGACACAATCCCATCAAATACTAATAACCGGTGTGCTTAACAATGAAATGAATGAAAAAAAATCCCCTAAGTTTATAGAAGATGAATACTAACCTAACCTTGCAATTCCTTCGCATTAATACTGCGCATGCTTGAGATAACGATAGGGACAAATGCATGTGAAAAATGTTCTCTCTATTAACGAAAAAGGGAAACGAGATTAAACGAATTTTTTAACCAGTAAAATGTTAATAACGATAATATTATATTTTTAAATTAGTAAAATTTCGGTTACTTAACTACGGCTATGTCACCAGCAAGTCATCGTTCACCATCTACAGGATCACATACCGATGTTGAAAGTTAAAAATCTGAAGGCACTATAGGCATTTACAAAAATTGTTACCTTCCAGTAAATGTACACAAGTCCTTAATGAGGCTCTTGATAGTGTAATTACAGGCGTTTCATCTTTTCGGTCTTCGTCGGAGAAATTAAATTTATGTACGACCGGTTCTTACAGAAAAAGAACTTTATGGAAGGTCGTAAAATCGAGGAAAGATTCAATGGCTTAAAACCGGATAAAGTTCTTTTTTATGTTGTCAGTGTTGTCACATAATAGTTGTAATAGTCTTTTTTATTTATATGTTTTTTTTTCAATTTTACGAGCTGTGAAGTAATGTTAATTTATTATTGTTTTGTATGATCCGGAAAAAAAAAACCCGCTCAAGTGCAAGTTGGACTTGCGTAATTAGTGTCCCGTACCGTGATTGCTTGGAATTTTTTTTTATACTTCGCAAACACACCCCAATTGAGTTTGTTTCGGATATTTGTTGAAAACTGATGACCTTGAATTTTTTTTTATATACGAGGTAAATTATCACTCATGATAAAATTTTCGTTCAATCTATGGACCTTGTAGAGAATATTCTAGAGTAATTCTAGGGTTTTTTCAGAATTTTTTGATCATTACATGGTTTCGTGATAAGTGTTTGGGGGGGACCGCGAGTTTTTGGCATTTTTTAAAAATAATACAAATAAAAGTGTGCGCAAGTATTACATGATATATATTTTTGAACTCGCTTTTTTACAAGCTTTCATTTGACACCCCACTCGATAACCAAATAAAAAAAATATTTTTCACTTCCGATTTCACCCTCCAAAACTAACCCCTTAACTCAAAATTTAACTTTCAAAACTACGCGGCTCTGAAGGGGCCATCAGTTCTTATATTAGTGCCAAATTTCAACTTTCTATGTCAAATAGTTTCCGAAAAATTGCGTGTGGCAGACACCGAAGTGATCTTATAATTTAATTTTTTGCGAAGAAATTATAATTTTCCTGTGAAATAGATATTTAGATAGTTACCGATCCTGTACATTTACTTGGACTTGAAATTTTCCACCGTTATAATAGGTTTTTGGGGTCGCAAATTACGATAAAAGTAACTGTTTTTTTTTTTAATGTGTAGGATTTTCATTTTCTCCCTCTCCCTTCAAGATTGTTTAGTAAATACGACAATAAACATTACATTTGATATGTTTGACAATTATTTAAAGTTTAAATTCACCAACTCTATCATAATAAACCTAAACTCAAAATGGCCAAACCTGAAAAAATTGACCAAATTTGGACATTTGTCAACATTTTTTCGGGTTTTTCTAGTGAATATATGAATTTACTCTACTTTTTAGTTATTCCCATACCAACTCAAGAATGTAAACCAAAAGTTTAACAAGAACATTGACCCGAAATGAAATCTGAAAAATCAGGTTAATTTCGGCCATTTCCCACCTTTTTTTACTGCTATGTTTTAGTCATGCAAATTTCGCATTACTTTTGTGATATTGGAAAATTATTTAGATTTAGCACTCCGAACCTAATATGACCTAATCCTAAAAACTTTCCATAAAACTTTCTAAACCTAATCTTAAGAACTTTACATCAAGAACTCTAAACTTAACACTAAGAATTTTACATCAAAAATTCCAATTCATTATCTACATTTCTTTAAATATCGAAAATCAATATTTGTTGAAAGTTTTTTAAGTTTTTTTTTTTATTATTAACTTTATTAAATTAACACTAAAAAGATAGTAGTTTTAATATCAAAATCATTTGTATCTATCTTTGTCGCCTAAAGGAACGTTTAAAACTATTATTGTTAATTATCTTTGAATACCACATGCTTCCTTTCCAACCCTGCCCATTAGCTCCCCTTTTACCGTAAATTCACAAAACAGGGACCTTCCTATTTTAAGATTTTCGCTTGTATTTTAGGAAAATTTTCACGGCGGCGCGCAGTGATCGTTTTCTTCTAAAATAAGACTGAAATTACCCGGCACTTTGGGTAATTCCAACAAGCAATTATATTAAATTTCCAAAGCCACAGACGTGAAATGTTGCTCAAAATAAAATGGAGCCATAAGCTCTAACGTTGCTTGGCAATGGAGGTACGAGAGTATGATATTAAATTTTTGTACTTGAGTGAAGAAAGTGGTTATTACTTTGAAAAAGAAAATATGTTAGACGCGAAATTGTTAAAAAGCGGCAACTCACTAGGTGTAGTCATTTACTATCAGAAGTAGTAATAACATACCAAAGTCTACCAATAATATATAATTCAGTTATTGAAAAAGACTGCGTTAACCAGAAATCATCAAACACATATAGTGGTCAAAATGTAAAACTCATGAGAGGGGAGGTGAGGACTACATGCTTTCGATTTTGTAAATATACATAATTTTTTCTATAGCCGTGTCAAATTTTCGTAATATTTATAACACATTTAAATTTTTAATTTTACTGAAATGTATTGTTATATTGTAGAGTTATCCTGGTTAACCGCGAGATTTTTAGCCAAGCTCTTTATTTTAACATGAAGAGAGATATTAAGTTCAAATTTTATACACCTACAGCCTGTCAAGTAAGAACGTATCCACGATAATTCATTTTTGGTAGATGCGATTCTAGCGATTCAACAAAAAATCGGTAGAGGGAACCTTTGTCTACGACGCATTTTAGTAAAAGTATCAGTCGATTCCGAACTTTGGTCGAAATCATGTAAAATTCAAAATGAGTCACTTGTTTGGGTGTCAGTTCGAGGTAGTCTTTCTTTGTTCCGATCCAAAGGGACCTAAATTGACACATTCCGCGGCCACTAAATATAGTAAAAAATCGGTATCATTTAAAGAAGTGCTAAAACGTGGCTCGGTAGGCAAAGTCACGTCGAAAAACGAATCGTGTTTTTGTTTCCACGGGACCCGAAATTGACGCTGCGTCAAGGACCGGCAAAAATAAGAGAAGCGGATTTGAATGTATCCCATGAGACCATTCGACAACATAATTTCAAATTCCGAAGCACGTTGTTGGGCAAAAATTATGTCGCAAAGCGGCTCGCTTGGGTCCAAGATATAATACTAGAGTGGCCCTCACTATCGTCGCATGCTAACCCTATTGAAAACGTTTGTCTCCTTGTAAAGATAAACCTCAGAGGAAAGACTCTGAGGACTTTGACTCAGTTGTGCTCGCGAGATTCGAAAAATTTGGAGTTCATTGCCCCGCGAATATGCAGAAAATCTAGTCGACAGCATGCCTCGAAAGATGTCAGGCGATTATTGATGCAGGAGGCGATTAAACAACTTACTAATACGTAGGCTGAAAAGTTTTTGGTCTGACACATAGATGTCCCCTTACAGTGGGTTTAGTGATATATTTTCAAAACAATGGAAAAAAATCGAATTTCGTGTGTTGTTAAACACTGTTTTTTAATGGGGAAAAAAATACCGTTCAAGCAAAGAAATGGCTTGATAAGTGTTACGGGGACTCTGCCCCTGGGAAATCACTCATCATTTACTGGTACGCTGAATTTAAGCGCGGTCGTACAGATACAAATGATGCTGAACGCTCTGGACACAAAATTGTTTTGGATGACCGTAAACTGAAATGGCGTGAGATAGCACCCTAAAGATATCAAAAGAACGTGTTGGTCATATTTTGCATGAACTTTTGGGCATGAGAAAGCTCTGTTCGAAATGGGTACCGCGTTTGCTCATAGTGGGTCAAAAACAACAACGTGTTGATGATTCTGAACGCTGTTTGACCTGTTTAAGCGCAATAAAAATGATGTTTTTCATGCGATATGTAACAGTGGATGAAACATGGATCCACCACGACAGTCGCCTGGGAAGGTTTTGGCCTCTGTATTTTGGGATGCGCATGGAATAATTTTCATTGTCTATGTTGAGAAGAGAAAAACCATCAATAGCGAATATTATATAAAGTTATGGGTGCGTTTGAAGGCAGAAATCGCAAAGAAACGGCCCCAAATGAACAAGAAAGAAGTGCTCTTTCATTAAGACGATGCACCGATGGCAAAATTGCATGAATTGAAGTTCGAATTGCTTCCTCATCCACCGTATTTTCCAGATTTGGCCCCCAGCGACTATTATCTATTTGCAGATCTCAAAAAAATGCTTGCGGGAAAGAGATTTGGCTCCAAGAAGTTATTGCCGAAACTGAGGCCTGTTTTGAAAGTAAAGACAAATCCTTCTACAAGAAAGGTATATAAATGTAGAAAAGCGTTGGACTGATTGTATCGCTCTTGAAGGAGACTATATTGATCAATAAAGTCGAATTTTGCAAAAAAAAAAAAAATGTGTTTTAAATACTGGACCAAAAACTTTACAGCCTGCGTGTTGAGTAATTCGCCGTTGTTAGCACACCAAAGAATACATTGATGGCAAAAGATGTCGAAACACTTTTTCAAGAATACGAGCGGTCACATTCTTACTTGACAGACTGTATATAATGATATTTGCAGAGTTTGACCGTAAAAACTTTCGCTTTCGGTTTACCCGAAAATGAAATTGGATTTGTTATTTCTTCTGGAACACACTGTATATTATATCATTTCTAAAGTCTACGGAAAAAAAAAAAACTAATCCCAAAACATGTATCATGTCCTATGCTTTCATTTTTTAAAAATAACGGTTAAAAATGTCAAATGATGCATCAATATTTGACAGAAAATAAATGAAAATATAAACAAATTAATACCGTTATTAAATTAAGCCAGCTTAAATTATGTAGTAGTAAAGGCGTCCTAAAACAAATGAAATCATTAAAATCCAATAATTCCCTTCAATATTTCTTAGATAACCTTAGATTAAAGTACAACATTGTAACAAAGTATTGTTTAGGTGGATTGAATGAAACGTAGGGTACAGCAGAGCATTCAATTATATCTCAGAAATTAATAATTTTAGAGTTAAGTAAATATACATAAAAAATTGTTTAATTATTTAACATTTTCAACTGCCAGTTTTTTCAAAAACTCCCAAAGAGAAGTATAAGGACCTGTTACATGTTTTAAGATTTGTTTTTCCATAGAATTCAAAAATTATAAAATATACAGGATGTTCCACAGGAAATAACTAACTTTGTTTAAACAATCTAGTTGCTTAAATTTATATGTTAACATCAGAGTTTGGCTAGTAATCTCGTGGTCATATAATCGTATCATATAATCTCGTTATCTTTCACATTTATCGATTTTTAGTTGTTTCAAGGCTTTTTTTATGCAAGTTTTATTTTGGAAATAAATGTTAATTGACAAAAATTTTATTATGTTTTTCGATCTGATTTTCCAATCAGATCAATATTTGACCTTGACTCAAAAAAAAAAAATGAACTTTACATGTATGGAAGCCATGCCTGGGTTTTTTCAAAACTAAATTCAAAATATAAGGTTAGGTTTAAGTCATGATATTCAAAAACTTATTTTAATATTTACGTGTTCCGTATGGAACACTTATGGGATCACTTAGGTGTCTGTCCGTCTGTCTATCTGTCCGTCCGTCCGTCCGTCTGTCACACCCGATTTTCCCCGAAACTATTTGACATAGAAAATTGAAATTTAGCACAAATATAGGAATTAATGGCCACCAGGTCATCGAGTGGGGTGTCAAATGAAAGCTTGTGAAAATACGAGTTCAAAAATATATATGACGTAATACTCTCGCACACTTTTCTTTGTGTGATTTAAAAAAAACTGCCAAAAATCGTTGTCCTCTCACTTCTGTCGAAAAGTACTGATCAAACAATTTTGAAAAAATTCTCGAATATTCTGCATAAAGTGTAGATTGAGCGCAAATTGTCACGTGTAATAATTTATCTAGTATAAAAAAAAAACTATGAAACCTATGTTTCTTGACGTATGGTGGTGGTAACTATAACCGAGCGGCAAGTCGCTTTTGTACCGAAATATAATTTTATTTTATTTAAAAGCAGTCACCGTACGGAATACTAATTGCGTAAGTCCGACTTGTACTTGGCCGGTTTTTTAATCGATTTTTCTAAGTATTTAATCTTGACTTAGAATACTAAAAAAATGGACTTTACCAGTATGGAAAACATACATACATTAATTTTAATGAATCATAACTAATTTTAAAAACTGAGGACAGGTGTTTTGTCATGATATTCACAAAATAACTTGAACTGGAAAAAGAAAAAAACAGTGACACGCAGAAATAATAGTTAATATTTTGATCAATTGTTTCATTAGACTTCAATTGCAATTTTGTTTTATTTTCCTACTGATTCATTACCATATTAATATTATTGTAAATAGTCAGTTATCATCAAATTATTGTTTTAATGAATAAAACATTGTTTTTGACTTTCAATTTAAATATGTTAAGACATAAGGCGAGTTGATCCAGTGCACATATTTGTACTATTTTCTGTACATATATTAATAATTTTAGGACGATAAAAATTAATATTGACCAAGCAATAGTTAGATACTTTAAAACAGAACAAAATTAATGTTTTTTAGATAAATTCACTGTGAACACGATGTTTAAATTTATTTTGCAAATTTTATGACTTTGAAAAATCAATACGTTATGTGGGCATAATATATCTGACAGTCGTTGATGGTTTATTGAATATTTCCAACTTTTATGGTTTTGACAATTTTAGGATTGACCGTTATCCGATGTTATTACGCGATATTTAAGATTCTCTAGTTTAAACTTGTTTTTAAGGTTTTTGTCATAATAATTATAATATTTATTTAAAACTTAATTAGCTGAAAACAAAAAAACACCTTTTTAATTTTTAAAGATTTGAAAAATGTTGACTTTTCATCTCCTAATCAAGTACCATTGTTAAAATTGAAAAAATATATGTATAAAAGTTACAAGAAATCAAAGTAAAAAGTCTAAATTCGCGAAAATATATTTTTTCATATTTTATTGGCCTAGCGAACTTAGCGTATAGCGAGCTTGTATATTTTAAAATCTGACACAACACCCAGCGGGTAGCGTCAGATTCGAACCAGGGACCATCGGGTTACTTCGCAGGCTCTCTACCTAGCGGGGCCGAGACTGGCGTGAAGATAATTAAAATCATCAATTTCTTTTAAAGAAAAAAACCGACCAAATGCCATTCGGACTTGTGCAGTTAGTATTCCATAGGTTCCGGAGGTATAAAATGATCAGTGATTTTACAAAACACACCCCAAATGATTTTTCAGCAAAGTTCGTTGTCGATCTTTGTTCTTATATGCCAAAAAATTTATCAAAGGTAATGGACTCGTACTAATTTTCATTGAATCTACACCTTATGCAGAATATTCTAGTATTTTTTTGGAACTTTTTGTTTAGCACTCTTAGAAATAGGTTTGAGGGACCGCGTTTTTTGGCAATTTTTTGTTTTCATTTGACACCCCACTTGATGCTTTTGAAAAAATTGTTTTTTTTTATACCAGATAAATTGTCAAAGGTAATGCACTCTTGATAATTTTCATTCAGTCTACCCCTTATGGAGAATATTACCAAAATTTTTTGGAAACTTTCTGATTAGCACTTTTAAAGATATGAGGGGGGATAGCGAATTTTGGCGGTTTTTAAAAATAATATGAAGAAAAGTTTGAGGGAATATTACATCATATATAATTCTGACTCGTGTTTTCACAAGTTATCATTTGACACCCCACTCGATGCTCTTGAAAAAATTGGTTTCGATGACCTGGTAATTTTTTTTCCACTTCCGATTTTACTCCCCCCCCCCAAACTAACCTCTTAAGTCAAAATTTAACCTTCAAAACTACACGGCTCTGATTAGGCCATCAATTCCTATATTTGTGCCAAATTTAAATTTTATTTACCAAATATAGTAGTTTTGCAGAAAATCGGGTGAGACAGACACCGAAGTGATCCCATAAGTGTTCCGTACGGAACACTAAAACTGATCTTTTATTTAGTCCCTTGTCGAAAAACATAGTACGTAGTTTCTCAGTAAGAGTCGAGAGTAACTTTTCTGTTTTTATTACTTTTAACTATGACAGCAGATAAGTTGCCGAAACGTTCATAATATGTAAAAGTAAAAATTCAATTTTCCTTTTCTTTTAATTAAATATTAAACAAATAATATTAGGGCAAGAACACTTAAAAGGAAAACAAGAATCCGCCACTTACATAACAATTATTTTTTTAAATTTAAGAACCCTTTCAGTGATCAATGTTCTTTAATAATCTTTTATGGTAAAGATAATTATATATATATCGTGTTTCAGTAATATCGATGGATTATCAAACCAGGTGTATAACAGGTGTACAAGTATAAAATGCGGATTTCAGACAACAGATGGTGCACCAATGCAGTTTCTGCTATAAAGATTTGACACAGCGCCAAGTGTCAGACGCGCACGAGTGATAAATTGGAAAAGTGTGGGCATAGTGATGTGTTCAATATGTCGAAATTTATACCGAGCATTAATTTTGTGTTTTCATTTGAAGAAAACTGCTGTTGAATCATACCGATTACTTCGAGAAGCTTATGGCATGCTCCATCGCAAGATACGTGTGAACAATGGTTTCGCGTTTCAAAAGTGGTGACTTCGATGTTGCAGACAAGGAACGTGGAAAACCGCCAAAAAAATACGAAGATGTGGAATTGCAAGCATTGTTGGACGAAGATGATTCACAAACACAAAAACAACTCGCCGAGCAATTGGGCGTTAGTCAGCAAGCTGTTTTCAATCAGCTACGAGAGATGGGAAAGATTCAGAAGACCGGTAGATGGTACATGAGTTGAACGACAGGTAAATGGAAAACACGTGTGACATTTTGCTCGCTCGGTACAAAAAGAAGTCGTTTTTGCATCCTATAGTTACAAGGGATGAAAAGTGGATTTATTTTGAGAATCCCAAGCGCAAAAAATTATGGGTAGACCCAGGCGCACCATCCACATCGACGGCAAGACCAAGTCAGCTGTTAAAACCTGGGTAAACGGTTAATACTAAACGTTACCAACAACAATTGACCGATTTTTTTTCATGACAATGCTCCATCCCCATACGGCAAGACCAGTTCGCGACACGTTAGAAGCACTCAGCTGAGAAGTTCTACGCCATGCGGCTTGCTCACCAGACTTGGCTTCTTCCGATTACCACTTGTTTGCATCGATGGCTCACGCACTTGCCTAGCAGCAAAAGGGGAAGATTTTTACTGACGTGGTATTCACAAATTGCCCGAAAGATGGGAAAAATGTATAACAAGCGATGCGATGGAGCATACTTTGAATAAAGCACTTTTTATCATTCTTCCGAATTTAACTTGTTTTTTTAGAAAAAAAAATCCGCATGTCATACTTGTACACCTGGTATATGAGCATTTCTGTAAATTGTTGATATATTAGCGGTTCAAAAAGGAGAGAATTTTTTTTGAAAGTGCCACTCATTAGACTCGATTTAAATCGTTCCTTGGACCTCCAGAAACAATTATTCACTGCCGAACACGCCTTTTTTAGGACCTTTTTTGTTTACAGCTCAATATGCCAATTTTTGCGAAAAAATTGGAAAAATTCGCTAAATTACCGTAAAAAACATAAAAAATCAATGTAACATTACGAGTATTCATTGTGAATCCTGATAACGTTTTCCTCTTTTATATAACGGCCATTTTTGCCTATTTTTTGCCCATTTTATATCTTTTTGCCAAATTAACGTACAGGTACCCTTTTCTTATGTTCTTTAACCTACTGACTTCGAATTTTCATGTACCTTGTTGATACTAGGATATCGTTTCCAAGTTATGGTCAGATTTTAGCCACTTTTTGGTCAGAAATGGCCGTAAATTAAAAATAATGTATTGAAAGATATTAATCTTACAGCCCATGTATATATATATTTTTTACCCAAAAATTTGCATATTGAGCTGTAAAAAAAGTAATGTTAAGTCGTGAGTTCCAAACAACGATTTAAATCGAGTCTAATGAATGTCACTTTAAAAAAAATTCTCTTTTTTGAACCGCTAACATACGAACATTTTACGGAAATGCTCATATAGTAATTAATTGGTGTAAAACAGGTGTGATTACCACGTCACACTTGTGTTAATAGCTGGGTTTTAAGGTGAGAAAACCATCATTACCTTCGATAAAGTTTCATGACATATTGGGTGAGTTAAATGAACAGACAATTAAAGAGCTAAAGCAATATCCTGCTTTTCTCTCTATAAAGGTCCAAACATGTAATTATAAGACTGATAACGTAACATATTTTAATGGTTGAACAAAAGAATGCTTTTTCCCGTATGAGAAATTGTTAAAAAGTTATAATTTTTCAGACGCATGCATAATGCAGTAATGCATTTACAATGTTAGATTTATCATTTCGCACCTTTGTGTTTTAAAGAAATTCAGTTTCTTCATTTCTTAGTTGGTAAAAGATTGTAGGATATAAGAATTTGCCCATTGATTGATCGGTTGCAACATATTTTAATGCTATTTTCTGGAGGTAAATATCGGAATTTTCCCGTTTAAAGTTCTGTAAGAAAATTGTCAATATTTTGTCACTATTGGAAACATTCCAGGGATATTATCCAATATATACATTCCACAGGTACAGGTTTAAAAATATTTTCTTTCATTATTTAAAAACAACACGTTTAAGTGTGTTAACCACAAAAAATCGTATGCAATTTTATATTTTTTTTTCAATGATTTATACTCGAATTCAAAACATATATAGTATTTTTCAAGATCTAAGAAAGTGATTTGGCAAATTGATGTAATAAAAACATTAAGCCACCGTTAGAATCTTCGCACATACCTGGCCGTAACAGGGTCGTAATTGATATATATATATATATATATATATATATATATATATATATATATATATATATATATATATATATATATATATATATATAAAGGGTGGGCCATCTATCGGTTTAAATTTGAACCACCCGTTATTTCGAATCTGGCAATACTTATGTCATTCTATTCTGTCACAAAATTCAGTATATTATCTCCACTGAACGAAATGAATCGATTTACGCTTGAGCACCGTTGGGATTTATTGGAAATTTATTTCCAAAACAAAGACAATTGGTCGGAAATTGTACGAAAATGTCGTACAAAATTTGGTCGCAGAGAAGGACCAACAGTGCCCGGTATACGCAAGTTTATTGCTAAAGTTCGTGAAACTGGTTTCATTGTTGATGCGCCAAGACGTGAGCGTGCTCGTACAGTGCGTACACCCGAAAATATCGAAGCTGTGGCTGAGAGTGTGCGTGAGAATCCATCAACATCAACTCGTCATCGTTCTCAAGAATTGAACATTTCACGCACCAGTTTACGTCGAATTTTGCGAAAAGATCTCGGTATGACGCCTTACAAAGTTCAATTGGTTCAAGAGTTGAAGCCGCATACCATCCTCTTCGTTTTCGCTTCGCTAGATGGGCCAACGAGAAACTGCACGATGATGTCGATTTTGCCAAAAAAATCATCTTTTCGGATGAAGCTCATTTTCATCTTGGTGGGTACGTTAATAAGCAAAATAGCCGTATTTGGGGCTCAGAAAACCCACACGTGGTCTTACAGAAGCCAATGCACTCATTACGATTGACTGTTTGGTGCGGCTTGTGGAGCGGAGGCATCATTGGCCCATATTTCTTTGAAAATGAGGACGGCGCAACCATTACGGTCAATGGAGACACCTATCGCACCATGATAACCGATTTTTTTGTGCCCGCTCTTCATGGTATTGATGTGAACGATGTTTGGTTTCAACAGGATGGTGCAACTTGCCACACATCTCATGCCACAATCGATTTATTGCGTCAAACGTTCGATGGCCGTTTAATTAGCCGAAATGGTGATGTCAATTGGCCGCCAAGAAGCTGCGATTTGACACCGTTGGACTATTTTCTGTGGGGCGCCGTTAAAGACAAGTGTTATGCCGACAAACCAGAGACAATTGAGCATTTGAAGGCCAACATTCGTGATGCCATTGCTGAGATACCACCCCATACACTCGAAAATTGGTCCGATCGAATGGGGTACTGTGAGGCCAGCCGCGGCAGCCATATGAATGAAATAATATTCCATCTCTAACCGGAACAATTGTACTTCACAACAAAAAAAAAATAAATTTGGCAAAATTTCAAACCGTTTTTTTGTTTTATTGCATTTTTAAATTTAAACTTTTAAATGGCCCACCCTATATATATATATATATATATAATATATATATATATATATATATATATATATATATATATATATATATATATATGCCTCCCTTCCAATCTAACATTTTATTGGATACTTCGTGTTTATAAATATAAAGAATATTCTTCATTTTATCTGCAGTATTATAATGAAATAGTGTGTATTATAAAGTTCAATAGTGTCTTAAAATGTCCGAAGCCCTTTCCATCAGAAGCCGCAAATGTTTGCCCGTTGAGGCAAAAGTGATAGTTAAAAGTGTTTTTATTTAAACGAAAAGTACTTTTCATTGATGGAGACATCAGCATTAACAAGCATCTCTGAAAGTACAGTTTGGAAAATTGTAAATAATTCGATAGCGCCTAAAAGAACACGAAAAGACAAAGGTGTGTCGAAATTTATTAATTTCTATCAAGAAGACGTAATCCGCCGCAAAATTTATGAAAGGTATGCACAACAAAAAGTTCCTACGTTATTGTCACTTTCACGGAGGCTGTCCGAGGATAGTTGTGACATAAAATGTTCCACTACAACTTTATGGCGTATTCTACGTCGTTTGGGGTTTTTGTTCAAAAAATCGACAAAAGGCAAGTTATATTGAAGTGACGGCGCTTACAACAACTCAGAATGGAATATCTTGAAAAAATAAATACAGCTAGATCGGAAAATCAAACGATAATCTACCTAGATGAGACTTGGTATGACACCCACGACACAAATCTAAAAATGCCGTACCAAAGGTCCATCAAATAAAGGTAAAAGGAAAACTATTTTACATGCGGGGTCAGAAGAAGGCTGGATGCCAGAATGTCTATTTCTAGCAGCCAAGAATATTTCAGATTCCAGCCTGGACTATCATTGTGATACAACCGCTGAAGTTTTTGAAGATTGGCTTCAAAACAAATTAATGCCGAATATACCACCGAATAGCTGTATTATGATGGATAATGCACCCGATTATAGTCGCCAAATGAATAAGGTACCAAGTTCCACCAGTAGAAAAAGGGAAATACAAGCCTTTTTGTGCGAACGTTACATATATTTCCATGAAAGTTATACAGTTAAACAATTGTTAGAAGTTTTAAAAAGTTACAATTTTTCAAAGGAATATGCTTGTGATAAAAATTTCAAAGGAATAAGTTTGTGATAAAAAAGCAGGACATGAAATAATTCAGCTTCCACCATATTATTGTATCTTTAATGCGATCAAGTTGATATGACATAAAATAAAGTCTAATATACGTGCTCACAATAATATACCCACTTTAAACAGTAGTTTGATTGAGTTGATAAAGACAGAAATCAAAAATGTAACCGTTGAAAACTGGAGAAACTGCATTCAACACATCAAAAAAATTGAAAACTCATATAGATGTACGTTCATAAATATAAATAGTTTAGAACCTGTAAAAAAACTTATCATTGATTTGCAAAATAGTAGCAATAGCGAAATTGAACTAGATATTAATTAATAACTAAAATTGTAACAAATGTACGCGAGGACACTATACACTGTTTTAATATATTTGTGTAATTACTATATCGTGTATTATTCAGTACATAAAACATTAAAATTCAACTTATCACAATAAAATTTAAAACCCAACAATTTTGCAATCAGGTATAGTGCGGCCCTGTACGATGTTTTGTCATTAAACAGCCATAAATTAATCACTTTCGAATCTTGTTGAATTTTGAATGGGTATAGATAGTTAAGGCACTTTCTTAGATCGTGAAAAATACTATACCAATTTAAATAAAGCTAAAATAAAGGGTAACATAGGGAAATATTCAAATTGTTTAACATCCGACTAGTACTTCGCATACACAATTTTAATATGCTAAGAGTGAGCAAGAAATAGTTCTAATCAAGACTCCGCATATTTACTTTAAAACGCGATCACACATCTAACCTGAAAACTGATTGATTGGATAGCATGCCAACGAGTTAGTCAAAAATATAGTGTTATCGTAATTCCAGATTTTAAAAAAATGATTATTTATGTGATTAAATATCCAATCTTATGCAGTTAATAATTTTAGCTAATGAAGGAGACAATGAATAACATTATATTTATAAGGAATAGCTGAGAATTAATTATTTATATATAACCGCATATAACTAATAATATTAACACATATAAGTGGCAATACCGGTACTTATCTATAACAGGTTTTATTACCAGACCACGTGTGATAATTTTTGCGGCGTCCACGGAAGCGTAATAAAGTAATTTTTTGCATAAGACAGGGTTGGAATTCCGTCCAGTGTTTTCTACTTGTCCTTAAAGTACCGATTGAAGTTTCTAATGAATCATTAATTTGGCAGGAAACGATTTTATGAATGACATACTTTGTCTACTAGTAGAACATTTTTGATTCTAGTTCTTTTCTTTATGCTGTAAGTAGTGTGAATTAATTTGGAGGGATTTCTAAGAGAGGGCGTAACTCGTAACTTATATCGCATCGGGGCATATTGTTTCCATATTTATGTTGAAGCACCATCATTAGACTTTAATGTTTAGTATATGTTATTTTGCCGAAGTGTAAACAACATTTTTTTGAATATTGAATATGTGGAATTACGAGCTAACAAAACACCATTTGCTGGAAGCATTACTTTTCTTGTTTAATTCGAAGAAAAGCCCTGCTGAAAGTCATCGATTGCTGTCGGAAACCTATGGTAATTATATTTCATCGATAACAGCATGTGAGTATTGATTTCGGCGCGGAAAACAAAGAACGTCCAGGCCAGCCGAAAAAGTTTAAAGATGAAGAAATGGAGGCATTACTCGATGAAGACCTGTGCCGAATGGAAAAAGAACTTGCAGAATCATTAGGAGATCATCGCACAACTATTTCCAAGCGCTTACATTAACTGGGAATGATTCGAAAGCTTGGAAATTGAGTACCGTGCGAATTGAGACTGAGAGACGTTGAAAGGGGATTTTTCACCTGTGAACAACTGTTTCAACGGCACAATTGGAACGGTTTTCTTGCATCGTATCGTAACTGGTGATGAAAGATGGATATGCTACGATAATCCAAAGCGCAAAAAATCATGGTGAAACCCGGTGAATCATCAACATCCTCGCCAAAGCCGAATATTCATGACCCCAAACTGATGCTGTGTATCTGGTGGAATCGACTGGCTATAGTGATTATGAACTACTCCAACCCAACGAACTATTACTGGAGAACGTTACTACAACAATTGATGCAATTGAGTCCAGCGTTGAAAAAAAAAACGACCGCAATATGTCAAAAGACACGACAAAGTAATTTCTCAACATGACAACGTTCGGCCACATGTTGCAAAACCAGTCACGGAATTGCTAGGAGCGTTTGGATGGGATCTTCTACGTCGCCCGCCGTACTCACCAGACATTGCTCCTTCTGATTATCACTTGTTCGGATCGTTGACGAACAGCCTGTCTGAACAGCGCATCCATTCTGAAGAGGATACCAAAAAATGGGTCGATTCGTAGTCTCAAAAGATGCGTCGTTCTTTCAAAATCATATTCATATACTGCTACAAAGATGTGAGAAAGTAGTGGCTAGCGATGGACAATACTTTAAATAATCAATTTTTAACCATTTTTTTTATAATAAAGCGATGTTTTTATCGAAAAATCCCTCAAAATTAATTCACACACCCAATAAAGGACGTTGTGAACTTTATTAAGAAATAGCAAATATCTTTGCTCGCTTTGTCTCTCGTTACAGTACAACATAAATATAGTTTTGGCGGTTTCATTGAACTTGAAATTTTTATCTTTGAACAATTATTGTGAAACAAAATGTGTAGTATATTAGTCAAAGTATTTGCCCTTGAAAGCTATCACATTGTCCAACTTTTCCTGCAAAAGTTGAATTTCACGGCTATAAAGGGTTCGATACTTTGAAACTATCCACTCAACAACCGATTTTTCAACGTGTTCAGAGTTATCGAAGTTGATACCTTCCAGAGCGCGCTATATCAAGCAGAACCGGTGGTAGTCAGATAGGGCCAGGTCTGGGTATGGAAGAACTCTCCATTCAAACTCCGATCAGCTTCTCTTTAACAGCTAAAACTGCATGACGACCAGCATTATCGTAAAGAAAAATCGTTTTTGCATTAAATTACCATTCAGCTGTTGTTAATAACGTATTATAGACCATACCCTCCATATGTTACCACATGTACATCTCCGTTTTGTAACCATAAATGTTACCATTTAGAGTCGATGTTCATGGTTGCCCAGGATCAATCCACAGTTTTTTACTTTTGGGATTAGCAAAATAATATCAATTTTCCATTGCCCGTTACTATACGCCACACTTTGCTTTGTTAACAAGGAAATGTAGTGCAGAAGAACACATCGGAAAAACAATTCATTGCTTTCCATTTTAATTCCGCTGCAAAGAAACACCAGTGTACACATCAAATGATGTCTTTTGACTGAATTTGATTACAGCTATAACCGTCTATAAAATATGCAGCCAGAGCCATTTGTTTGTTAATATACAGTCCCTGGCCAAATTATTAGACGCACTGCAAGATTTCATGTAAAATATTAATTACTGAGTGATATTGTACCTTTTTATTATTTTAAATTGATTTGTTTTTTATTTTTATATTATCCAATCAGTTACCTATTTATTTGACATAAATAAAACAGCATTAATTTAGAAAAGCATAAGTTTATTAAGTTTTAAAGAAAAGTGAAATTAATGTTAGTAAAAGTCAATATTTAGTTGAGCCACCTTTAGCCGCTATCAAAGCTTTAATTCTGCGCGGCATGCTATCAATGCAAGATTGTACTGTCTCCTGCATTTGAGGATGATGATTCCACACATGAATAATCTTGTCTAGGAGCTGGATTTTGTTGGTAATCACATCTTTAGCCACTTCTCTTTTCATCAGCTCCCACACATTTTCAATGGGGTTCATATCAGGGCTATTACCCGGCCAATCCAACAGAGGGATATTTTTTTTCTGCCAAAAAAGCTTTAACAGACCGAGCAGTGTGGCAGGGAGCTCCATCTTGCATGAAAGTGAATGGTTCCCCATTTGGAAACCATTCTCTGAGCTGCGGAATCAACCGATTTTGTAATACTTCTTTGTACTGATCTTGCCTCATTATTCCTTTGACGACGTACAGACGTCCAGTGCCCTTGCCGCTGATGACTGACCAAATCATCACTTTGGTGGGATGTTTAACCGTCGGGACGACACAATCAGGATGAAACTTTTCTCCATGACGACGACGAACATACTGAGCTTTATTCTGCAAAATTTCGAATGTGCTTTCGTCACTGAAGCAGACCTGTCAAAAATAGGAAAAATATATAAACTTCCATGTTTATTTGCTTTATTTAACTGAAAATGATAATAATGTATCAATTATTGATTAAATTGCTGTATCTTACCGATCTCCAGAAGTCCACATCTTTGTCTTGCCATTGTTTGGCCCACTTCAGGCGCTTTGCTTTCATTGCAGCTGTTAACTTGGGCTTCCTGGCGGGGCGACAGGCCTTAAAATCTAATTCTTTCAATTTTTTTCGAACAGTGCGCTCAGAAGCATTTACGCTAGCATCCTGGAGTTGTAATTTTATTACCTTTGTGGTAGCAAATCTGTTTTCTACACAAATTTTCTTCAAACATCTCTCTGACCGTGGAGTGAAAATTGGTTTTTCTACCGCATCTTTTCTTTCTTTTCGGGCTTAATTCCTTCCCTGACTCAATTTTCTTTTTTATGCGTCGTACACTAGCTTCAGAAACCTCCAATCTTCGTGATATTTCTCGGTTTGTAAATGTTTTCGCAATCACAAGGGCCTTCACTTCAGCTTTTTTACGTGGTGAAAGATCGCCTTTTCTACCCATAATGAAAATAGTCCAATTACTTTTTTAAAACACTGCATACAAAATAAACTAATAACTGAGTAGTATAAAACTGTTAAACAAACAATCACAGTCCATAAAGCCACAGAAACACGTCCGTACCTGACTCGATTCCGATCGCGACTGATACAGGTTTGTACTTGTTTACGTTCATGTATCACTTTGTCAACATAGTGTTGTCATATGTTAAAAATAAATACAAATATGTAGTCTACAACAATTCTTTTAAATAAAAATCAATAATATTGTAGTTTAAATATACCATTATTGCATAAAAACTCTTAAGAAACATAAAATTACTAAAAAAAATACAGTACGTCTAATAATTTGGCCAGGGACTGTATATATATATATATATATATATATATATATATATATATATATATATATATATATATATATATATATTATATATATATATATATATATATATATATATATATATATATATATATATGTTATATATATATATATATATATATATATATATATATATATATATGTTATATATATATATATATATATATATATATATATATATATATATATATATATATATATATATATATATATATATAAATATATAAATATATATATATATATATATATATATATATATATATATATATATATATATATATATATATATATATATATATATATAAATATATATATATATATATATATATATATATATATATATATATATATATATATATATATATATATATATATATATATATATATATATATATATATATATATATATATATATATATATATATATGTATATATATTTATATATAAATATATATATATATATATATATATATATATATATATATATATATATGTATATATATATTTATATATAAATATATATATATATATATATATATATATATATATATATATATATATATATATATATATATATATATATATATATATGTATATATATATTATATATATAAATATATATAAATATATATATATATATATATATATATATATATATATATATATATATATATTATATATACAGTGAAATCTCCCTTGGGCGGACACCAACGGGACCGACCAAAAGTGTCCGTTCAAGAGGGGTGTCCGCTTAAAAGAAATACAAAAAAAAATCGTTTTTTTAATGACAACTGTAATTAAAGAATTTGGGACATTTAAGACATATACCTATGTATGTACATATTTTTAAAATAATCAAAAAAATTAAAAAAACAAAGATTTGTTACCTTTAGATACATATAAATATATAATATGATAGAGTTATACATATGAAATGAAACGTCATTTAATGACGCAAAAATTCATATATTGTTGTTTGTCTCCTCTTTTTCTTTAATATGGCGTCCACAAATCGTATTTCTAATTTGGAAAGAAGCTCTAAAGACTCTGCATCTCCGTGGTCTTCGGCAAAACTTTAAGCGGCTTGGTTAGGGTAATAGCTTCACCATAATTTGGAATAACATCTGACATCAGAATCTTCAGAAAGTCCTTGTATTTCAACTGGATTTTCAATTTCTTGTTCTGAATCTGGATTTTCAACATACAAATTTTCATCTATGTTCAAAAAATCATTAAGATTTTCATTATCAGTCAACTCCAACAAATTCTTATTTTTGAGGATATTTGTAAGTACGTTAAGTGATAAGTCATCTTCTGGATCAGATGTAATAGCCTCAGTTAACTGGTCTTCATTTTGCATATTTTCATGCTTAAATCCCGCTTTACGGAAGCAATTTTTAACTGTTTCCTTGGTTACTTGTTCCCAAGCGGTTTTTGCAAAGTAAACTGCATCCAATGGCGTAATTTTCTTGATTAACTCAAAAGCTGTACCAGCAGTTTCAATGTTTACTATCAGGTGTTTTAATATTAGACTTCGATAATAAATTTTAAAATGTTTTATAATTCCCTGGCCAAGTGGTTGACAAGCTGATGTACAGTTAGGGGGCAGCAACCAGATTTTTATATTTTTTAAGCGGACGTCTTTTGGATGAGATTTTGCATTGTCTAATAATAACAAAATGTTTTTTTTTCTTTTGTCGTTTTTCAGTCAAAATCCTGCAACTACTCTGTCATAATTTCTCCTGTCATCCAAGCTTTCTTGTTATATTTCCAAGTTACATGTTAATATTTTTAAATGCTCTGGGTTTAGCTGCCTTACCAATGACTAAGAGTTTTTCTTTTTCTTCCGCCATATTTGCACAATGCAAAATTGTAAACCTCTCTTTATATATTTACCACCAACACATTTTTCTTTTTTTAATGTTAGCGTTTTGTTGGGTAGAGCCCTAAAATACAGGCCTGTCTCATCGGCATTATAGATGTCTCTCAGTGAATATCCCTTAATTAAAGGAGAGCATTTTTCCCAGAATGATGAAACATCTTCAGCAATAACCAAAGCTCCTTCTCCTGAAACTTTAAAACTGATGTTGTGGCCGATTCTTAATTTATTAAGCCAACCAGAAGACGCATTGAATGTGGAATGTCCCAGAGACTCGGCTATTTCTTTTGCTTTGCATCGTATTAGCGGACCTGAAAAAAATATTAACAATAAGTTTTTTGCATTTTTGTCACGACAAGCCTACTGTTACTCTCACCCCTTTTATCTATTCTTTGAATTGAAATGAAAATCAACGCACTAATTCAAGAAAACCTTATCTAAAAAAAATAATTCATGTGCATACCTGTTAAAAGAATCCCCTTATGGTGAGCTGCTATAAACCAGTTGTAACACAACTTGTCAATTTTGGTACTATCACCAGTCAAAAAGCTTCATTTTTCATTTAAATTGCTATTCGACATTCACTTGTTAAGAAAGATTTCTTTATGTTTAATTATATCAGCAGCTTGTGTTTTTCCGATATTAAAACGCTTGGATAAGTTTCTTACACTTAACTTTTCCTTATTGTGAACTTCAACAATCTCAATTTTTTGTTTAAGCGTGAGAATTTTTCTATTTGGAGCCACTTCTACAATGAATGTCTCGCCCACTGTGCCTCTTATTTGCATAGGCGTCAGACTAATATTAAATTCCCTTCTGTACCGAACAATTGAGATCGGTAAATCCCCGGTTTACTCGGAGAAGTCCCTCAGTAAAGGCAGGCAGCGACGTTGACGTGCGGCGCGATTGGGAAACGCAACTGCCTAACTCGCCACAGAAAAATAAGACAAGGCATTTATTTTTTATTGTTTTTTGTCCGAACATTTTTTTGTGTCCTGCTTCCGTTCAAGAGAATGTTCGTCCAAGAGGGAGTTAACACAATGCCAATTATATGAGAGTCGGTCGGGACCATGAAAAACTGTCCGTTCAAGGAAAGTGTTCGTGTTAGAGGGGTATATTATATTTATTAATTTATGCGTAAAGGACTATGTTTAAAAAGTTATGCAGTTGTAGCAAGACTGATAAGCTCTCAGCTTACTCGTACTACTATTTTTCGAACGTGACACGTAAATAACTAGCTATCGTTAAACTAACAACTACAGCCCCTAAGTAGCTCAATTACGAGTGGTCTATTTTCCACATTGTACACCTGGAAATAACTGCTTACATAATTATGTATGTTTAACATTATAAAAACTGGTAATATCCCATATATTAAAATCCTATTACCATCATGGTCAATTAGTTTAATCGTAATACTAACAAACTTGTTTCGATAAAGGTGTTTGGATTTGTGTGGTTTGACATATTTTATATTACAATTAGAAATAATGTTCACGAGCACTTCAGAGAGTGACGTTTAATTAGGTATAAATGCAATGAAATGCTAGTGTCATAAAAGGAGTTTATCTGTATTATTTAACTTTTGTAATGTAACTGTATTTTAAGTGAATAAATTATAGGCCGAAGAAAGAAAGCGTTTACTGAAAACTGTCTGATTGGATGGGTTGCTCATTGTTAGTTAAAACGTAATGAAGGTAATTCGACAGGATATGTGGAGTGTTTTAAGGTTTTTGGAACTTTCCTTCCACGTCTTAAACATAAGGTTAGAGAGATACAATTGACAGATAGCTTAAATGGCTACACCACATAGATCTCTTTAAGGCTCGTTATGCAGTTGCCTTATCTTAGTGTTGGAGAAGGCCAATATCCTTTAAAAGAATAACAACCTTCTGAGTTGGAACCTCTTAATATAGGTCCAGAGTCATTAGAGATCATATGTTAGTTTGTTTGGCCTTCTTGATTGGATGGAATAATATGAAAAGTTTTTTCACTCTCCTCCAAGTTCCATCTGCGGTCCGGATCACCTTTGAGTCCAGTGCGATAGAGATGGTCATTCAGGTGGCGATTATTGCATTTCATCTCATATTTAGGTCTTTTCTGCTAAATTCAGCAAGGATATGATGTACTCAGTTTTAAATCCTCTTATGAGACTCTTGAATTATCTCATCCCTGGTGCGTCGTGACAAACTTATTGTTCAGCAAATGTGTGCCGCCGTATCCTGGTTTAGCAGGTGTATCAGCGATTTCATTTCCAGGGACATCTGTATGATTTGTTCTCAGACGAAAAGCAGGTTGTTTCTACCCGCTAGTTTCGTCCTTGCACTCGCTTACTAGTTGTGAGCTCAATCTAGCCAGTTTCAAGGATTCCGGGCGGCTCTACTGTTTAAGCAAATGTATACGGTCATGCGCGTTAGGTTTCATTTCACTATCACCTAACTACACATAAAAATTGAATAATTTTTTTCTTGTGAAACAGATGGAGATGTTGATAATTGTGTCTGTTTATGGGCAGGATGCACCTGCTTACACGGCTTCTTTCGGTTTAAAGTCGTCTGTACACCAAAAAAGATTCCATCGATCCAATCTTTCCGTCTCTGATATCAAAACTTTGAGGCCTATCGTTAAATTCTCACTTGGGGACTGTCCATTCCAATCTACAGTAGAGGGCAGTCCTTCAGTACTCTGGCCCATATCCTACGATGTCCTCGGACTTTCGTGTTCAGATACAAGCAACTAATATGCTACCCGCGACGCTTCAAGTTTTATATGTAGATGTAAGTGTGCTGGGTTTAACATGGCTACCAGTGTCTTGTTAGATCCTGCTCTCATAATGGCCAAGATATCAATAGATCAGTTTTTAAACATTGTATTTTATTTTTGAGTATTCAAAGTATACATTACATCATCGAAAAACCAAAAAATTTATGTATTTTTGACAAAACGTTATAATTTTAAATTTTTGGGTATTTAGCACTTTTGCAAAACGTTAGAAGTTAGTAGAAGGTATAAGTTACCGTGAAGATGCAAGTACTTCACGTACAAACACAAATATCCTATTTAAATACACTGGTAGTAACAAAAGAAAGAATCCTACTAACGTCACTTATGTATGTAAATATTCTTTATGCTTGGTAGCGTCAGTGCGAGTAGGTATCATTCAAAAATTGGAAACATATCCATTTCATAAATATTTACAATCAAATAAAATTTTCAAAACCCTATATTTACATATTACATTAGGGCCACTCACAAACTTGACTTTATCTCGGTTGGCATCGTCGAAACTTGAAATCTTATGGGATATTATAATGTTTCGAAGTGCATCTTAAAATACGATAAACGTAAACCATAAATTTTGTGGTGTTAAGAACGGAAAGTAAATCACGTTTAAAACTTGAATTTTAACTAACTTTAGAAAATGCAATTTATAGTTCAGAGACAGTGCCGTCAATGGCCAGGAGGTGACTGCGTCCTCCTCCTTTTAGCTTTGCTACTCGTAGCATCAGTGAATCTATTCATAGTTTTAGTATGACCGCATTACTTTATTTAATTTTACCTATTTACCCCATTCTCCGCTATCATTAACTCAATATTTTTTGCCGGTTACACAACATCATGACTAGTAAAGCTTTGCACTTTGGCCGTTCGGAACCGGCATTAAACTGTAGGCCCCCTTTATCTGTGAAACACATAAAAAGGTACCAATCACAGGCAAAGGCTAGAGGGTCGCCTACGTCTGTATCGGATATGGCACTTCAAAAAGAAGAAAGTAACACAAGAGCAATTACGGCTTTTGCTTGTTGATAAATCATAGCTCTGGTGTTTTGCGCGGAGAGGCAAGGCCACTCGACTGGTGTTCACTAAACCGTGAACCTTATAATATTCTTCGTTTTCTCCCTACTCTATTTTAGGCATATTGGCCTACTTCTTCTTCGTCACCTGCGCCTTTCTTTAGATTGTGGCGAGTTTGTCGCTCCATCTTTTTCGTGGTCTTCTCAAACTTTTTCTACCCGATAGCGATTTATCTCGTGCTATTCTCACCATCCTTGCCTCATCCATTCTACTGATGTGTTTGTTCCACTCTGTTTTCTGTTTTGTACCCAGCCATTTTTGATCTGTACCTTGCACGTTCTTCTTATATCTTGGCTTCTTTCTCTATCCAATAATGTTTTCCCAGTCATTCTTCGAAGTATCTACATTTCGCTTGTCTCCAATAATCTCTTAGTTGTTGATGTGTCTGGGCGAATCTCTGTGGTGTACGTCATTATAGGTCTTAGACCGTCTTATGAATCCTTGATTTGATTTCGTTCCTCATATGCTTGTTTTTTGGTATGTGTTATTCAGGCATGCAGCAATTCTTGTTGTTTTTGTTGTTTGGCGTCTCACCTCTGTTTCCACGTCACCATATCTGAAAATTTCTATTCCTGGGTATTTAAATTTCATCTCTCGTTATATAATTTGGTCATCAACGACTAGTTTACATCTTATAGGTGTTTAAAACGTCAAGCATTTCGTTTTTGAGGCAGATATGACCATGTTATATCGTTTAGCTTTTCAGTTGAAACGGTATAGGAGTCTCCTTTGAAGGACTACTTAATGGGGGAGCGAATAAATATTATTCGTTATGCTGATGATACGGCGGTTATGGCTGATAACTTAAAGGCCCTACGACATCTTATGTTGTCAGTAATCGATAAGACCTCGAACTTAATATCGGCAAAACAAAGTAATGGTAATCAGCAAGTCTCCGGTTCCTATTATCTTGTTGGTGGTTAACAATCAACAAATACAAAGAACTTCAATATTCATATCTAGGTACCATGATAAACGAACAGTGAGATCACTCGCAGCTAGAGCAGTGTTCCCCAAACTGACATCATTTTTCAAAAGCTCAATAAAATTAAGCACAAAAACCTGAAGATTATTCATAAAATGTTCGTTAGTTGACTGGTTTGTTTTCGTCAATTTAATTAGATTATATTGCTTTACAAGGTTGTATTTTTTCAAGGAAAAAAATAAAAAAATTAAATTTATTGAAATAGCAATTCAAAATTAAAATTCTATCTATCTATGGCGACAACAGAGTAAAATTCTAAGAAATTATTTGATCATACACCTGGTTTATTGAAAATAATTATATTTTTGAAATTAATATTCCCCAGATCTACTTATCTTATTCTTCTGGGCGGTTAGAAGAAAATAAAGGTGGTTGTAAGGAATATTTCGTCGTCATCAGTTGGGTGTAATCCAGTAAAGAATCGTAAAACAACATAATAAAAAACACTGTATAAATTTCCCTAAGGTAACCATTATTGTATAAGCCGTATAAAATTTCTAACAAAAGACGTTAAGGGAAGAAGATTCCCCAACTTGTTCTGTTTTAACAATCAGTTTTGATAAAATGACTGCTTTTAGCAGAATAAGAAGCCAAACAATTTAGCAAGTTTTCATCGAAAAAGCCCATTTAAGACTGATAAAAGATTGTCATAAACAGAAAAAGGGGCCCGATGAAATGCAATTATGTGAGAGGGCGAAGACCTAAAAACGGCATTGTATGTTGTTTATACGAACAGATCAAATTCTCCCTGATAAGAAACTAGCCGAAGAGATGATGGGGAGTATATGTATATTCAGCATATGGGATTAAGTTTCGGCGCCAGTGAATAGACATATTTTAAGATTGATAGACCCTAAAAATCCTTTTAGCAAAATGGGCTTTTTATTCGATTGTAATTCCTATATTTTTTACTACCGTTTAGTTCAGGTATTTATGGAAATTGTAGTTAGTATTTCATGTTAAGTAATTGAGCAATACTAGAATAGTTCTAAACTCACCCTAAAGTACATAATTTTGTCGTGACATGATAATCATCATCCATCAGCCCTCCTCATCCACTGCTGAATATAGAGAGAACTTCTTCTGATCTCTGTTCTGAGCGGTGTTAACCCAATTTCCTGCCACTCTTTTGATGTCATCGCTCCATCTTGTTGGTGGTCTACCTCTGTTCCTTTTGTCTGGATTTCCATTCTATTAGTCTTCTACACCATCGGTTATCATCCCGTCGGGCTGTATGACCTGCCTATCTCCATTTAGATTGCGTAATTTTTTGGATAATGTCTATTAGTTTTATTCGTTGTCTGATAGTTATGTTTGTTATTCTATCCTTCCTTGTGATACCCGGCATAGCTCCCGCTATTGCCCGTTGCCAAACTGCTGTTTTGTTAATGTAAGTGTCTCAGTGCCATATGTAATTACCGGCAGAACGCATTAATCATAAACTTTCTTTTTTAAGCAAATTGGCAAATTACCTTGCAGCGTATCTCTCAGCTTCCCAAAAGCGATCCATCCCAAACCCACACGACGATGCATCTCACGGGTTTGGTTATCTTTGCCAGTTTGTAAGTCATGACCCAAATACTCGCCATCGATGTTTATGCTTTTTCCATCCCAATTAAGTTCCTTTGAAGCATATTCTAACACCGCCGTAAAAAGTTTAAGAGAGTTCGTATCACCTTGCTTGATTGCCCGTTCCACTCGGTATTTAGTTGTGAATTCATGCTGTTACGTTATAAATGAATTTAATTAACTGAGTATATCTGTAGTCTATTCTCATTTGTTGTAGGACAGACAGTATCGCCGGTTACTCCACAGTGTCAAAAGCTTTTTTAAAATCCACAAATACCAATATGAGTGATTTGGTGTATTCTATAGATTTCTCTGTAAGGATTTTGATAGTCTGTAAATGATCGTTAGCACCGTATCCACTTCTAAAGCCAGCCCGTTCGCGTGGTTGATAAAAATCTAGTTTTCACTTTAGGCGTTTTGTTATGATTTTGGTAAACCACTTATACAAATCGGAGAGCAAACTGATCGGTCTATAATTTTCAAGGTAGATTACGTCTCCTTTTTTATGAATGAGGACCATCACTGCGTTTTTCATTTGTTTGGGATTATGCTATTCTATTTTTCAAGCGGAGGTTAAAAGGAGAAACTACAATCCTCAGCAAGCCTGCCCACCTATTTTTACAGCTTCAATTACAATCTGATCTTCTCCGGAAGCTTTTTTATTTTTCATTTCTCTAAGACTATAATAACTATTTATTTAGAAACACTCACACACTGTGTTCAGCATATGCATAACAATGGGGTCGTACATGTTATGTGCATTTATATATTAAGTACAGTCGATTAAGTAAGAACATGTCACGTATTGTTCATTAAAAAATGTATTTATTTAAAAGTTTTTTACATCATGCGACAGTAAAAGATCGGCATTAAAATGCTAATGATTTAGTAGTTCATCGATGATCGCTTGGTATACTTTTGACGAGATTTTCCGCTTATTTCCGGGGCAAAGATTTCTAAATTGGCCGAATTTGTCGTGACAACTGATTCACTGTGTATAGCTTTTTACTAGGAAGCTTCTGCTTGATGGGTGACGACACGTTCTGAATTGGGCTTGCATCGGGCAGTGTGACGATACCGGATTCCCCTTTCCACTGGCTGTTCCACTCCGATGTTTGGAGTCGTTATCCTCTTGAAGAATCCACTCCCCATTTTTATCGACAAACCACCGTTTGGCAATCGGTACTAATTCCCTCGTGTAAATCTGGAGTATTTTTCTGCGTTCAAATTGTAGGTCAACATGAAGAGTCTCCCAATACCTTTCTCCGAAAGACATCTCCAAATATGAATCTTTACAAGGTGTTTCACTGTGCGCTGAATGAATCGGTTAGTGGAAATTGACCAGGCTCATGGGGTCATAACATATCCCCAAAATGAAGTTTCATCGGAAAAAGCTACATTGCTCCATCCAGGTTTTCTTTCTATATTTTTCGCTTAGCAATGGTTTCTTGACTGTACTTCGCCACTTCTAATCGTTAGACCGGAGATGAGTGTGAATCATTTCATATGATATAACCAAACGTTTCTGCTTTAGTTTTTACGCCCCTTGACGCAAATTTAATTGAGGATTTCAGGCAAACATGTTAATAATCATTTTTTCGTCTTTGTCCGACACATCTCTCTGGTAGATCATCACCATTTTTTAATTGAGAGTATCATTTCACCTACTTGTTAACGAATACCCTCGATTTGCCCATATACTTAGCAACCACTGTAGGTGTCATTTTCGGACCTTTTGGATGATTACATAGGAACATAGCATCGAAGCGTATGCGGCACTCATGTTCGAAAGTGTACTATTTAACCATAAATAAGGATAGAAATTTCCACAAAGCATTGTTTGCAGGGGTGCCAACAATAAACTCAAAAAGAAGGGATCTCTTTTACCAACTACAAGTTATAAGCGACACGTTCTTAGTTGACCAACTGTATTAAAGAAAATACTGCTATATTAAAAATTAAGGAGAATAATTTTTTTAAAAATACGCGCACTATCCATATATATATTAACGTATTTGCTCATGCTCATGGAACTGTTAGTAACGTCTCAAAAAAATGTCCATGATATTTGCGTTATTAGGTTAAAAAATTGTGAAAATTTCTTATTGGCGATTTTGAATCTAAAAAAAAGAAATGAGCAAAGAATTTTCATCAATTTTTGTCTTAAAAACGAAATTTCTTGTTAAAAATGTTACAAAACTGTTACAGTGATGAATGTTTAGCAATACTAAAAGTTTTCTAGTGGTACAAACCGTTTAAAGAGAGCAGAAAAACACTTAACGACGGACTGCGCCCTGAAAAATCATCGACCGCAACCACAAAAGAAAATATCAACAAAATCAAGGATATTGTAATCGCCGTTTAGTATTAAAAATCTTACTAAAATATTAATTTTATCATTATATTTTGGTTTTGAAGAACGAGTTGAGGTTATCTCGTGTGTTAATCGTCTTGTTTCAAAACAGCGTCCTATTTAGGTGGATAAAGAGATGCTTTGGATAACTCTACTTTGAAAAGCATAATTACTGGTGACGAGACGTGGGTCTATTCATATGACCCAGAAACATCGTAACAGTCAAGTGAATATCATGCAACACGGGAACCACAATCGAAAAAAAAAACACTTCTAGACTCTTAAAAATCAGGGACATGTTACCTGTTTTCTTTGATTAGCGTGGTGTTGTGCACAAGAAGTTCCTTCCAACCGACCTTGCAGTTAATAAGAAGTATTATTTAAGCGTTAGACGTCGTCAATTTTGTAAAAAGACCTTACACAATGTAAATAATTATTCATAACATTTTAAGTAAAAACCAGACATAGCATCATTTGAGTTTTTCTTGTTCCCGAAGCTAAACTGACCATCCGTGGGCACCGTTTTGAAACTACGGACGCTAGAAAAGAGAATTCGCCAGTCGTCTTAAAAACAATACCTGAAATCCAATACAATTGTTTTAAAAATTGAAAAAAATGTTGTCATACTTGTATTGCAGCGGGAGGAAATTACTTCAAAGGAGAGGAAATAGATTTGGATGAATAAATTAACAGTTTCTATTTTATTTAGTCAGTCTCCTTTATTTTTGGACACAGGATACAATAAACAAATAATTAAAAATTATAGACGGAGTATAAGTATTTTGAAATATCTTGACGAAAAATCATGTACTATTACAAAAATATTACGCCAAAAGTAACGTCAAGCCAAAGGACACTAGGTAGATATGAATTTTCTGTAACCTGTTTGAGTTTTTTTATAAAAACGTTTTAGATTTTCATAAAGACGATAAATCTTATTTCGATACATATTTTATTTAGATTTAAATCAATTCGCAGTTCCTATTGGTGTGTCTTTAGATTAAAATGTTAGAATTGTCCGATAATAACAATATAGTACCAAGTCATTTTGTTCTCATTCTCCTTGGATTAGGGACGGGAATGCTAATGATACAATAAAATAAAAAGAAATTATCTTAGGCTGCAAGCAGTAAATTTAAAATAATTGGTATAAATACATACTTCGCGGTCTTAGATTTACACAAATCGTTCTGAAAAAGTAAACAGGGAGTCATCATCCAATTACCGAAGAAAATTATATCCAAACATAAACTCCATAATAGCGCAGAGCTCGTTCCAAAGAATGCAAGAAATTAATTCGTTTATGCCATAAAATAACTCGACTGCTGACATGTCAGTCCATTATAATTTGCAGTTTCTAACAAGAATGAGTAGGTTTCATTGGTTTAAAATAAACACTGTAGATTCCAAAATAAGCAGAAGACGATATGCTTATTTATTGTTTTTTTCTTTTAAATCAACGGCATGGAAGAGAAAACTGCAAATCCAGTAGCAGTTTTGATATTCGCCGGCTGCCATTTAGCCCGGTTCAGTTACTAGAAAACGGGAAATGAGTTAACATGAAGATGTCACTCCCTGCATTTGCTAGGACTTACAATTATAATATACATACTACCTAGTTGTTCATTTTGCGAAGACCCTCAAAGTCGAGTTGCCACCTTGACAACATTTTTTTTTTTAAAATTGCGCTCTAACTTGAAGAGAGCAAAATTAAAGACAATAGAAAAATGCTTTATAGTTTATGGATTTGACAACGTCAGTCACGAATGACTATTAGAAATTTTTCAACAAACTGATATTAAGGCCAAGATATTCGCATCATAGCAAATTTGTAATGGGAACAATCGGCTAACATAAGAATAGATAAATCCTACTCTGACAACGTTGAGTTCAAAAAAGGCGTACGGCAGGGTTGTGTCTTATCTTCCCTCTTCTTTAACTATACTCCGAGGAAATCTTTAATAAAGCACTAGAGGGAGTTAACAAAGACATCAAACTAAATTACGAGACGATTAACAACATAAGATACGCCGATGATACAGTCTTGCTGGCCAGTAACATGAATGAACTTCAAGATCTTGTTGAAAGGGTGCAAAGGGTTAGCGAAGAGTATGGTCTCCACCTGAATATATCTAAAATCAAACATCAACCAGCAGCAAGACAGCTTCAGTTAAATAGCCAAATAATCAAGTCGGTGGAATCCTTTATATACTTGGGGATAGGGGTTAATGCAAAGTGGGACCAATATGTCGAAATAAAGTCAAGAATCGAAAAGGCTCGGGCATCTTTTAATGGTCTGAGAAGACTATTTACCTGTAATGAGTTGTTACTGGGACTAAAACCAAATGCTACGTATTCCCTGTTTTGCTATACGGTGTAGAATCGTGAACGATGACGGGAACACTAATAAAAAAAAATCGAAGCCTTTGTGATGTGGGTGTACATGGACCGAACATATCACGAACTTAGAAGTGCTGCGCCGGTAATGACAAAGAAATCGCACTCACAATTAAAGGGCGAAAGCTCGAATATTTTGGCCACGTCATGAGACATAATAAATACCGTCTCTTTCAGCTGATAATACAGGGAATGATACCTGACCTGACCCTGGGTAATCCGGCCAACTGAATCAATGCCACAGTCACCTCTTTCATTACAGATTGGGACCATGTCTAAAGTCTCCTGGCTACAACAGGTCCCATCCTCAAAATCTCCACAACCCAGGATCTGGAGAAGGCAGTCAATAAACTGACTACTGACATTCAGACAGCTGTCTCCCAGGCCACTGTTTCAAGAGCCCACAGTCACTTCTTTCGATAAATTAGCCCCCGCAATCAAAGAGCAGATCAGGAATAAAAACCGGTTGCTCAGAGGAGCCCTCAGAACGGCGACGCCCATCTCAAAAGGCTCGCAAACCAAGCAACCCAACAAGTATAAAACTGACTAGTCCTATACCACAGCAACAGGTGAGTTTTCAAAATAGAACCCCTTTCTACCCAAGATTGCTCCTTTTGGAAAATGACGAGAGCCCCTTCCAACGATGAGCAAAGATTCACCACTTGCCGGCACAACCGCCTCCTCAACTCAAGAAAAAGCAGATCTTCTGACAGATCTGCTAGAAGATCAGTTTTGTCCCAGCCCTTCTGCCGACCCTAACCCAGCCAGTGATCTTAGGGTCACTACTACCATACGCATTTTCAATGTAACGCAGCCTCCCCTCGCAATCCATACTACACTACCACCTGTTAATAAAATCATCCGAATCTCTTCTATCCATAAAGTCCCTGGTCATGATAAAATCACCATTAAATTCCTCCTTATAGTGGCGATATTAAAATTTCTAAAGATAAAATTGTCATCATATAACTATTTAACGAAACAAAAACAACCAGTAATATTATATCGAGTGGGGTATTAAATTAATTAGAATAGAAAGTAGGTTAGGAAAGTATGTACTCGTAGTTTGTTGGGATTTATCCTTGCCGTATTTTTTTTTATTTTTTAACAAGACCTTGTGGAGTTTTTGTCAAGGTTTATTTTAAAAATGTACATAGGTACGAAACTGTTGATATACATATATTTTTTATTTTTTATTATTTTTTTTATTTTGTTCTCTTCTTAAATTTTGATATTAGTAACCGTTTTAATACCGCAATTTACAAAACAAATAATAGCTTTAAATATGGGGGCGTCAATTTGAGGCTGATGTGTAAAGCAGAGGTATGAAGAGTTTTAATACGTTTAACAAGACGGTCTGTACTAACGAAGCATCTGTATTGTTGTAAACTAACTTTTTTTATTATTATTATATTAGTATATTGTTTTGCCCTTTAGCTACGCCTATGAATTTAATACAAAGCCATAGTTTAACAATAACCAATTCTCAATAAAAGATATACTATGTACACTTACTAATAGCTCAATAAAGCAATTACTTTTTACAATTAATTATATAAGTTTGTATAGCTATAGATATGTAGATAACTATGGATATATCGATAATTATCTATATAGACTGAGTCACTTTAGGTTTACAGACGACATAGTCGTGATAGTTAATAACACCAATGAGCTACAGGAAATATTAAACCAGCTGAATGTGGCCTCTGCAAGGGTAGGTCGTAAATGAATTAAAAAAAAAAAACTAAATTCATGAGCCCTGAAGGTACCAACATACAGATAGGAAATAACTCCATATAACGCGAGTACTTAGGTTACACTATTAAGATCGAAAAGGAAAACCAGCATGCAGAAATTACCAGGCAAATAAGGCTAGCATGGTCAGCTTTTGGGAAACTAGGACATATCTTAAAAAAGATTACAATACCCATAAACCCAGAAACTAAAGTCTACAATACCTGTGTCCTACCTATCAGCACATATGGACTGGAAGCGATGTGCACCACTAAAGCATTTGCTAAAAAGCTCGTCACTTTACAGAGAGCTATGGAAAACAGTATGCTTGGTATCTCCCTTAGAGATAGAATTCATAACGAGCAGATAAGGAGACGAATCAAAGACAGTGACATAGCTCTGGAGCTGGCAAGGATGAAGTGGCGATGGGCGAGTCATGTGGCTAGATCGTTCCGAGACAGTTGGGTATATAGAGTCACCGTATGGAGACTCAACGAAACAGAAAGAGGCGTGGGACACAGAAACGATGAGTCGACGATATAAGAGTAGTAGCAGGGAAGCAATGGGTAAAAGTGACAAAATATCATGGAAGAAATTAGAAGAGACCTACGTCCAGGAGTGGACAAACTTGGGTTGACAAAAAGAAAAAGAACAAAAAGATTTATATATCGATAATTTTTGAATTCTCCTATTGTTACTCGATATGTCGTTAACTATATTTTATATTCTTTAAAAGTATTTTTGTCGAAATTTTCTCATGTTTTCCTATTAAATATTAACAGTAACGTAGTTTTTTGTTGAAAGGAATTATCCAAAAAGCACCACTTAGCAGTAAGTAGTTTGATGTTAATAATTTGGGTTGCTTTCTGTTGTAAACCTTAGAATACTGGTAATTTACTATATAATAGATATATATAATATATATCGAAACAAATTTCTATCTAACCTGAACACTTCATTTGATTTAATTAAAATGTGGCCACCCCTGATAAATTTTTTTAATGTAAGAATTTTAAACTTTAAAAAGTATTTAATAAATTTACTTTAAGAAAATAATCTTCTATTGGGCTAAGCCGAAGCAACATTTTCTACTGAAAACTTCGTCGTTATATAGTTTAATTAAGTCTTGTCATTTTACATTCAATTTAATTAAGATGTGGTCGCTCCCGGTTAATTTTCTTTTCAGCATTAACAACGTTGCTGTCAAAACAAACTGGCCCTAACGAGACATACACAATCGTTTTGTTTATTGTGGAAAAACTTCCCCTGAATTTAATTAAAACTTTTAAATAAATGAAAAAATGAAAGCTGAAGTGAAATTTTAATGATAGGATGTCATGTGCAGGAAGATGATGTCATTTACAAGAACAAGCATATAAAAGTATAAATACTGCGTTATTTTATTTTCAGTTGTACTGTACGTTTCCGAATTTTTCTAATAAAACATAAGGCAAACCGGGCAAGTGCAGGTTGAACTTGCGCAATTAGTGTTCCATACGTTGATTGCTTTTCAAATAAAAAAATTTGTTACAGAGAGAGATAAAATGATCAGTGACTTCACAAAGCACACCCCAAATGAGTTTTCAACAAAGTTTGTTTCCAATCTTTACTGAAAACTGATGACCTTGAAATTTTTGTTTTTTATATACCAGATGAATTATTAAAGCACTCGTGACAATGTTCGTTCAATCTACACCCCGTGGAGAATATTCTAGAATTTTTTCAAAATTTTTTAATAAGTACTTCTCGAGATAAGGTGGGGGGACAGCGATTTTTCGTGATTTTTTAAAAATAATACAAAGAAAAGTGCGCGCAAGTATTACATTATATATATATTTTTTACTCGTGTTTTCACAAGCTTTCATTTGACACCACACTCGATGACCTACTAAAAATGTTTTTTTTCACTTCCGATTTCACCCCTCAAAACTAACCCCTTAAGGCAAAATTTAACTTTCAAAACTACATGGCTCTGATGAGGCCATCAATTCCTATATTATTACCAAATTTCACTTTCTATATCAAATAGTTTCGGAGAAAATCGGGTGTGACAGACAGAGAGACAGACACCGAAGTCATCTTATAAGTGTTCCGTACGGAACACTAAAAACGGTTAGGTGTAAGTTGGATTTGCGCAATTAGTGTTCGTACGTTGTTTACTTTTAATTTTTTTTTTGTTACGGAGGTATAAAATGATGAATGACTTCACAAAACACATCCCAAATGAGTTTCCAACAAAGTTTTTTTTCCGATCTTTACTGAAAACTGATGAACTTGAATTTTTATATATATATATGTATATACCAGATAAATTATTAAACGTAATACACTCGTGATAATTTTCGTTCAATCTACACCCTGTGGAGAATATTCCAGAATTTTTTTTCAAAATTTTTTTATCAGTACTTTTCAAGATATTTTTGCAATTTTTTAAAACTAGTACAAGAAAAATGTGCGGAAGTATTACATTATATTTATTTTTGAACTCATGTTTTTACAAGCTTTCATTTGACATCCCACTCGATGACCTGGTAAAATGATTTTTTCACGTCCGATTTCACCCCCCAAAATTAACCCCTTAAGTCAAAATTTAACTTTCAAAACTACACGGCTCTAATAAGTCCATCCGTTCCTATATTAGTGCCAAATTTCTACTTTCTATGTCAAATAGTTTCGGAGAAAATCGGGTGTAATAGACAGACAGACCGACGGACACTAAAGTGATCCGTACAGAACACTAATAAAGGTAGTCAAGTGCGACTCTGCATTGACTGTTCCGACCTACCACACCCTAAATGTAAAATGTTTACCATAATTTTACTACATTTTATATGCGCCCTATTATGTAGAGACCTCATTTTTAATCTAAATTTTAAAAATATTTCCTAAGATGTCAAACCCTTTTATGTAACATCCCTGGTGGGTTTCTCAGTAAAAGGAATAGGTGTACTTATAACCAGAAATTAAGAATTTTTTAAAGGGTTTTCAGAAATTGGTTTGAATTTCAGGAAATTTTGGGAATATTCAGAAAATCGCTACGGAAGCTTTAGTTTTAAGTAACTTTGGGACTTTTTAAGAAATTTTAAACCGTTTTAAAATAAAACCTTAAGCTCTGATGATGCTCAGCTCAACTCCTAACGAGTGGTGTCTTATGAGGAAATAAGTAGAAACGTGGAGTTAGTAGGAAATTTTTAGACAATTTAGGGAATTCTAAGCAATATTAGTATTAGTAATGAAAAAAATATAAAAATTTTTTAAAGTTTTTTCTAAAGAATTAAGTTTACTGAAAGAAAGTTTCAAAAAAATGTGTACTTTCATATTCTAACATAATTAAAAAAAAAAAAAATTCCTCTCTTAGGTGGGAGGGACAGCGACTTTTGGCCATTTTTTAAAAAATAATATAAAAAAGAGTTTGCGCGAGCATCATCATATATATTTTCGAACTCGTGTTTTTAGAAGCATTCATTTGACACCCCCATCGATGACCTTGCAATTTTTTGTGCACTTCCGATTTCACCCCTCAAAAATTAACCCCTTATACATTGCACTTTCTCGGTCGAAATTTTATTAATTTTTATGGGACTGATAAATTAATAAAAAAAACATTTTTTGAGTCCGTAATTTTTCTGACATATTTCAAGTCTTCAAATACAATGAAAAAAATTTTACATAATTTTTTTTAAATGATTTTTTATAGGGGTTTTTTGCAGCCTCATGGAAGCCATTTTAAAAATTTTTGATCTGCTGGCGTGCACGATTGCGACTCACTGGAACATCTGAGAAAAAAAAAAAATATCCTTAAAAAAAGTATGACTGTGGCCCCAGTATAGACTACGGTTATTTTTAGGGAATTTTTAGACAATTTAGGGAATTGTAAGCAATATTAGTATTTGTAATGAAAAAAATCTAAAATTTTTAAAGTTTTTTCTAAAGAATTAATTTTACAGAAAGAAAGTTTCAAAAAAATGTGTACTTTCATATTCTAACATAATTTTAAAAAAAAAAATTAATTCAAAAAAGATTTTTTGTCTACTTTTTTTGTAAACTAAGCCTGTTTTTCTTCTCCCCAATGTGTTAAGAAATGAGAAGATGGAATACTTAGTTTCTGCTGAACCAGGTCAGTAAATATCTGATTCTCATTCGGTGATTCATAAGGTGTAAATACTCTCGTCGATTATTGCACGCAATCGTATGTTACAACCCTAGTGGCAGTCCTGAAATCTCTCATCGTTAAGATCGAGATCCCACACACAGTTTCTCTGATATATCTTCACTAAAGTGGGAGGGTCTCTCCCGATGCGAAACCACTTCCTGAGAGGGACATCGCACCTATGTAGTTCAGCACTACCACGTTTAGTAAGCATTTTGCAATCTTGTTGATTCCGGCTTTCCCTCCTTCTGAGCTCCTTTGTACGTACGAGTATGTCTCTCAGGTCTTAGACAATTCGACCAGGAAGTTCTTGCTGCGCGAAGCCTCTTTCCAAATGTTGGGAAGAGTTAAATCTGGTGTAAAACTTATTATTGCAAAAAATATGTGTGTAGAATTCAATTTCGGA
Organism: Pachyrhynchus sulphureomaculatus; assembly: GCA_019049505.1. NCBI lineage: Eukaryota > Metazoa > Arthropoda > Insecta > Coleoptera > Curculionidae > Pachyrhynchus > Pachyrhynchus sulphureomaculatus. Next base: position 111,087,439 of record CM032455.1, read on the forward strand.
AATGCAATAAAAATGTCATAAATCTTAAAACTATTAAAATCCGTGAGCAATACCCTCCAAGAGCCAATAATACAGTTTTCAGCTTGTAAATTGTATGTATTTTTAACATGGGATGTATTTATGTATACAATTGACTCATTAAGAAAACTTCAATAACTTTCAAGAGGTTCGAGTTTGTTTTCTCAAGAATTCCGTGATGTTTAATATGAGAGAGGCCGTTTAAAATCGGCGATTCACGCCGTTGCACATTTCAAACCTTTTAAAACGTCGTCGGTTAAAATAAAAGGAGCGAAAAGTAAAACAAAAACTTGAGAGCTTTTATAGCCCGCGAAGAGTTTTTGTAAGAGCTGCACGTGCATTTAGGTGTACACAGTTATAATGGATGTAAACATATTGAATGAAGCAGATGTTTGCCGTGAGAGAATTCGTGAGGACTACAAAAAAATCTTTTTTTCTTAAAGTGGCAATGATGTTTCTACCGGTTATTAAACTTATTCTAAGATAAAAGCCCAGTATGTCTACTTTCTAGATATAGGTACCTTAATTATATAAAGCTGAAGCAAATAAGAATATAGGGTGAAATATTTTAAACACCCTATGCAGGTTTTGCTAAAATCTCCTTTTATAATTTATTCCATAGCTCTTACAGAACAATACGTCTTACTATTATTTCGATTTGTTATATTCCGTATCTATGAAGAGTTTTATGATATTCCCGATTTAATCGAAAGCTGCACGCATATTAATAATCTTTAAAATTATACAGGAGGAACCAGGTCACCAGAATTATAAGAGATTAATCGTGAAAGATTATTTTTAATTTTTTTAATGACATCTAGAGTTACATGTATTTATTATTCTTTCATCGTTATCAGAAAAAACATGGTATTATATATTTCTCTTTAGGTTAATCCTATAGTATACATGGAATCGCGATATATTTCAAATTTGAGAAGTTGTAAAAAAACTTTGTGTTTCTATAGCCCTGCATATGCAAAAAGCCTTAAACATAATTGAACACCTATTGTGAGTAGATATCTAGAGAAAAAATCGGCCAAGTGACGGTTGGACTTGTACAATTAGCGTTCCGTCCCGTGGTTGCTGAACTATTCTATGAAATTCAGTCACACATCCATCTTCAATAGCAAAATTATCTAGATTATATAAAAATTGCATTATCTTTAATAATTTATCTGGTATATATATAAAAAAAAAGGTCAAGGTCATCAATTTTCAATAAAGATTGGAAACAAACTTTGTTGAAAACTTATTTGGAGTGTGTTTTGTGAAGTCACTGATCATTTTATACCACCGTAACAACATTTTTTATTTTAAAAGCAATCAACGTACGGAACACAAATTATGCAAGTTCAACTTGCACTTGACCGGTTATTTTTGTATGAAATTTCGAGCACTTTTTGAAGCGCACCGAAGTGCTCCGAAACTGCTCCCCTTTTTTTTAGACTTAGGGTCAGTAATTCATAGAACTCTGGTTTAAATGTGTACACTCTCATAGCCTAAGAGGTTATTTATTAAGTCTATGTAATTTTAAGAGTGTAATAAGAGGAAGAATTTTTATTTTGTTAATATACCTTTCTTATTTAAATGTAGCGTTTCACTAAACTCCTGCTCTTTCTTTCAGGACGTATACGTTGTACGTAAATTAATTTTATTTTAACAACTAAATAACTCTTCAGTGTTTTTCATTTTTAGAGCTGAACTTAGAATTTTTTTATTCTAAAATGAATTGTGCCCAAAACTGTGCAACCAAGTTTAAAACAACTATAGCTCCTCATGCCGCGCGGCATGTCTGCTTGAATAATGTAAGACACAACTTACCTTTCGATTGCTAACTTCTCTAATACACTAATAGATGTCATTAGAAATAGTTTATGATCAGTTAAAATTTTCTTTGTTAGAAAGTACGTTAGTATAAACCTCGGAGGGAAGAGTAAATTAACTGCCAAATTAATTGATGAATTAACAATTTATTATGGCTTGGCAATACGGCGGAATCCAAACTGTTGACCACATGCGAAGAGATATATGGGCGACTTTGTATCACAAGGTGTCAACCGACGAAAAACCGCATCACGAGAAGTTCTCAGTCTTGGTGTGACTGGAAGAAGGCGCAAGCATCAGATTCCCTAGGCTCCTTCCATCATAAACCACCACTTTCCGATACAGTTTTTCATGCCATAAAACCTATTTATGAAGAGCTGAGCCGTAACGAGATGCTTACACGTTGCTTTGGAGGATATACACAAAACAGCAATGAAAGTACCTAATGTAGCAACACCTATTGGCTGCCGGTCCTATAACTTTTGCCTCGAAGCCGATGCTACTCGAATTAAGCGCGCTGAGGAGTGACTGACGGATGCGGCGAAAAGAGGCGCGCGCCAAACTAAAATCGATAAGAAATGAAAATGAAGAGGCAAATTTAAGCTATGAAGGACAGCTTTATGGCGCTGAGATTGCAGATTAATGGTAAAAAATTTAAAAACACTCGAAATATTTATTTTTTGATATAAATAATGTGACTTAAAATTTTAAAACACTTTTTTCTCGAAATACGATTTTGCAAAACTTGAACATTTATTATATTCACTTCAAATTTTAAACATATCTTTAAAAAAACATTTCAAAGAGAAATACGTACGGGATTTTCGATAAATTGATTATACCCTTTTTTATTAAGAAAAAAAACTACCATTTTTTTGGATCGAAAATCGAACTTTTCTTCGAATGCTTGCCATTTTCACAGAAATCAATATTTTCAAAATCCTCTACGTATTTCTCTAGCTATTATGATGCAGATAAAAAGATAATTTTTTTGTTTTTCCAGATTCAAATTTGCGGCAGTTATACTTCGTGCCGTGGAGCCTCTTCATTTCAAGATATCTTATTATATTATATATTAAAATTTTAAATTTGCCTGATAACATCCTTCAGTATTTTTGACATGAAAAAAAAAATTGCAAGAAACGCTTGATTTTCGCTCGCCACTCTAGTGTTACCCCTTAATTATAAACAAATAAAATGAAACTATTTTGTCTCGGTACCTATTCGTCGGTCACCAGTTATCACGGAAGTTTATTTTATCTGTAATTGGCCAAGTGCTTAAAGTAGTAATTTACTAAAAAGTATATGAGTCTATTACTGATTGTGCCGAATACGTATTGATATTTCGTAGCTCTTAGTTCCGGTTAGATTCACAACTTCCCACGGAAAAAATCTCCACCATATCGTCAGGTCAGTTTTTTTTTATACCAGATTAATTATCAAACGTAATGCACTCGTGATAATTTTCGCTCAATTTGCACTTTGTGGAGAATGGAGAATATTCCTCTCTTAGACAGCGACTTTTGGCCATTTTTTAAAAATAATATAAAAAAGAGAGAATCATCATATATATTTTTGAACTCGTGTTTTTTAGAAGCATTCATTTGACACCCCCAATCGATGACCTTGCAACTTTTTTCACTTCCGATTTCACCCCTCAAAAATTAACCCCTTAAGGGAACGTTGCACTTTCTCGGCCGAAATTTTATTAATTTTTATGGGACTAATAAATTAATAAAAAAAACATTTTTTGAGTCCGTAATTTTTCTGACATATTTCAAGTCTTCAAATACAATGAAAAAAATTTTACATAATTTTTTAAATGATTTTTTATAGGGATTTGTTGCAGCCTCGTGGAAGCCATTTTAAAAATTTTGTTATCTGCTGGCTTGCACGATTGCGGCTCACTGGAACATCTGAAAAAAAAAATCCTTAAAAAAAAGTATGACAGTATAGACTACGGTTATTTTTTGTTTGAACAAAAATTCACAAAATGGTGGACCTCCAAAGTTGATGGTCTCAAAAATAGCATTTTTTTCGCAAAAAAAAACGTTAAAAATTGCGGAAAAAATTGACCAATCTTTTTTATTCTAGTTTTATACTGGGGCTATTGTTGTATAGAAGAACCTATTAAAATTTCAGACTGATCGGTTAAATGGTTTTTAAGTTATGGTGCACACCGAATACAAAAACATTGTCTTGAGAAAAACGAGCTTAAAGTTTTGACAAACGAATTTCCGCATATAAAATCTACTTACGTTCAATCGGCTGTGCCTGCTGCATATAAAATTCCTTCTTCTTTCTTCCTTTTGTTGTATAGTAAAAACTAAAAGTTGTGCTAAACCCGAACTAAAAGTCGGATCAGTGCTTGGACCATTTTTTCTGCAGATTTACTGGCAAAATTAAAATTACTTTCATCTGAAAATCGATTACCATAAAACTATCTTTTCCGTGGTCTGCACACTCGCTTCGAACTAAATTTCCCGTATTTTTTTTATCCCTTTTGCACAATAGAGCCGAGACGTTTACTAAGTGATGTTAGCCTCCGAGCGATATTTTTGAACTGAGCAGGCCAGCGTACCGTTTGCTTTAGAGATACAATTTCACCTCAAACTGAGAAGATATTATACCCATTATAGTAAGCTCTCCTTTTACCTGCTTCTATCTTTCTTAGAATCAGCAGTTGTTTGACGCAGGTAGAGTAAAACCTTTCTAAACGGCCAAAAGGTAAGTTGGTATGCCGCGCGGTCGATTTTCTTTACACTTGGTGCTATAATCGTCTGTAACTTCGAAAGTATTTGAAATTCTTCTTTGAAATTTTCAGAGAATATTATTGAAATATAATACTTTTCAATAGGATCCTTTCTAAAGAGTCGACTTTTTTCAACCCGAGAAAGTGCAATGTTCCCAGTCAAAATTTAACTTTCAAAACTACACGGCTCTGATTGGGCTATCAATTTCTATATTTGTACCAATTTTTAACTTTCTATGTCAAACAATCTAATCTAAACTCTTTCGCAAGACTATTTACCTTTTTGAAATATCTTGAGTATCTAAAATAATTAATAATTACAAACAATGCAAGTTGATAATGTTCACTTTGGCAAGAACTAATATAATAACAATAACATTGTCACGTAACTTTGCTCCCAGTGATTACAAGATTACTGGTTTAATTATCAAAACAACATTTGAAGGTCGCTTTTTAGTAGGTGTTCAGTCCAAACAACATCCATTATATCCTACCAGTTAATGTTACAGTAATAAAATAAAACTCTGTCCCTAATTATACCTGTGTAGCTACGATGACATTGCCGTATATTTAATTGCGATAACCAGTGTCTCAAAATCAACACTTACCCAGCAGTTATGGGAAATTTTGGCAAATTTGCTAATGGTAGTTCACGTTACCATCAGACAGGCCTAAAAACAAAACTACTTATGAGAAATAGGTGCTTACATGGTCACTAAGTAGTTCTTATTCTTTCAGAAAACATCTATTTTTCTTTTTTCAAAATATATTACTATTTACAATATTTTAAATGAATTTGTTCACCTAATTTTTGTCTCATTTAAAAAGAATACCTTTGTTCAAATGATATGAATGATGAATATGGCGGCGTCTTTTCGTATATTTGCTGAAACAATTTCTTTCTGAGTTGTTTGAAGTTTTTAGCTACTAAACCCTATATATCCATACTATCCAAAACTACCTTAAAAGCAGCATTTCAAATAGTAATGTTTTTACATTGCGGTTAAAGATTAATTATAGGTTTTAGACATTCCAGTGATAATTCAATAGGTTATAAATAAATATGGTGTGTCAACAGTTTAATAGTCCGCAGGTTAATTAAAAAGTGAAAAGTTGTAAATTATATATATACATATACATTTACTTTAGTAAATATATTGATGTAGGTTAAAGGCAAAAACGGGTAACCAAAATATGCATGATACTAGTCCACCTTACTAGCTTTATGTGGGGTAGGCTTACCTGCTGTTCTAGAACGGCTCACTACAACGTTATTAACTTTTTACTCTTGTATTTTGTCCAGAGTTTATCTAAAAATGAAATTAATATATATATATATATATATATATATATATATATATATATATATATATATATATATATATATATATATATATATATATATACCAGGTGTACAAGTATGAAATGCGGATTTTTTTTCTAAAAAAACATGTTAAATTCGGAAGAATGATAAAAAGTGCTTTATTCAAAGTATGCTCCATCGCTTGTTATACATTTTTCCCATCTTTCGGGCAATTTGTGAATACCACGCCAGTAAAAATCCTCCCCTTTTGCTGCGAACCATTCATCGAGTCATTTTTTCACATCTTCGTACGAACCAAAGCGCTGTTCAGCAAGTGCGTGACCCATCGATGCAAACAAGTGGTAATCGGAAGGAGCCAAGTCTGGTGAGTAAGCCGCATGGGGTAGAACTTCCCAGCTGAGTGCTTCCAACGTGTCGCGAACTGGTTTTACCGTATGTGATGGAGCATTGTCATGAAGAAAAATGATTTTGTGTTGCCTCTTTCGATATTCTCGCCTTTTTTCAAGCAGCGAACGGTTCAAATCGGTCAATTGTTGTTGGTAACGTTTAGTATTAACCGTTTCCCCAGGTTTTAACAGCTCATAATAGACCACGCCTCTCCGGTCCCACCAAACATCGTCTTTCTGCCAAAGCGATTCGATCTTACGGTCGATGTGGATGATGCGCCTGGGTCTACCCATGATTTTTTGCGCTTAGGATTCTCAAAATAAATCCACTTTTCATCCCCTGTAACTATACGATGCAAAAACGACTTCCTTTTGTACCGAGCGAGCAAAATGTCACACGTGTTTTTGCGCTATTCTATTTGCCTGTCGTTCAACTCATGTGGTACCCATCTACCGGTCTTCTGAATCTCTCCCATCTCTCGTAGCCGATTGGAAACAGCTTGTTAACTAACTCCCAATTGCTCGGCGAGTTGTTTTTGTGTTTGCGAATCATCTTCGTCCAACAATGCTTGCAATTCACATCTTCGTATTTTTTTGGCGGTTTTCCACGTTTCTTGTCTTCAACATCGAAGTGACCACTTTTGAAACGCCGAAACCATCGTTCACCCGTATCTTGCCATGGAGCATGTTCATCATAAGCTTCTCGAAGTAATCGGTATGATTCAGCAACAGTTTTTCTTTCTTTAAATGAAAACAAAAATTAATGCTGTCCGCGAATGCTCTTTGTTTGGTATAAATTTCGACATATTGAACACAACACTATGCACACACTTTTCCAATTTATCACTCGTGCGCGTCTGACACTTGTTGATGACACAACAAAATGGCGCAGTGTCAAATCTTTATAGCACAAACTGCATTGGTGCACTTTCTGTTGTCTGAAATCCGCATTTCATACTTGTACACCTGGTATATATTCAGGGTACCCCATATGTATGGAATAATAATTCTACAACATTTATTAATCAGTGTGTCAAAAAATGTTTAAATACAAGTTGTAGGGTGTTATACGGCGTACATGCTGCACGTTGACAATAAAATGTTTTGAACTGTCAGTTCGAAGAAATTAAGCCGTCTTGATTTCTTTTAAATCGAAAGCCCTGTATATTATTTTATTTTTGAGTTCTACTAAAAATTCTAGATATTATGACTTAATCTGTCATCTCTTCTGCCCATCCATAGATTAGGAAAAATCGTATCTAAATATGTACGAACATTGATTTCATGGTGAGGAGGTGCACCGTCCTGTTGATACCACAGATTCCTGTTAGGGGTATCTAAATTATTTTTATCGGGAAAAAGACCTGCACAAGTTAGAATAACTTGAAATAACTGTAAATACTGCTATCCTGTAAGATTTCTACGATCAGGACGGAGCACCCCTTCACTATGAAATCAATGTTCGTAGATATTTGGATGTGATTTTTCCTAATCGATGGATAGGCAGAAAAGGTGCTGTAGAATGGCCTGCAAGGAGTCCCGACCTTTCGCCACTCGATTTTTTTTGTGGGGTTATTTGAAAACCACCAACCAGTTTACCGCAGTCGACCTGAAACTGTAGAAGATTTACAACAAAGAATTCAAAATGAAGTGGCACAGATCACCCCGGATTCTCTGCAAAACTCTGTTCAGGCTGTTTATGACAGATTGGGTCATTGTCTCGCTGTTAACGGTAGATATGTTGAGCAATTGTTACCTTAAAATTAAACCTGGAGTATTTATTAATAGTTTTTTGTCTTTTTTTATTTTAAATTTCAAATGACAATAATTCCAAAACAGTTCAGTTTAGACATATGGTATATTAGACAAATAATGTGTAGATTTTTAGTAGGACTCAAAAATAAAATAATATACAGGGTTTTTCATTTTAAAAAAATGTAGATGGCGTAATTTCTTCGTACTGAGAGTTCAAAGCATTTTATTGTCAACGTCAGCATGTGCGCCGTATAACACCCTATAACTTTAATTACAACATTTTTTTGATACACTGTTTAATAAATGCTGTGGAATCATTATTCCATAGATATGGGCACCCTATATAAATACATATATATAAATTTGTGATCATTATATCCTAGAGAAATAATAAATAGAAACGTGTTTAGTTTCCGCAGATTGGTAAGAAGAAGAAAAACATAATGGCTGAGCGGACGGCGATTATCGATATTTTCTGCTGTATTAACAGTACTAGGGCGTAAGAATAATGGAGTTCCCCCGATCCGCTCACTAGCTAAGTACCAATCTTAACACATGTTTCAATCTATTGGATTTCATCCGCTGTATATAATCAACGTAGTATAGGGCGTTCTGCAATAACACGGTCTGTATATTGGGGAGGCTGTACCCCCATTTTGATGTTTTAACACGTGATATTGATTTTTACATCACTTATAGTCTGATGACTAAAAGTCCTTATCTTAACTTTTCCGATACAATTTTGTACTGTATTAGAACGTTACTCTTTGTTTCAGAGTTGTTTCTGTTGCTGCTACTGGTGATGCGGTTGACTTGTGTTTGCTGACGTACGCGACGTTTCAGAACGCTCTCACATGAGCCACTCTGTCGCGTTACGTTTATTGACTTAGCAGGTAGCTTACAGCTATTACTATTATACAATGATTGATTAAATGTGTTTACATATTGAGTCTTAACATATATACATGTCAGAGACCTAACTAACTTAGCCTAGGTAACGATTTTATATAAATGTATTGGGAGAACTTAAGATATTTGATATTTCATGAACATAAAATTTAAAATTAAATTTAAAATTAATTAAGGTTAACTTAAGCTAATCCTGAGGTAAGGAGTCCGAGGGTCTTAGAATTCGGTATCGGGCATGGCGTGGGGGCGGGGGCAGTAGACTTTCCGAACGGTGAGGTTGAGGTGGTGTGTGGTTTCGTCTAGGAATTTAAGCTTGGGCGTTGCTCATAAATTCCGGAATTGTCGGCATCTGGAGGTCTCTGTGACGCTGTGTGTTCCGTACGAACCACGGGGCTTGTTTGGAGGGTGGATCTGTGTGAACGTGACAATTTAGCATCATGCCGAGCTGATGACCATTTTCAATCAACTTGTTGCGAGTTCACAACTTATTGGTCTTGTTGAGGAGTGAGTACAAGTTACTGAGGAGTTGGTTGGCTTTTTTGGCGGGGGTGGCGACCATACTAGCCGCTCGTAGTGGAGGCCCAGATACTTGATGCTGTTGGACCATCGAAGTCTGATGCTTCGGAAGGTGAGATTTACCGGCATGGTTCTGCAAGACTTGGTGAGCATGATGGTTTGGGTCTTCGCTGTTGTATGCTTAAGTAGCGTTGGAGACGGCTGATGATGATCCTGGTCGACTTGGTGATATCAGTGTCACCGGCATACATGCACAGGGAGGTACTGGTAACCGTGTTCCTATTTCAAGTTTTTAAGTCCGAGTTAATGCTTTCAGGCGAGCGACTGTCGCTATAATGCTTTAAGTGCACGCTGTACCAAACAGTCGTTTCTCATTTACCACTGTTACAGCGACATTTACTCGCAATTGTCAGTCTGGGTAGTCACTGAGAAATAATAGTTTTAAATAAGACGACAAGTACCAGCGACTGCGTGGCGAGTCATTGTGATATTGCTGCAATTGAGGAACATTATCGGGGGAAATAGATACCAGCAATGCTACAGACTATTGTCGATTACCCGTGAAAGTTATTTAAATCTTTTTATAGACAGAAGCCAAATGGCTCTAAAGAAAAAATTTTGAAAAAATAATACTTGCCGGAAATATTTTCAGTTAAAATCTTATTTTAAATAAAGTGCTTTCTCACAAAATTCTGATGGGACCTTGTTATAAGGACCTCTAACAATGACAAATCATGTAATTTCATTCCTGAGAAAAAAATTAAATATTTTCTTTTACCGAATGTAATCATCACTTTCCAATTATTGATCACTATTCAATTTTAAACTAGCATAGTAATGATCTACTTATTAAATAAACTTGTATAACACCAGAAATCTCTTCGATAACATTAATCCTCCATTACACTGTTCCCTAATTGGAATGAAACATAATAGACTACTCTAGGGTGTTTCCACGGAAATACGAAATACGGTTCTGGATACAAGTCGTGTTGGCGTGTAAAGTCGGTAATTGAATGTTAAACTCCGGAGATGAATGATTCAGGTAGATTAAGAGGTAATTTCCTTTTCGGCATTGACTGTTTTAATTTAATAGGCGTTGGTAATAGAGAAATACGTACATTGGCTTTATGGAAAAAAACAGTCTATTATAAGTTACCGTTGTTCGTACACTCAGTTTTCTGGATCTATTGTAATATATGGGTTGGTAAAGTTTACTAAAAATCTCTACGTTGTCCGTTCATGCAAAGGTTTGCGTTTGTTATACGCATATTGGCAAATAAATAATTATTTAGATTAAAACATAATTAGTGTTCTTGTTCTGTCCTTCTGTCTGTCCGTCTGTCACACCCGATTTTCGACGATACATTTTGACATAGAAAGTTGAGATTTGCCACTAATATAGGAATTGATGGTCCCATCAGAGCTGTATAGTTTTGAAAGTTAAATGTTGACTTAAAGGGTTAGTTTTGGGGAGTGAAATCGGAACTGAAAAAAATAATTTTTACCAAGTCGTCAAATGGGATTCCAAATGAAAGCTTGTGAAAACACGAGTTCAAAAATATATATATTATTTTTAAAAAATTGACAAAACTTGCTGTCTCCCCCTATCTCAAAAAAATTGAAATTTAAAAAAATTCTGGAATATTCTCCACAGGGTGTAGATTGAACGAAAATTATCACGAATGCATTACCTTTAATAATTTATCTGGTATATAAAAATAAAATTCAAGGTCATCTATTTTCGACAAAGATCAGAAACAAGCTTTGTTGAAAACTCATTTGGGGTGTGTTTTGTGAAGTCATTGATCATTTTATACCTCCGTAACAAAAATTTTTATTTGAAAAGCAATCAATACACGGAACACTAATTGCGGAGACATTTTTTGCTGAATATTTTCTTTTAATGGTTCTAGGGAACGGGGAAATTTAACTGGACAAGACTAGGTGGAAGCCAACTTAGCCACTTCTTCTGGAAATCAATATACTCTGATAAATTTCTCAAAGAACTGGCAAAGATGTGTTTGAAGTGTGATTGTCGCTCTATTCTACTAAGGCCAACTTCTCTGAATATAAGCCTAAAAATGTTATAAAGCCGATATGAAGACATTCTCCCTCATTTCCACGAATTCCTCCGAATTACCAGTTGTACTGCCTTCTGTGATCTTCAGAGAAATACGTGCTTATCATTCTAGATGCGGCTCAAATCGTTCATTTAAGGAAATATAAAGGTTTTTGATGCTTTAGTTTTGAATTTGTGGAACTCCTGTTTATCTACGTGGTCCTTAAAATGAATATGTGCCCCATTCGAGAATAAGAAATTGGTAAATGTTGAGTTGTGTCTTGTATGGATGCACTCACAAATTTTTACGAAGAATGCTTTGTAAAGAACACCGGCATATTTACAGTACTTCATCGTATGCACATTGCTAGGCTGGAATTCTTACGAACTAATACTCGAGTGCACTCCATGTTTACATCCCTTGATCTCGAGGTTCACCTAAAGTCGAACCAGTTTACGTTGAGATTCTGGAATCTTTGGCGTAATGACACTACACAACGGGTATCACCAATACACCAAACTTTTTATTTTTGCCCTTGCTGCGCGTTTTGCTAAGCATATTAACATTATCAGAAGCCATAATTGACTGGCAGTTTTTAGTTAGTTAACCGTTTGGGACTTCAATTACGCTATTTAAATGATATTTAAGAATTTCTCGAATGACCGGCAAAGTTGAGTATTAATGTGTATAATTTTCGCCGTACGACAGTCGCAGAGTCTCGCACACAAGAGGTACGCTCTGTTTTGGTGAAACCCTTTATATGAACTCAATTTCCAAGGACTGAGGTTATGTTCTGTGTTCCCATCTGACACATCCCATCCGATGCGTTCGCGCAATACGCTTAATGATTTGGGTCACTCATAAATATGTTTATTTATGCGTCACCCAATTTTACAATTGATACCCGAAAAATATTGCAAGACTGGTAAGCTCTAAGACCTCTGCCTTAACGTCCGTTGCTTATTCTTCTTCTTCCGTCTTCTATTTTAGGCTGTTGCCTGTTCTGTCTTCGAAATTACCTCGTCCATCTTAGGTTGTCACTCCAACGCTTTCTTGGTCGGGCCAAGCGTCGCCTTCCTATGGATGATTTATATCGATAGACGATTCTGTCGTTGGGCATTCTGTTTATATGTTGGTTCTATTCTATTCTTCGTTTTTGTACCCATTCGTTGATTAGTTCCATTTCGCATGTTTTTCTTATGTTTTCACTTCTCTTTCTATTGTGCAGTGTTTTTGTTAGTTATTTTTCGGAGAATTTTCATTTCTGTTGTTTCCAGAAGTCGTTTAGTTTTTTCCGTCTCTGGCCTTGTCTCTGATGTATAAGTCAGTATTGGTCGTACTGTTGTTTTATATATCCTCCATTTACATTCTACGTTTAGGTATTTATTTTTCCATATCGTGTCGTTCCAACATCCCGCGGTCTTATTTCCCTTTATTACTTGTTTTACTTCATTTTCTGTGTTGCCATCATTTACTATATTTATGCCTAGATAGTTGAAAGTCATAACCTGTTATATTATCCTATTCTCTAATTCTAATTTGCATCTTAGTGGTTCTTCTGAAGTTGTTAATCATTTAGTTTTTTCGGTAGAGATGATCATTTTCTTATTAAAAAGTGATTCGGTTTCTGCAAAGAGAACCGCATCATCTGCGTAACATAGGATCTTTATTTCTTTTTCTTCCATTTTATACCCTTTACCTGTGCGTACTTCTGTGATTATTTCGTCCATGATGATGTTAAATAGTAGGAGTCTTAATGAGTCGCCTTGTCTGATGCCGCTATAGACTGGAATTGGTTCTGTTAGTTCTGTGTTTACTCGTGCTCGAATTGTGTTGAAGATGTAGATGTTTTTGATAGTCTTAATTATGTCTTGTGGTATTCCTCTATTGTAAAGTAGTTCTATCACATTTTTAAGTTGGACTCGGTTAAAAGCTTTTTGGAGATCGATAAAACATATAAACGCAAGCCTGTTATATTCAACGGATTTTTCTATTTGCCGCATGATATATATTGCGTCTGTGCATGATCTGCCTGTTCTGAACCCTTGTTACTCGTCTACTTTGAATGTATTTATTTTGTTAGTTAGTATCTCGGTAATTAATTTTAAGGTGGTATTTAGCAGATTGATCCCTCTATAGGTCGATGGGTCTTGTTTTTCTCCTTTTTTAAACATTAATATTGTTGTACTTAGTCTCCATTCGTCTGGTATTTTGTGTTCTGTTAGAATCTTTCGAATTTTTTTTGTGAGTTCCTCAACCAGCATGGGACCTCCATATTTTAAAAGCTCATTTACTATTTGATCCAGGCCTGGGGATTTCCTATTTCTTAGTTGTTTCACTGCTTTTTCTACTTCTTCTATGGTGATAATTACGGGTTCGTTTATTTGTATATTTTGTGTGAAGCCTATTTCCGTACTTACTTCGTTGCCCCTAAAGAAGTCTTTCAAGTATTTTGTCCATGTCTCTTTCGTTATATAATTTATTTCTATTAATTCTCTTGGGTCTTTCCTTTTGTTTCGTATCATTCGCCAAGTCTGTTTTTGTAGACCGTAGAGGTCATTTTCGACTCTTTTGGAGAATATTTCCCAATGCTCTTCCTTTGTTCTGTTCATTTCTTATTTTTTTATACTCTTCATATGATTCAGGTGTTTTTAGCGATTTATATCTTAGATATGCTTTTTGTTTTTCTTTACATTTTTCTTTTATTTCTCTTCTGAACCATGGCTTCTTATTTGGTTCTTTCTTTTTCCAGATTGTTCGCTTTCCTAGTGCTTCTGTGGCAGCTATCTCTATGTTTCTACGAGGGTTTTTTTCCAGCTTGTTTCTACGTTGTCTTCTCCTGTGATAGGTTTCTTCTCGATCTCCCTTTTTAGTCTGTTTTGAGAGAGGTATTTTATTGATTCATTCCAGAGCGATTCTATATTGTATTGTTCTACTTTTGTGCTAGGGGGTATGACTTTCTTTGTCTTTTTCATATTTATGCTAATTTTCCCCAATAGTAATCGGTGATGGCTTCCTATATTAGCTGAATTTAAAGTCCGAACGTCTACGGTTACTTATTCATCCTGTAAAATTTCCCTTTCAGGCCTCGACATGTAAATAATTATTTCGTTTCTTGGTAAATTTTACCATAAGATATTTATTATCTCTTATCGGACAAACACTTTTCTAAGCTGTTTCTTTCTCAACAGCATTTTAAACATCTAAAATAACCATATTTTACCTTCCTAATCAACTGTAAGTGTGAAGTGCAATTTAACAAATTGGGCAAAGTAAAAGAGGAACACTTAATTCTGAGAAGTGCCTTGTAAGCCTAACGTAATACCGTAGTAATTTATTAAGCTAAATTATTCTTTCTTTTAAGAACAGCACAATTTAATTCACAGCTAAGAAAAAGAAACCCGTCAGCCTGTGAATGTTAATTAATGTTATTTCATTTTTATTTTTACTTGTTAATATTTTATTTCTATTTAATGAGTAAGGCCACTCCAGGTCCAAGGGAAACAGGCTAATTTTGGAGAATTTTTTTTAAAGAATATAATAAAAGCAGTCGAAAAATTATTTGAAATACTTTTAAGCTATTAACAAGATGGGTACCGCATTTGCTAACATCGGAATAAAAACGCACTCGAGAGAAACTTTCTAAACAATATTTGGCTCGTTTCACAAAGAATTAAATTGATTTTGTGCATCGATTTGTAACTATGGATGAGATTTGGGTTTACCAGTATGATTCTGAACTGCGACAATAAACCGCATAGTGGACTGAGCCCGGTTGTTCAGCTAAAAAGCAACCAAAGTGGTCAAAGTCGTCCAAAAGAATTAACGCATCAGTTTTCTGGAATGCAAAAAGAATTTTGTTAATTGATTACCTTCAAACTGGTAGAACAATCACAGGAGAGTATTATTGCAACCTTTTAGACCAACTGGATGAGAAAATTTGTGAGAAAAGGCCCGATTTACAGAAGAAAAAAATCATCTTTCATCATGACAATGCACCTGCATTTTTTCTATCGTTCAATTCTACATGGTTACTGTCATTCCGGAAAGTTGAACGATTTAGTACTGTCTGAAGTTAAACAAATATTTAAGTGTACAAAAATATTTTTTTTTTCTTTTTAATTCAAAATGACCGCTTCAGAATTCAAGACGACAAGGTACTTTTTTATACGAGGCCTGAAACGGGCGAAATGATTGCTTCCGTAGATTTCAACCTAGAACAGAAAACCAAAACATTTTCATTAATATATAAACTAGTGGAAAGCGAACGGATTTTGCGATAAGTTATGAATTTAATTTTTTATAAACAATTTTTCGTTAAATTTTTGGCTGAAAAATGAAGATTTTTTCGATATTTTCAGATTTCCGTATGTTATACTTTTATTATACACTTGAAAAAAAATTCTTGAAATTAGCCTTTTTTCCTGGGACCTGGAGTGGCCTTACCCCTAAATAAAAATGGAAGTGTTTTAAGACGAGAAATTAGTCTTATATTTATAATTTTAAAATTGTAGCTTTCATAAAATTACATTTTTTAATTCCCGATTTTTTTCGTGTTCGTTACGAAAATCATACATATTCTATTGGTAGCCTCTACCAATAAATAATTGTTTTGTTGTAGTGAAGGGGTTATAGATATCTGGCGCTACAAAAAGTATGTATATTTTAAAAAATTTTTTTAAAGATTATTAAGTAAATAATACAATGGCGATTATATGTTTTTTTTGTACATTTTTAGTGTTCCGTACACCCGATTTTCTCCGAGACTATTTGACCTAAAAAATTAAAATTTGGCACAAATATAGGAATTGATGGCCCAATCAGAGCCTTGTAGTTTCGGAAATTTCCAGGTCATCGATTGGAGTGTCAAATGAAAGCTTGTGAAAAACACGAGTTCAAAAATATATATGATGTGATACTTGCGCATACTTTTCTTTATATTTTTTTTAAGAAAATCGACAAAAATCGCTGCCCCCCTATTTCGAAAAGTACTGATAAAAAAGTTTTGAAAAAAGTCTGGTATTCTCCATAAGGTTGAGCTGAAATTATCATGAAAGCATTACGTTTGATAATTTATTTGGTATAAAAAAAAACTTTGGAACTATGTTGTTTGACAGCATGGTGGAGGTTTTTTAATATACTTTTCAGTACACACACGGATCGCTACCGAGAGAAAATAACTTTATTTTATTTGTTTATAATTAGACAAATATTTAGGTAGTCAATATTTATTTTACACTTTTATTACTAGATTCCACATTGAGCCAGATTGATTTATTGGTTATTAGGTAGCTAAGATGCCATAACTAACATGTAGGATGAAAAGTTTTTGGTCTGACACATAGATGTCGCTCTTTTCAAAAAAATCATATAATTTTTAGGAAGTACCAACCTTCAAACGACACGTGTCAAAATTTCATGACATTTCGATAATTAGTTTACAAATTACAGTAGTTTTAGAGACGTTACTTTTAATATTTTCAAAACAGTGGAAAAAATGCGGTCGTACAAATACAAATGATGCTGAACGCGCTGGACGCCCAAGTGAAGTGTTTACACTGTTATAACACACAAGCGGAAAAGTTTTTGGTCTGACACATTCGCCCTTTTCAAAAAAAATCCATATGATTTTTAGGAAGTACCAACCTTTAAACGATACGTGTCAAAATTTCATGACATTTTGACGATTAGTTTACAAGTTACAGTGGTTTTAGTGACGCTGATATTTTCAAAACAATGGAAATAATCGAATTTTAAGCGTTGATTAAACACTCTTTTTTGATGGGAAAAAATACCGTTTAAGTAAAGCAATGGCTTGATAAGTGTTACGGGGACTCTGCCGCTGGAAAATCACTCATCATTTACTGGTATGCTGAATTTAAACGCGGTCGTACAGATACAAATGATGCTGACGCTCTGGACGCCCAAATGAGGTGGTTACACCAGAAAACAAAAAAAATCCACAAAATTGTTTTGGATGACCGTAAAGTGAAATTGCGTGAGATAGAGATATCAAAAGAACGTGTTGGTCATATTTTGCATGAACATTTGAACATGAGAAAGCTCTGTTCGAAATGTGTACGACGTTTGCTCACAGTGAACCAAAAACAACTACATGTCGATGATTCTGAGTGCTGTTTCGACCTGTTTAAGCACAATAAAAAAGATTTTTTCACGCGATATGTGACGATGGATGAAACATGGATCCACCACTATACACCGGAACCACATCGGCAGTCAGCAGAATGGACATCAGCCGGTGAAAGCCGCCCGAAGCGACCAAAGACACAACAGTCGGCTGGGAAGGGTTTGGCCTTTTTATTTTGGGATGCGCATGGAATAATTTTCATCGACTATGCTGAGAAGGGAAAAACCATCAATAGCGAGTATTGTATAAAGTTATTGGTACGTTTGAAGGCAGAAATCGTAAAGAAACGGCCCCAAATGAACAAGAAAAAAGTGCTCTTTTATCAAGATAATGCACCGTGTCACAAGTTAATGGTTACGATGACAAAATTGAATGAATTGAAGGTTGAATTGCTTCCTCATCCACCGTATTGTTCAGATTTGGCCCCCAGCGACTATTATCTGTTCGCAGACCTCAAAAAAATGCCCGTAGGCAAGAGATTTGGCTCCAATGAAGAAGTTATCGCCAGCCTATTTTGAAAGGTATAGAAATGTTGAATGAAAAGCGTTGGACTGATTGCATCGCTCTTATTGATGAATAAATCGAATTTTGCTCAAAAAAAAAATGTGTTTTAAGTACAAAAACCTACGTACTATTAAACATTAATGTATTTTTCAATTCCCAATTGTTTTCGTCAAGTGTCGTGTTCGTTACGAAAGTCATACATATTCTCGAGGCTACCGATGTAAATATATATATATTTTTTTATGGGTCTAGCATACGTGCTGCAGGGAAGTCCCTAAAGCGCTCCAGGAGCGGCATGAGTGCGGAAAAAGCAATTCACGTTGTTCTTGAATCGCTGTCTGTATACAAAAAGTATGTATATTTAAATATATATATATATATATATATATATATATATATATATATATATATATATATATATATATTAAAGGTTATTAAGTGAATAATACAAAAAAATGATGATTATATATTTTTATTGTATTTTAAATTATAAGAAAAAATTATTTTCTTTAAATATGTTTTAAATGTTAACATTATTTTTTATCGGATTAAATAGACCACTGACGAAAACTATGGCGCCTCCTTGTCTGCAGGATAACTGCACAAAAGAGAATCCAACATGTAAAAATAAAAATTAATCTTATAAAATAATGTAGTAGTTAAAAATTGTCGAAGGATTTTTTTTCAAAAATAAAAATTTTCAGTGTTTCAAACTTTAGTATGCAATTTTCGACCAAAAAATTTATATTTAACTATTTATAAAAATTGTCTGTTAGAAAATTTTAAAAAATCCCTCGACCTTTTGTAGAAAAACTAATATATTAAGATTTTTTAAAAAAAGTTAAAAAATATTCAAAATTGACTGAATAATATTGCAGACAGTGTCTGAAAACAGGTAGCGGTCCCAATCCGACGCCAGGTCACATTTAATGCTATAACTTTGTAATGGAATGGAATTTTCGTATTTTTTTTAAAAATAATATAGAGACTAAAAATTCGTAAAAAAAAAATCGAATTTTTGAAAATTCGAGGTGTATATAACCTCTGAAGTCAGTTTCGTAAGGTCCGTCATGACGGTATGAATATAGTCGTCTTCCCACAGTCCTCCATCTTTAAATTTTCCCCAGTATTATCAGGTGTAACAAATGGTACTATTCTTCCGTCATAACGTGTTCCAAGTTTTTGATTTGGCACTGTTAGTATACATAGGTATGATAATAAAAATTATGCTAAATGATGGCCATTTAGCGAATTGGACTGAACTTACCTAAACAGGGAAGAGAATTGAGCAATATGCCTAAAACTACGAGGGTGATTTTTTAACTACCCAACCATAAAAATGACTGACAGATATTTTTTTTTTTTTTTGTTAAATTACTACCACTCTTCTAAGTACTTTGACAACATGTTGTATGGGTTCGTTGGGTTTTGCAGTTTTTACGATTTGTTTTTTTCCGAAAAATGAATGAAACTAATTTGGAGCATCGCGCGATTATAAAGTTTCTCACTAAAAGGAGAAATGAACCAAAACTTATTCATGAAAGAACGTCCCAGATCATGAAATTGAGGCAAGAACTGAGAAGACCAGCAGACTGATTGGGGATTTGCTACTGTCAGAGCGACGAATGAATAAAAACGATGTTAGTTACTTTTCGCGATTTGTCTTAGACGATGGGACTTCGGTGTTCTATTCAGATCCTCGTACGAAACAGGATTCAATGCACTGGGTCCATAAAGACACTGCACCTCCAAAGAAAGCCAAATCTCAGTCGTCTTTTGGGAAGTTAATGGCAATCTTTTTTTTGGGACTGTGAAGGACTTTTGTTTTTAAATATATGAATAAAGGATCCACAATAAATGGAGAAATTTACAAAAGGACGGACCAAAACCTGAAGCAAGCCATAAAAAAAGGACATCCGAATTTATGGAGGACCAAAACTTTGCTGTTGCTCAAGATCTACTAAATCCACAAGTTTACACAATTCAAGACATTACCGAAAGCTGTACAAAATCCATTCTATAGCCCCGATTTAGCGCTCTGCGACTTCGTTTTGTTCAAGAGTCTGAAGAAAAACCTCAGGGACTGAAAATTGATGATGATAAGGCACAAACAGAAGGACTTGTTTTAGATGAAATGAAAGCACTCAAGATTAGTGTAGGCGGTAGTTATGTAGAAAAATATATTTTTTCTTGTAAAGGAAAACTTGTAAAGACAAGTTTTCCTTTACAACTAGGTAAAAAAAAAACCTCGAGTAGGAGGAACAGTATCACCAAATGCAAAGGATAAGCACCGGACAAAATAGAGAAGGTAGAACCGTTATATAGCGGTATATGTCCTCAGATGAGTTTTAGATTAGTTGAGAGATAAAAATGACGTATGATTACTAAATAATTCATACTACTGCTGGAGTTACTTATTAAAGTGATCCATACAAATTAAGAAAGCAAAAAATGGCCCTGATTTTCATTATCTACTTGTCTAATTGCTTGAATTTATGACTAAGTGTTTCTTTCAAAAATTTCATTAGAAACTTACAGACCAGACTTTGTATTGGATAACGGTATAAACTAAGCCAACTCTTTTCTTAATTCGTTTAATATTCAACATGATCATCATTAGCTTATTCCATCTATAGACGGATGTAAACCTCCCCAAGTTGTCTCCATGTGCTCTGTTGTTTGCTTTTTGCATCCAATCGTGTCCCGCTGATCTTTTTATGTCGTCCGTGCATCTTGTCTGTGGTCTACCTTTGCATCTTTTATGTTCTCTAAGCCTCCATTCAACCATACAGCATGTCCATCTGTTACCATACATCCTTGCGATATGCCCCACCCAATTCCACGTTAATATACATATCGTTGTATTACATATATCACTTTTGATCTTCTTCGTATCTCGATGTTAGGAATACGATTTTGGAGTCTAATATTTAACATTTTCCTCTTCATTGCTCTTTGGGTTACCTGGAGTTTATTTATTATACTTTTATTTAAAGCCCACGTTTCAGTTAATACCGGGAGTACATATTGATCTAACACTCTGGGTTTTATTATATATGGGATGTCCAGTTTAAAATGTAGATTGTAACCTAACTTTTAAATTATTATTATTATTATTTTTAATTTAAAAAGTTTAATATTACCGTCAATTTGGAAGTTACATTGAACAAAACTGAAAATCACAGGTAGTAGATCAAGGTGACAAAATTTTACAGAACAACAAAAAGCATAATTTTATGGTTAAAATTCGTTTATTAAGTCATTTTTTATCGCTTTATTTGCAATAGGTCACTTAAAGTCACTTCTCCTATTGAAATTTGCTTAAAAGTCACTTTTGGGTCAGTTTTTTATCGTCTATTGCTAAGTAACTAAAATCAAACAAATTTTTATATCGAATTCCTCGGATATGATGTTTTTTTAAGGGGTCTAACACACGTGCTGCAGGGAAATCCCTAAAACGCTACAGGAGCTACTCGTATGCGGAAAGAGCGATTCACGTTGGTCTTGAATCGCTCTAAATTGTACTCTGTCGGAAACACAGTCCTGGGCAAATTATTCAATGGGATGAGGTTCTCCATACAAAAGACTGCTTGAGGGTTGTACGAGGAGTAACAAGCTGAACCTCATAGGGATCTAAAGTATTAGCACGACGTGTATTTCTAGCATGCACCCTTCTGGGAGGAATTAAACGGGCTACATCCATCGAACACTTTTCATGAAAATACTTAGAATAGACTCAAGTCTTCAACCGTTCTTCGATGTTCCAATGAACCAAGGTTGCTGGCCAGTTCCGGGTGTCTAATCAGGCGAATAGCTCTGTTCTGATTAGAATCCAACAAATGCAATGTATGTTTGGGAACAGAGCCCCAAACATGAGAGCAGTATTCCATCGTTAGTCGAATTTGAGCTAAGTACAGAATTAACAGCCGTTGTGGAATGTAAAGCTTTCTAGTTCGAAATAATATTCCTAGCTCTTGAGAAGCTCTCTTTACTATGCTTGCAACATGTTCATGCCAAAACATATTCGCTTCCAAATTAACGCCCAGCAAATTGAATGGCGAACCTAGAGAAATAAGTGTCCCGACATAACTGTGTCGGGTTCAGCAATGTTTACTTTTTTAGGAAAAACTGCCGCCTAGGTTTGTGTAGCGTTAAATTCTACTTGGTTACTGTCACCCCAAGATAGAATTTCTTCCAGGTCTTGTAGATTGGATTCATGGTCTTTTTCAGCAGCACCATATTTGGCTTTTTAAAAAGAAAAACCCATCATACATCAAATATAACAGTCCAATATTTGTCACATTAACTATTGACTTTCAAATTAACATAAAAACTATATGATTCGTAACCATGAAATTTAATAGCCTTAAGGCACTTCACCCGCCGGCCGGTTTTAAAGTGTGATGATTTCGCGTGCTTGCAATTTAAACCTAATTTAATATTCTCGATGTTGTTGTTTACCGCTGTGTACTTCCATATGCCCCTTTTAATCTTATTATTATTGAAATTACTGTAGGGTCGGAAGATAAGCTGGTAAATTTTTAAGTAAATAATTAAATTTTAACGGGTCGGGTATACACTCGTATAAACTGAAGTTTTCGAAAGCAGTTTCCGCTAATTTTTAGTTGGTAAAATATCATTACTACTGACTGATGTCATAATTATTAGGCCGCTCCCTGATTTGTCGGTGCGGTATTGTTTTTCTCGGCATGCCTGACTTGCTCGGAATGCGCGGACGCGGAGCAAGTCAGATAGGTTTCATTGAAATATAGGCGTTCGGCATGTTTTCGTTACCGAATCGGTACTGAGCACACCGAGACAAACGATACTACACCGACAAATCAGAGAGCGCTGAGTGTCTCATATGCAAACTGCCATAGTAGATCTTAAAAAGGTTTCTAAAATAGCACTCCGACAACTAATCTCAAGAAATCTGCAGATTCTACATATCACGGAAAATTGTTAGAGTACATACGCAATTCAGATTTCCTTTTTTTAGTCACAATACAAAAAAACTATTTTTAAACGGTTAGCAAATTTTTGGACAAAAACTGAGTATTTTAGTTTCTAATGATTGTTTTTTTTTTCAGGTGTTCTGGTCGACATCCAAAAAGATTTCAACATTGCAGATGATCGGGGTGGCCTTTTACAAACAGCCTTTATTATATCTTATATGCTTTTCGGTCCATTGTTTGGGTACCTAGGAGACAGATACAGTAGAAGATGGTTGATGGCTTTTGGAGTGACTCTGTGGAGTCTCACTACATTATTTGGATCGTTCATGACAGTAAGTTCGAATGATAGGGGCCCCCAGATGGAAAACTATACTAAATCAAAGTAACTTGCGAACACTAAGAGCTAAAACAAATCGACAAGAATAATTCTCTTTATTAAAACTCATGGCTAATTTACCCAATTTTAGGTTCATTGCTATCTTAATTGTTTATTTAAATAACAACATAGGCCAACATTTTTCAAACCCTGAGACCAGACTATACTTCTTGGAAGGTTTTTGGTACACTGAATCAAAATCCGTCCTCAAAATTGCTCTTTCACATCAGCTTTTCGAGATATCCCAACCTAAAAATGTAAAAACACGGTTTTTCGCTATATTCGGAATTATATTACACCCGAATTAATTTTTCTCCACAAAACTCATCGCGGCATCTGAAAGTACTACTCTTCCCCTTCAAAATGCATTTGGAATTTGTCAGATATTCTATTTCTTTTCGGAGAAAGCGTCCGTTGAATTTAATTAGTTTGGCGTTTTCATTACAACCATACCAAAAAAAATTGATCCGGCAGGCGAGAGTAGTATAATTAGATGATTTTTGGGACGCTGAATCCGAGTTCGTTGTCGGTTTAAACCCCATCGAGTCATGGTTTGTCTCTAACCTTAAGAAATTCAAAATAGCGAATCCGATATGACGGGTTGGAATGCTGAAGAGTCTAAATTACTATAAAACTCGATATTTGTTATATTTTTCCCTCAAGTAAAGGTACTAAAACCTTTCGACAATGTGCAAATAGAAGACGTTATTCGTCTATTATATAACAGGAACATCCCATTAGACCTAATTAAAACTATCGAGAATATATATAAAGACAATAGAGTAGTCGAAAGATTAGCGACTATGAATCTGGAATCAGGCAGGGACATTCTTTAAATCCTCTTTTATTTAATATTGTCATGGATGAAATTTTAAAGAATGTCAAAAGAAAGAAGGAATATAGAATGGGTAACAGAGAACTTAAAATTATATGTTATGCAGATGACACTTTAGTAATGGCTGAGACCGAAAACGATCTGCAAAGGCTGCTATATACGAATTCTACATAGCAGTAAAACAATATAATATATTAATCTCAACTGAAAAAACCAAGACAATAGTAATACGAAAAGAGCCGATTAGGTACAAGATGGAAGATAAACCAATAGCACAGGTGATGGAGGTCGATTACCTGGGCATCAAAATATCTAGTATCGGGAAAATCGAGGAAGAAATAAAACATCAAGTTAAGAAAGCTAATAGGATAGCAGGATGCCTTAATGATACCATAGTTAGAAATAAATTCCTCTCCGTGGAGACCAAAACAAGAATATACAAGTAATGACTTACACATCTGAAACAAGACCCGATACAAGTATAACACAGAAGATGCTGGAATCAACCGAAATGAGAATACTTAGGAGATGTACAAGCAAGACACTGAGGGATAGAGAAAGGAGTGATGACATAAGACGCACATGTAATATAGAAAATATCAACCAGTTGATAAGAGGAAGAAAAGTGGAATGGGATCAACACATAGAAAGAATGGCAAATAACAGGATAGTATGGATAGCAAGAGACAAGGCACCGAATGGAAGAAGATCAATGGGACATCCAAGAACGAGATGGAGCGACGATCTATAGAACAGGGAACAAAGAAAACAGGTAATAGTGCCTAGCCATAAGTCGGAAGAGGTAAAGTAATTTTGATAAGTTTCTTCGTATGAACGATCGCATATTACTGCTCTCAGCCGAAACGAGGACGTGGTGGTGTTGACTCCATTTTTCCTTTTTTTATGATTTTTTTTCTGTGATTTTTTTCTTACTCTTTAGAACTAATTAGAATGATACTTCCTTTTCTTATGAACATGTTTGCGCTTCATTTCAAATGATGGTTGGAGAGACTTCCGTTTATGACTAGTAGAGTTATCTTCTCTTTTCAAAGACCAGCAATAGTCCGCCATCATTCTTTTATCCCACCTTCCTTGATAATGTTGCTCTTTTTCTTTGAAGTCCTGATGAAAACGTTCACCCATCTCTTCACTGAATGCTCCAACAATCCTGTCGGATCAACTTTTTCTTTTGGTATGGTTGTAACGAAAACGCCAAACTCATTAATTTCAACGGACGATTACTCCGAGAAGAAATAAAATATCTGAAAAATTCAAAATGCATTTTGAAGGGGAGGAGTAGTACTTTCAGATGTTGCAACGAGTTGTGTGGAGAAAAATTAATTCGTGATGTAATATATTTTCGAATATAGCGAAAAACAGTGTTTTTGCATTTTTAGGTTAGGATATTTCAAAAACTTGACGTGATGGAATAATCCTGAGATCGAATTTGGGTTGAGCGCTCCAAAAACCTTTGGGGAAGTATCCACGGGTCTCAGGGTCTGGAGTTTTGTCCAATTATATCGGCCTATGTAATTAAAGTGGCAATAAAAAAAAAAACAGATCTCGTCATTTCAAAAAGTCATTCTTAAGGTATAGGATCTCAACGATACAACAATAATACCATGAAGCACTTTGTACATTTTTATCGCGTTTTTGATTTTCTCTCTAACAATCGTACCTTACATTATAATTGGAAATCAGTGTTCTCATTTCAACTCAACTCTAAGATTTGTGTAACAATAACAAACTAGCATAAGAATGCGTAGACTACAAACCGTATCATGGAAATGTTAGACCTATACCCATGTCGGAAAAACTGCTCCAGCTGGTCTAGTCGAATAGTCATATTTTGCTGCACTCATTTAAGTACATCACACCCACGTACATCGTCGATAAAAGTTATCGCTAATTTAAATTTCGTAAATAAAATGGTCGAACCCTACTAGGCGGCATGCGCACGGTTTTGAGGTTATCACCAAAGTATTTCGCATATTTTTTATCCTCGAGTAATAATGAACAATTAAAACAGTCAGAATTTGCTATAGATAAGTAAATCGAAAACAAAATTATTCCTTTAGCAGTGGGATAATTTTGAAATAGATTTATCTCAATATCATGCGATTATAACAAGTAGGCGGAAAAGTTTTTGATCTAGCTACTTAAAACACATTTTTTTTTTTGCAAAATTCGACTTTATTCATCAATATAGTCTCCTTCAAGAGCGATACAATTAGTCCAACGCTTTTCTAACATTTCTCTACCTTTCTTGTAGAAGGATTTGTCTTTGCCTTCAAAATAGGCCGGAGATAACTTCATTGGAGCCAAATCTCTTTCCCGCGAGCATTTTTTGAGGTCTACGAATAGATAATAGTCGCTGGGGGCCAAATCTGGAGAATACATCGTAACCATTAACTTGTGTCACGGTGCATTGTCTTGATGAAATAACACTTTTTTCTTGTTCATTTGGGACCGTTTCTTTGCGATTTCTATCTTCAAACGCACCAATAACTTTATATAATATTCGCTATTGATGGTTTTTCTCTTCGCAGCATAATCGATGATGATAGTGCATGCGCATACCAAAATATAGAGGTCAAAACCTTACCAGCCGACTGTTTTGTCTTTGATCGCTTCGGGCGGCTTTTCACCGGCTGCTCTCCACTCAGCCGATTGCCGATTTGATTCAGGTGTGTAGTGGTGGATCAGCGTTTCATCCATTGTTACATATCGCATGAAAAAATCCTTTTTATTGAGCTTAAACAGGTCCAAACAGCGCTCAGAATCATCAACACGTTGTTTTTGTTCCACTGTGGACAAACACGGTACCCATTTCGAGCTTTCTCATGCTCAAATGTTCATGCAAAATATGACCAACACGTTCTTTTAATATCTATACGGTGTCAGCTATCTCACGCAATTTCACTTTACAATCATCCAAAACAATTTTGTAGGTTTTTTTGATGTTTTCCGGTGTAACACCTTATTTGGGCGTCCGGAGCGTTCAGCATCATTTGTATCTGTACGACTGCGTTTAATTCGGGACACCAGTAAATGATGAGAAGTTTCCAGAGGCAGAGTCCCCGTAACACTTATCAAGCCATGAACGGTATTTTTCCCATCAAAAAATAGTGTTTAATCAACACACGAAATTCGATTATTTTCATAGTAGCGTCACTAGAACCACTGTAACTTGTAAACTAATCGTCGAAATGTCATGAAATTTTAACACGTATCGTTTGAAGGTTGGTACTTTCTAAAAAGCATATGGATTTTTTGAAAAGGGCGAATGTGTCAGACCAAAAACTTTTCCGCCTGTGTGTTATAACAGTGTAAACACTTCACTTGGGCGTCCAGCGCGTTCAGCATCATTTGTATTTGTACGACCGCATTAAAAAACAGTGGTTAATCAACACACGAAGAGGTAAGAGCGACTCCTCAACGATAAATGTAGTCCTACATGGATCCTAGAGTAGTGCGAGTATAGTTCCTAAAAAAAGTCCACTATCACTAGATCACTATAAGCCTAGGCCTAACGCCTTCCCCCTGAATTTCTGTCTCAATTTTTTTGCAGCTGTCGTCATCCACTGAGTGCCCTCAACCCTCTGTATATCATCGCGCCATATTGTTTTGGGACGTCCTACGCTCCTTTTCTATTCTCGTGGTCTCCATTCTAATGTTCACTTGGTCCTTCGATCATCGGTCGTGCGTGCTACATGTCCAGCCCATTGCCACATTCTTTCTGCTACGTGCTCTATAATGTCCTTTAATTTTATTTGTTCACGTATCAACTTGTTTCTTTTTCTATCTTTAAGTTTTATCCCGATCATCTGTCGTTCGTGTGCTTTCTGGGACCGAGCTATTTTTTGTATATCGGCTTTATTCAGTGTCCAAGTTTCAACGTCATATGTAATTACGGGTAGGATGCACTGGTCGTAAACTTTTGGCTTTAACTTATTTGGGATGGCTTTATCTTTGAATATATGTATATGTATATATATATATATATATATATATATATATATATATATATATATATATATATATATATATATATATATATATAACTTATTTTCTCGAATGCGCACCATCCAAGCCTATTTCTTTTTGAAATTTCATCCGAGAGTCTCTCGTTGTAGTAAATTTTTGCCCCAGATACACATAATTTTAAAAATCTCGAGATCTGTTCCTTTCAAATTTATAACTATGTGTTAATAGTTATAACGATTCAACATTATTAGCGATCACCAGTATGGCTTTCGTAAACATAGATCAACAGGAGATCTTCTGACTTATGTAACACATATTTGGAACAACGCAACTGAACACTTTGGAGAATCTCGAGCGGTTGCTCTTGACATATCCAAGGCATTCGACCGTCTTTGGCACTATGAACTGTTGGGTAAGCTACGCTCTTATGGTATGTCTGAAAAGTTCTGTTTGTGGCTCTCATGTTTCCTTAGAGAGCGTTCTTTACCAGTGGCGGTAGACACCTTCACTATCAACGCCGATGTGCCCCAAGGGTCCTTATTGTCTCTTACTCTCTTTCTCATTTACATTAACGATCTGCTGGAAAAGACCAGGAATCCAGTCTACAGCTTTGCAGATGACAGTACGCTAATGTCTTCATTCACTTTGAACGCTCATCTCTTCATTCACTTTGAACGCTCGGACATCGGCTAGTCAGCCGAATAACCGCAGACAGCAGGAGGCCGTTCAACTTTAAAAACCTAGAAGAAATTCTATCGGGGGGTGACAGTAACCAAGTGCAATTTAACGTTACAAAAACCCAGGCGGCAGTTTTTTCTAAAAAAGTTAACGTTGCTGAACCCTACATAGTTATATCGGGGCACTCCATTCCCCTAGCATCGTCACTCAATTTGTTGGGCGTTAATTTGAGAGCAAATATGTACTGGCATGAACATGTTGCAGGCATAGCAGGGAGAGCTTCTTAAAAGTTGGGAATATTATTTCGAACCAGAAAGCTTTACACTCCACAACAACTGTTAATTCTTTACAAAGCTCAAATTCGACCAATTATGGAATACTGCTCCCAAGGCTCCGCTCCCAAACATACACTGCATTTGTTGGATTCTGTTCAGAGAAGAGCTGTTCGGCTGATTGGAGACCCGGAACTGACCGGCGTCCTTGATTCGTGTTGATTCGCCTTGATTTGATCGAAAAAACGGTTAGCGACTTGAGTCTGTTCATGGGAAGTGTTCGAAGGATGTAGCTCGCTTAATTCCTCCCAGAGCGGTGCATGTTAGAAGTACACGTCGCGCTAATACTTCTCATCCGTATGAGGTTCAGCTTGTTACGCCGCGTATAAAGCTTTTCAAGCAGTCTTTTATATGGGGAACATCATCCCTTTGGAATCATTTGCCCAGGGCTGTGTTTCCCACCGAGTACAATTTACAGCGATTCAAGAACAACGTGAATCGCTTTTTCCGTACACGTGCCGTTCCTGGAGCGCTTTAGGGACCTCCCTGCAACACGTGTGCTAGACCCATAAAAAAAATAGTGTTGGTTAATATTACTTTTATTCATCTTAAGACCAATTGTCTTTGAGTGATAATTTAACTCATTTATCATTTCTTGTAACTCATGTGGATTACTACTGGTGACTACAATCTCGTCTGCGAATCTTAAATGACTCAGATACACACAAATACACATCTTTAGGCCCTTCTCCAATCTAGTTGGCGAAATACGTCTTCTAGAGCTGTAATAAATAGCTTAGGAGAGATTGTATCTCCCTGTCTTACACCTCTTCCTATACGTATCTGTTCTGTACTAGGTTTTATGTATCTTTGGATTTTCATATATATCTTTTATTGCCCACATTTCGACATAATCAAAAGCTTTCTCATAGTCTATGAAGGCTATGTAGAGTTCAAAATTATATTTATTGCTCTTCTCTAGGATATTTTTCATTGTCCAAGTGAACGCGTGTGTTATAACTTGATCTAAAACCAGCCTGTTCGCGTGGCTGGTAGCAATAATAGTTCTCGCCATTTATTTATGATTTTATGGTCATTTTTTATAAGTTTGATTCCGCGATAACGATTATATTATCAAATATTATGAAATGATTTTATTTTTAGCATTATTGGTGGTTCCTTCTCTTCAGGGCTCTGGTCGGAATTGGAGAGGCGAGCTATTCGACGATAGCCCCAACGATAATCAGCGATTTGTTCGTCGGCAACATACGATCCAAAATGCTGGCTTTGTTTTATTTCGCCATTCCAGTGGGAAGGTACAGTAAAGAATATTTGCTAGAATAGTTAAAAATCTAAATGGAAATACGAGGGTTGTATGATAAGTCTTGGGCCTTGACAAGAAAAAAAAAACATTTTTATATGTAAAATTTATTTTATTTTTCAACATAGTCGCCTTTTAGCTCGATACATTTAGTCCAACGCTTTTCTGTCTTTTATATCCGATCTAAAAAACACAATTTTTCTAACCCTTCAAAATAGGCGTTTGTTTCAGCAATTGCCTCATCGTTTAAGACAAATTTTTTTGTGCCGGGCCATTTTTTCATATAGAAAATAATCAGCAGCAATTCGTATCCTAAGTCATGGAATTTTACCATGGCAATGACACAAGTGTGCCCTCGTGCATTGTCTTAATGAAAGAGAATTTTTTTCTTCGCCAAATGCGGACGTTTTTCTTTCACAGCATGGTTGACACGATCCAGTAAGTTGGAATAATACTCTCCATTAATCGTTGTGTCCTTCTCAAGATAATCGACGTGGATTATGCCGCGTGCACAAAACACTGTGACCATGACTTTGTTTACCGATAAAGTCGCCTTGGCCATCTTTGGCACCGATTCGCCACGGAAAACCCACTGTTTGGACTGTTCTTTGGTCTCTGGTGAGCTGTGATGAATTCATGTTTCGTCAATAGTTATGAATCCACGCCAAAAATCATTCCAATTGCGCTTTAACATCGCCAAACATTCTTTTGAAGTTGATACACGTACGTGTTTATTGTTAGTTGTGAGCAATCACGGCACCCATCTTGCGGAAAGCTTTCTCATATGCGCTATTAAAATGTTCTGCCCCGTTCAAAGGAGATGCCCACAGTCTCAGCAATCTCACGCACTTTCATTCTCTAATCACTATGTCGTGGATTTTTTCAATCATTTCTGACGTAGTGAACTCATTTGGACAACCTGGAAGTTTTTCACGAAAAATGCCTGTACGGCCGCCTTGGAATTCAGCTGTCCAATATTTTACGGTCGATAACAAAGGTACTTCGTTGAGTTCCGCTTTTATCTCATCATTCGTTTTCTCTTTCAAAAACAAATATTTTATCACTGCACGATATTCATTTTTTTCCATTGTTGTAAAATCATAAAAGTTGTTCTATTTAAATGGCTGCCACTCACAAACTAAATCACACAGCGAATTGAAAATTTGACACGATTCTTGTGAAAGGTTATGTTTACGAAAAATATAATTTCTTAAATGGTAGTAGTGCCATCTCTGGCTGAGGCCAGGCATTTATCATACAACCGTAGTATGTAAGGATTGTCTCGGAGAGGTTTTGCACCGTTTTTCTACCGTAAATTCTTGAGTAAAATAACTGCAAATTCATTACAAAATTAACACTTTGCTTGGTGACGCAATTTAAAATAAGTTTGCCATAGTAACTTTGGTCATTGACATATCCTCAAAATAATTTTTCTCTTGTTGCTAAAGAAGTAAAATCTAACGGATGGACTTTAAAACGTACTATAGAAAATTAACCGAACTATGAAATAAAAATCACGAAGTGGAAGGATAAAAAACAGAGAAGAAAATTCTAAAGTGTATCAAAAAAGAGAGGAATGTTGGTTTCAGATTGTATTAAAAACTAAAACCAGCAGATCAGTGGTGGAAAGGGTTAAAAAAGCAAGAGTTTAAAACATAAAATAACCGATCAAGTGCAAGTTAAACTTGCGCAGTAAGTGTTCCGTACGCTGATTGCTTTTAAAATAAAAAATTTTATTACGGCGGTATAAAATGATCAGTGATCTCACAAAACACACCCCAAATGAGTTTTCAACAAAGTTTCTTTCCAATCTTTACTGAAAACTGATGACCTTAAAATTTTTTTTTTATATACTAGATAAATTATTAAAGGTAATGAATGCACTCATGATAATTTTCGTTCAATCTACACCCCGTGGAGAATTTTCCAGGATTTTTTCAAAATTTTTTGATCAGTACTTTTCGAGATAAAGGGGGAGACAGTGATTTTTCGCGATTTTTTAAAAATAATACAAAGGAAAGAGTGCGCAACTACACGTCTCTGATGAGGCCATCAATTCCTATATTAGTACCAAATCTCAACATTCTATAATAAATAGTTTCGGAGAAAATCGGGTGTGACAGACGGAGAGAGACAGACAGACACCGAAGTGATCTTATAAGTGTTCCGTACGGAACACTAAAAAGTAAGTATTGCTATTAGTTGAGCGAAGCAACTGTATACTCTGGGTAAATACATCTGACAAGTGCTTAATAACGGATGATGGATTGTATTTTTCATACGATTTTAGCATTACCAGGGCCACAACTCTACAATGTAGTCGGTAAGAAGAATATTTCAGATATTGTAAAACAAATTTGTACCCAAGGTACTTGTCTAACAGGCTATCTGCTAATGTGGTCTTCGCAGTTAACCATTATTCGCGGAAGGAACAGTTAATCGCGAAAAAGTGTTTGTAAAAATGATTTATTGCCATTTGTCAGAAAGTATACTCGAGAAGCTGTTTTGGTCAGGTTTAGCGACGCCATATTATACAAAAATCCCAGTACAGTTATTAAAAAACCATGATATTTCCTATGTCCTCAAAAATCTGTATCTGCCTAACATACCAGAACTGCGCTCAATTGAGAAGTATTAGGTTTTATTAAAAATTATATGAAAGAAAACTGGAAAAGTTACTAAATCTCCTCACAAATCTTTCTTGAACTGGATCAGAAAAGTGGAAGCTCAAACTGTGTAGAAATTAATAGAGGGTTGGTTTATTTAGTACAAAAACTATTGTTGAATTGCTATAAATACCTTAGAAATAGAATTTTTTTAAGTTTATATTTTCGTTATATTTTTAGTTTAAAATCGTGCAGAAGTTTACGGGACAGTTCTTACATAGTATTATCTAAAAAATGTTAAGTAAATTCAAGTTTAAAGAATAATAAGGAATAAGTTATGGCCGCGTTTCTGTTTACTCAATGAGGGTGATAGACACACAAGGAGTTATGCATTCGCAATGGATCGATACATAGTGATTAGAATGATGTTTCCATAGATAAGCTTGTATCGTCACCATCAGCGATGCCAATATGGCAATCTAATGTTTTAATATTTTAAAATTAAAGACTTTGAAAAGATACGCTATAAATAGCTAAATGGAAGGAAATTACGCTAAATACAAAATTTGATTTGGAAAGCTTTATTTGTGATGACTTTTAATGTGACTACCATCACAGATTTCGATACAAATGACGCAAGACCTCATCGAGTGTAATAAGTTTAAAGTGCAAATCTGATTTTCATTATGGATGTTAAAATAGGTCATGTTTAAAAGTTGATAATGCCCTGGGTTTACTGCGTTTAGAAATCCGTTTGAAGTGCGTATATTTCCTGGGAGCTGTTTAGTTTTAATTATTTGAACTTTTCAAAATTAATTTTGTCTGATGGATTGAAAAGCTCGAGGCCTAGTCAAGAAAACAAAATAAAATACGTACAAAAATATTTTTATTTCTCGACGTAATCTCCACTTAGCTCTATGCACTTCTTCCACCTGATTTCCAAAGCTTCCACATCTGTTTCAAAAAAAAATCCTGAAGGTCTTCAAAATATTGGTTAACTGCAGCTTCGACTTCTTCATTTTATGAAAATTTCGGGCCACCGAGGTGTTTTTTTAGGTTTGGAAACAGATGAAAGTCCGAAGGTGCCAAATCAGGAGAATAAGCCGGGTAGGGCAATTCGAAACCACAATCACGAATTTGAGTCATAGATTCAACAGACGTGTGAACGCGAGCGTTGTCCTAACGACGCAAAAGGGTGCTATAGTAAGTCGAGTTTATTGTTTCGGAAGGTAGACCACCATGATAACACCTTTAGCATCCCAAAAAACTGCGCCATCACTTTTCTAGCCGATTTCTTTGGGGTCGGTTCACCAGATTTTTTTCACAGCTTGGATTGTTGTTTTGACTCTGGTGTATAGTGGTGAACCCAGGTTTCGCCCATTATCACAAACCTGTTAAGAAAATCTTGCGGATCAGCCTCAAATATCTCCAAACAGTCGCAATCGTGAGTCGAATTCGTTTATGTTCAACTAAAAGCAATCTGGGGACCCACCTAGCGGAAACCTTAGAAAATCCGAGTTCGTTGGCAAGTATGTTTTGTGTTCGTTCATACGGGATGCCTGTAGTGTCTGCAATCTCCCTGATAGTTAATCTACGGTCTTTCAATATGAGATCACTTTGCCGATGTTTTCTTCAGTCGTAGACGTCGTGGGCCGGCCGGAGCGAGAGTCATCTTCGATGCTCTCTCGTCCACGTTTAAATTCTGCGATCGATTTTTTTCACCGTGGTATAGACGGAGCAGATTCCCCTAGTGTTGTTTTCATATCATCGTGGATCTCCTTTGGTGTTAATCTTTTTTTAAACAACTAGGAATAAAAATTTAAACAACTGTTTAAGATCATCACTTATGTTGGTGTGGTGATCTTAAACAGTTGTTTAAATTTTTATTCCTAGTTATTATGGATCTCCATCAAGTAAGGGCTAAGTCAGTGCAGTATTTTTTTTAAACAGGTATTTGATGACCGCACGTTGTTAAATTTTTTCCATTTTTCCCAAAAACGCTGCACTTGGTCCCGCTAAATTCGTTCTCACCTAAAAACCACAAATTCTATAGCAATAAAATTTTACACTGTGACAACCAAAGAAAGTATGAACTTATTGAGGGTACTATAATAAAAATATTATAATTATTTTTTGGTGAGGCCGCAAACTTTCAATCCATCCTCGTAATATTTTTACTTCGATAAAACTCTATAGGAAATAATTACAAGATTATTAACATTTCTCATCGCTATGTATCAATCTACATCTAATTAAAACTGGAAATATTTAATATATATAGTTATTCTATAAATTGGCAAGAATATTTTTAAGGATATTTTCCTTTAAATCCATATTAATTAAATTTAATATTAATACATTATTTATTACTGTTGATACCTCAGTAATTAGCTTTGAAACCTAGTCTGTCAAGTAAGAACGTGACCGCTCGTATTCTTGAAAAAAATGTGTTTCGGGAACATTTTTTGCCATCAATGTATTCTCTGGTGTGCTAACAACGTCGCAATTACCTTAGTAAGTTGTCCAATCGACTCCTGCATCAATAATCGCCTGGCATTTTTGAGGCATCCCGTCGATGAGATTTTCTGCATACTCTGCAAATTTTTTGAATCTCGCGAGACAACTGAGTCAAAGTCCTCAGAGTCTTCCCTCTGAGCTTTCTCTTTATAAGGGACCAAACGTTTTCAGTAGAGTGTGAGGGTCACTCTAGTGTCTATCTTCAGCAAAGGTTTCTTCAACGTGCTTCGAAATTTGACATCATGAGCACGAAGATGTTGTCGAGTGGTCTCAAGGAACACATTCAAACCCGATCGTTTTTCGACTTTCGGAGTGACTTTGCCTATCGAGCCACGTTTTTCGCAAGTTGTCAACATTTTTCGTCTCATTAAAAACACGTTCTTCACCACGATATCGACTTTTTTAATATATTTAGCGGCCGCGGGATGTGTCATTTTAAGCCCCTTTGGATGGGAATAAAGAAAGACTGCCTCGGACTGATGCGCAAACAAATGACTCATTTTGAATTTTATGTGATTTCGAGGAAATTTAGGAATCCACTGATACTTTTACTAAAATGCGTCGTAGACAAAGGTTCCCTCTACCGATTTTTGTTGAATCGCTAGAATCACATCTACATATTAAGAAGAATGAATATGTATGCTCTTCCTGATACTCTTTGCTGTTCCACTTTAACACGTTCAGTACTCATGGACTTTTCGAAAATTCATCCACCACACACACAAAGGCTCGCTCGAAAGCTGGGGCGATACTGAATCTAACGAGCCCTACTGCGTCGACGTGCGATAAACTGGTGGGGAGAAAACGACGAGAGAGTGGTGGGGTTTCGCGCCCGAACGACGTATTCATGGGAATCCGAACGTATTCACAGAAATACGTGCGCACTGAAATCCGATGATTCGAACCAGAATATAAAAATGTTTCTTGTCGCCTTGATTGTCATATCCATAAATCAATAAATCTACGTTTTCCCGTGTTTCTCTTAGGTCAACGTAAATTATGACGTACTTATAAATCATTCCCTTTTTTAAATTTTATTTTTTCAGAAAATTTTAACGATTGTTTCTGCGTGAAAGGGTTTTTTTTATGGGTCTAGCACACGTGCTGCAGAGAGGTCCCTAAAGCGCTATAGGAGCGGCACGTGTGCGGAAAAAGCGATTCACGTTGCTCTTGAATCGCTGTAAATTATACTTGGTGGGAAACACAGTCCTGGGCAAATTATTCCAAAGGGATGATGTTCTCCATATAAAAGACTGCTTGAAAAGCGTTGTACGAGGAGTAACAAGCTGAACCTCATACGGATGTGAAGTATCAGCGCGACGTGTATTTCTAACATGCACCGCTCTGGGAGGAATTAAAGGGGCACATCCTCCGAACACTTTCTATGGAAATACTTGTAGAATAGGCTCAAGTCGCCAACCGTTCTTCGATGATCCAGCGAATCAAGGCCGCCGGTCAGTTCCGGGTCTCCAATCAGACGAACAGTTCTTCTCTGAATAGAATCCAACAAATGCAGTGTATGTTTGGGAGCGGAGCAGTATTCCATAGTTCGTCGAATTTGAACTTTGTAAAGAATTAACAGTTGTTGTGGAGTGTAAAGCTTTCTGGTTCGAAATAATATTCCCAACCTTTGAGAAGCTATGTCTGCAACATGCGCATGCCAGGACATATTTGCTCCCAAATTAACGCCCAACAAAATTACTCTTAACATGTTCCAAAGCTAAGTAAGATAAATAAAATAACATCGGACTCATGTGACGAAAATGCTCGACCTTTCTACATAGTGCGACAATTAGTTTTCCATGCTGCTGCTATACAAATTGAATGAAACAGTTTTTCTCAGTTTTTTTTTACTACGTATTTTTTAATACTATTTCAGTGAACTTTTTACAACGATTTAATAACGAATTTTTAAGCTCAGTTTGTGGGATGCCTACAAAATACGTATAGAGGTCTTTTGGGTGGTCTCTGTGTTCTCCAAAGAGCACCCTTTTAATTTATTTTAGTTTTGGAAATAGTGAACACTCTCAAGGTACTAAATCAGAGGAACCTGGCGTTTAGTTCAAGTAGAGAGGGAGAATGGGTGTACTATGGTTTGAATGCATTAACGTGTAACAAGCATCAACTACCTAGATCACGATAATCAGGTCGAACACGACGTATTCTACTCATCAGACGTTTCAGTACTTCCAAATAATACTGGCCATTGATAGTTTAACGAATTGAGGCAAATTCACTTTCAGTAATACCTTTTTATCGTAGAATATAATCAACAATGCTTTAATTTTTTATAGAACATATTCGTACTTTTTTTTGGCTTGCGGAGATGGTGCTTTGTTGATGCGAAATACCCTGTCTCGACATGGTATAACAATTGATTTTAGGAAGCTTAAATTGTTCCTAGCGGCTCTTACGATTTCTATGGAATGAATATTTTGACTCTTTTTTTATCTTCATTTAAAGTGCTTGGCCCAAATGTTGCGCAAACCTTTGTTTTGCCTAGATCTTCTTTCAGAATTGTTTGAATTCTTACCCTATTGATGCTGAACGCTTCTTCCATCATTTGTAATCATGCTTTTCTACAGTGACATTTTTTTCACTCTTGAATCAAACGGCGTATTGTCATCTGTCAATATATATCAGCACTACACCAAACATTTTATTTTTGCGCGAGACGCGCGTTTCACTAACCATGTTTGCTTCATCAGGAGCGATGATTGCAATCAGTTATGGCTTAACTCAGGTTATTGACGAACTAACACGAATCCCTGCTCGAGACGGGGAGTTCGCCAGTCTTCTTGATCTGTTTTTAACCACCAATCCGGAGACTTACACAGTCACCGTAAATCTGCCGTTAGGTTCTTCCGACCATAAATTGCTTTCGACATCGAGTATCCTAATGACAGAGAGGCGCCTAAATCGCGCAAGATTGGCACTACAAAACTGCTAAATTGGAAGATCTCATGGAATAGACGTTTGTTTTCGATTCGACGACCCATCTGACTGCGCCAGGGAGGTTTCCGATTTTATTCTGGCTGGTATGGAAGCTTACATCCCTTTTTGGAAGAAATGCCCTTCCAACGGCAAGCCTTGGTTTCACCGAAAATGCAAAGAAGCTGTTGCTTCTAAACATCTTGCCTACCGACAATGGCGTGAAAATCCTAACACCATAAATCGTAACACCTTTGTTCGTGCCCGGAACAGATGCAAAGAAATTAGTCAAAATTTCACCAAATCCACCATATCACCACTCACATGGCCAGATAATTCTATTGCAACGACTCCTGTTGAAAAAGCGAGCTTGTTGGCTGAACTCTTTGCTTCACATTCTGCTGTCGATTTCCAAAAGGAAAAAAACACCACCTACTATTCCCATAGTGCAGTCAAGGATGCCCGATATTGTCTTCAGACAGCGTATCATAAAACGTATTTTAATGGAGCTAGACACCAAAAAAGCTTCTGGCGCTGACGGAATATCTGCCATAGTTCTCAAAAACTGTGCGAGGGAACTAACACCAGTTTTCTGTAGACTTTTCAACCTATCCTATAGAAAGGGAATATTTCCTTCCTGCTGGAAATGGGCCACAGTTCAGCCGATACCTAGAAAAGGCAAGCAGACCTTGTCAAATAACTACCGACCAGTCGGACTGCTTTCAATAATATCGAAAGTCATAGAAAAGACTATCAATGAACATCTTTTAAAATATCTTGAAGGATTGAACATTATTAGCGATCACCGATATGGCTTTCGTAAACATAGATTAACAGGAGATCTTCTGACTTATGTAACACATGTTTGGACTTTAGAGAATCTCGAGCGGTTGCTCTTGACATATCCAAGGCATTCGACCGTGTTTGGCACGATGGACTGTTGGATAAGCTACGCTCTTATGGTATGTCTGAAAAG
Source organism: Pachyrhynchus sulphureomaculatus (assembly GCA_019049505.1). Taxonomy (NCBI): domain Eukaryota; kingdom Metazoa; phylum Arthropoda; class Insecta; order Coleoptera; family Curculionidae; genus Pachyrhynchus; species Pachyrhynchus sulphureomaculatus. The sequence goes on from CM032455.1 coordinate 111,127,092, forward strand.
TTTGTGGCTCTCATGTTTCCACAGAGAGCGTTCTTTACTAGTGGCAGTCGACGGATTTCTTTCTAAAACCTTCACTAACAACGCCGGTGTGCCCCAAGGCTCCATACTGTCTCCTATTCCTTTCTCATTTACATTAACGATCTGCTGAAAAAGACCGGGAATCCAATCTACAGCTTTGCAGATAACAGTACGCTTATCTCTTCATTCACTTTGAACGCTCGGACATCGGCTACTCAGACGAATACCCGCAGACAGCAGGAAGTTATTCAACTTAACAAAGACCTGGAAGAAATTCTATCTTGGGGTGACTGTAACCAAGTGGAATTTAACGCTACAAAAACTCAGGCGGTAGTTTTTTTTAAAAAAGTTAACGTTGCTGAACTCGATACAGTTATGTCGGGGCACTCCATTCCTCTAGCATCGTCACTCAATTTGTTGGGCGTTAATTTGGGAGCAGTATGTCCTGGCATGAACATGTTGCAGACATAGCAAGGAGAGCTTCTCAAAAGTTGGGAATATTATTTCGAACCAGAAAACTTTACACTCCACAACAACTGTTCTTTACAAAGCTCAAATTCGACCAACTATGTAATACTGCTGCTATGTTTGGGGCTCTGCTCCCAAACATACACTATATTTGTTGGATTCTATTCACAGAAGAGCTGTTCGTCTGATTGGAGACTCGGAACTAACCGGCGGCCTTGATTCACTGGAACATCGAAGAACGGTTGGCGACTTGAGCCTATTCTACAAGTATTTTCATGGAAAGTGATCGAAAGATACATCCCGCTTAATTCCGCCCAGAGCGGTGCATCTTTTATATGGAGAACATCATCCCTTTGGAATAATATGCCAAGGACTGTTGTTTCCCACCGAGTATAATTTACAGCGATTCAAGAACAACGTGAATCGGTTTTTTCGCATACATATCGCCCCTGTAGAGCTTTAGAGACTACCCTGCAGTTGTAAATGATGCCACTAGTTTATGATATACAGTACCAGTGCGGAAAAAAAAAGCTCTGTGTGTACTTGAAATCTGTTTTAAGACCGTTTCAACTTGATAGGTTTAAGGATTTTTTAGTGTGCCGCCTGTTATATTAAATTTTTAATTATATAGCCAGCATCACTCGCGGAACTACGAGGATTGTATGATAAGTACCTGGCCTCGGCCAGAGATGGCACTACTATTATTTAAAAAATTATATTTACATAACCTTTCACAAGAATCCTGTCAAATTTTCAAGTCGCTGCGTGACGTAGTTTGTGAATGGCAGCCATTTAAATGGAACAACTTTTGTGATTTTACAACAATGGAAAAAATTGAATATCGAGCAGTGATAAAATATTTGTTTTTGAAAAAGAAAACGAATTATGAGAGAAAAGCGGAACTCGGCGAAGTTTATGGGGACTCTGCCCTTTCGTTGTCGACAATAAAATATTGGACAGCTGAATTCAAGCGCGGCCGTACAAGCATTTTTGATGAAGAACATTCAGGTCGTCCAAATGAGGTCACCACATCAGAAATGATTAAAAAAATCCACGATGTAGTGATAAATGATTGGAGTGTGAAAGTGCATGGGATTGCTGAGACTGTGGGCATCTCAGTTGAACGGGTGCAGAACATTTTAATAACTTATTTGGATATGAGAAAACTTTCCGCAAGATGGGTGTTGCGATTGCTCACAGTTAACAACAAACACGCACGTGTGTCAACTTGAATAGAATGTTTAGCGATGTTAAAGCACAATTGGAATGATTTTTGGCGTCGATTTATAACTATTGACGGAACATGAATTCATCACAGTTCACCAGAGACCAAAGAACAGACCAAATAGTGGGTTTTCCGTGACAAACCGGCGCCAAAGAAGGCGAAGGCAACTTAATCGGCCGACAAAGTGATGACCACAGTGTTTTGAGATGCACGCGGCATAATCCACGTCGATTACATTGAAAAAGGCAAAACGATAAATGGAGAGTATTATGTCAACTTATTGGATCGTTTCAGCCATGCTGTGAAAGAAAAACGTCCGCATTTGACGAAGAAAAAAATTCTCTTTCGTCAAGACAACGGACGCATGCCCATGTGTCATCGCCGTGGCAAAATTCCATGAGTTAGGATACGAATTGCTTCCGCATCCACCACATTCCCCAGGTTTAGCCCCCAGCGATTATTTTCTGTTTTCGAATATGAAAAAATGGCTTCGCGGTAAAAAATTTGGCTCAAACAATGAGGTGATTGCTGAAACAAACGCCCATTTTAAAGGGTGGGAGAAATCGTATTTTTGAGATGGGTTGCAAAAGATAGAAAAACGTTGGACTAAGTGCATCGGGCTGAAAGGGGACTATGTTGTAAAATAAAATAAATTTTCCACATAAAAATGTTCTTTTCTTGTCAAGGCTAGGTACTTATCATACAACCCTCGTATAAAGAATATTTTAAGCAGTAATTCGTAAAAATACAACAAGTTTCTTAAATTCTACAAAAAAATAAATAAACATACATGTATATATTGCGGTGAAAAACATTACCCTCCTTGCGTACGCAGTCCGGTGACAATAAATAATCCGTAATAATATTTGGAAAGTTTCAATATCAAATGTTATTTACATCCATTTCTAGCACCTCACATTATGTGTAAAACAAATTTCAGCTTTTTTAGTTGATCTTTTTGTCATCCTCTAGAATTTCTTTACCCGAGAAGCTTAATGATTCATTAAAACTTTAACGTGAAACTGTTTGAAATATGATCCGTAGTCTGTTATGTACTATATAGACCTGTCCCACTTCTCCTATTACTTTAAATTTAACTTTAAAAGTAACTCTTATCTTCCTCCTTTGTGACTGTGACAAATGATTACCAAACCATTTGACATCTTAATCCTTCAAACTTAAAAGAAAGCATCGAGTGACGAAAGAGCCAAAGATTAAATAATGTTTTAAGACGAACAACAGTAAAGGCATGTTAATAGTGTTTAGAAAGAAAAAACAGGAAACATGCTAAGTAGTTGATGCTTAAAAGTCGTTTGTAAGGATTTAAAATTGATTTAAGACCCGGGCCTCATTCTTCAAAGGTAAAAGCAAAAAGTTATTGCTGTTAATTTTGATTTAGTGTCATAACGAACAGTTGTTTTTAATGGCGGAATAATTGCACAGTATTCCATGTATTTATGTAGTTCTGACAAAACTACACTACAAAAGAATAATCTAACAATCTGGAGCTCAGTTTTACAAACTGTCACCTGTATATCTGTCGTTAGAGTTCGGCGTTTTTGGAGACATGTAAATAGCAGAAGCAAATTTTGGAGGATCTGGGGATTTTTCTTAACAAAAGTTAACATCATAAAATTTTTCATTGAGAGATAATGCGAAAATATCAGTTCAACAAAGCTGAGTGTGAGCTTATTTCGTATTGTTCTAAGAGAGCTGAAAGAAGTTAGTGGGTAAACTAAATAAATAATTATGTTCTAGAATATTTTCCGTATAAATTAGAAGCTATACCAGGTGTACAAGTATGAAATGCGGATTTTTTTCTAAAAAAACATGTTAAATTCGGAAGAATGATAAAAAGTGCTTTATTCAAAGTATGCTCCATCGCTTGTTATAGATTTTTCCCATCTTTTGGGCAATTTGTGAATACCATGCCAGTAAAAATCTTCCCTTTTTGCTGCGAACCATTCATCGAGCCATTTTTTCACATCTTCGTACGAATCAAAGCGCTGCTCAGCAAATGCGTGACCCATCGATGCAAACAAGTGGAAATCGGAAGGAGCCAAGTCTGGTGAGTAAACCGCACGTGGTAGAACTTCCCAGCTGAGTGCTTCCAACGTGTCGCGAACTGGTTTTGCCGTACGTGATGGAGCATTGTCATGAAGAAAAATGACTTTGTGTTGCCTCTTTCGGTATTCTGGTCTTTTTTTCAAGCAGAGAATGGTTCAAATCGGTCAATTGTTGTTGGTAACGTTTAGTATCAACCGTTTTCCCCCAGGTTTTAACAGCTCATAATAGACCACGCCCCTCTGGTCCCACCAAACACAGAGCATCGTCTTTCTGCCAAAGCGATTCGGTCTTGCGGTCAATGTGGATGGTGCGCCTGGGTCTACCCATGATTTTTTGTGCTTGAGATTCTCAAATAAATTCACTTTTCATCCCCTGTAATTATACGATGCAAAAACGACTTCCTTTTGTACCGAGCGAGCAAAATGTCACTTGTGTTTTTGCACTTTTCGATTTGCCTGTTGTTCAACTCATTTGGTACCCATCTACCGGTCTTCTGAATCTTTCCCATCTCTCGTAGCCGATTGGAAACAGCTTGTTGACTAACGCCCAATTGCTCGGCGAGTTGTTTTTGTGTTTGCGAATCATCTTCGTCCAACAATGCTTGTAATTCCATATCTTCGTATTTTTTTGGCGATTTGCCACGTTCCTTGTCTGCAACATCGAAGTCACCACTTTTGAAACGCCGAAACCATCGTTCGCACGTATCTTGCGATGGAGTATGTTCACCATAAGCTTCTCGAAGTAATCGGTATGATTCGGCAGTTTTCTTCAAATGAATACAAAAAATTAATGCTGTCCGCGAATGCTCTTTGTTCGGTATAAATTTCGACATATTGAACACAACAACATAACACTATGCACAAACTTTTCCAACTTATCACTCGTACGCGTCTGACACTTGTTGATGACGCACATATATATATATATATATATATATATATATATATATATATATATATATATACGAGGCTGGTTTGAAAAGTCCGTGCAAAGTCCGAGAAATGGCACCACCGGCGCGTATCGAGGTCATGTTTAGTTAGTAGCATCTCTTGAATGAACGCACACCAAGTTTCAGCCATATTGGTCTATTTCTTTGTGTTTGGCATTCGTGTGAATCAAGGAAGTCGAGTGATTTTCAAGAAATGGACGAAAAAGAGTTTCGTGTGGTGATTAAACATTACTTTATGAAAGGCAAAACCCCTCAGGAGACTAAAGAGAAGCTTGATAAAGATTATGGTGACTCTGCACCTTCGATTAGAACAGTTTATAAGTGGTTTCAAAATTTTCGGACTGGCCATATGGGCACAAGTGACGCTGAACGTTCTGGACGGCCTGTGGAGGTTACGACTCCAGAAATCATTGATCAAATCCATGATATGGTGATGGATGACAGAAGAGTTAAGGTGCGTGAGATTGCTAGTGCTGTGGGCATCTCGACTGAACGGGTACATAATATTTTGCATAAACATTTGGACATGAGAAAGCTATCCGCAAGATGGGTGCCGCGATTGCTCACGCTTGACCAAAAACGGAATCGTGTGAAGTGTTGCAAGGATGGTTTGCAGCTGTTCCAGAAGAATCCGGAGGACTTTAAGCGTCGTTTCGTCACTGTGGATGAAACATGGATACATTACTATACTCCTGAGACCAAACAACAATCTAAACAATGGGTTACCAAGGGGGAATCTGCACCAAAAAAGGCGAAGACCGTTCCTTCGGCCGGAAAGGTTATGGCGACTGTCTTTTGGGATTCGCAAGGGATAATCCTCATCGACTATCTGGAAAAGGGTAAAACTATTACAGGTGAATATTATTCATCGTTATTGGACCGTTTGAAAACCGAGCTGCAAGAAAAACGCCCGCGATTGGCCCACAAGAAAGTCCTTTTCCATCACGACAACGCACCAGCACACACCTCAGCAGTGGTCGCAAAATTAATGGAAATAGGATTCCAACTCGTTTCACATCCCCCCTATTCTCCAGACTTGGCTCCCTCGGACTACTATTTGTTCCCCAATTTGAAGAAATGGCTGGCGGGACAAAGATTTTATTCAAACGAGGAGGTGATTGCAGACACTAATGGATATTTTGCAGACTTGGACAAATCCTATTATTCGGAAGGGATCAACAAACTAGAACATCGTTGGACGAAGTGTATAAGCCTAAAAGGAGACTATGTCGAAAAATAAAAAAGGTTTACCCCAAACACATAAGTAGTTTTTATTTTTGCACGGACTTTTCAAACCAGCCTCGTATATATGGTAATGATTTTTTCTTTGCTTTAAGGTTATGTGAATTAAAACTTCATTTTACATATATGTGTTTACGTTTCGATCAACCTAGTGATCTTTTTCAAAACATTTAATTTCATTAATACAACCAGTAACAATGTCGATATGTATCGAGTACCCTTAGGATGTAGACGTAGACTTTGAGAGATTTTTATTTTCTTGTCAATAATTAAAACATTCCAAGAGTCATACACACTTTTTACATTTTTAAAACTCTGCACACATTTAAAAATTATTAAAACGGTGTCACTTTATCATTATACTTTAAAGAACTTTTCAGAACAGTTATATACACACATATATATATATATATATATATATATATATATATATATATATATATATATATATATATATATATATATATACGTGTGTGTAGTTATTATTTTTTTCTTAGTTTTACGTATATATTTGTTGAACGGTCCCCTTTAGCGGTGTGTTGTAAAATATATATTTTTTAGTATTGTATTAAAACTTTTTATAAGGTAACTAGAAAATTTTAATATTTTTAGCTAATTAACTACCTTTATTCTGATGAAGGCAATCTTTTGCCGACACGTGAATAAATTATGAAGACAGCTTAAATTTATAAGGCACTGTTTTTATGTAAACTTATTTGTTTTGTTTAAACAACGTTATTTTCTAAACAAAAAATGAGTGTTTCAAAAAGGACAAATTTCAGAATTATCACTGTATAAAAATGCATCTTTATTTCTTTACTAGCCAAAAATAACGATTTTAGACTTGTTTCCTGTAGCCCGAACAAGAGCAAATTTCTTGCCAAAATGAATGCGCCAGTTTTAATGAAGCTAAAAATTTATATTATTGTCTGGTCGCAAAGAAAACCCTGTTTATTTATTTTTTTTTTTTTTTGCTTCAGTGGTTTGGGGTACATTATAGGAGCTGAAACTGCCAAACTATTGGGTTCCTGGCATTGGGCTCTTAGAGTTACACCCGTTTTGGGTGCCTTGGCTGTGATATGTATTATTCTTTTTCTTTCTGAACCAGAAAGAGGAGCCAGTGAAGGATCCGGACATATGGAAGCCACTTCTTGGTTTGAAGATCTCAAAGATATTATTAAGAAGTAAGTAATTGAATATAAGTCTGAGCGAAAAAAATGCTTAAGCCATTTTGTCTTCGTATATTAAGAAAAGTCAATTTCTCCAGAAAAAAATAGCTCAGAAATAACCGCTTCAAAATGCCAGTAGCCTTATGTTAAAAATAAATGACACTGTCGTCGCAAGTATTTCTCTTTAAAACTAAATTATTGCTTTGAAAAAATTCCTATGCAATTATGTCCTGATGATCTGATACATGATGTTTTTATCAAGAACAATGTAAAAGGGTTCTCAAAATTAGCAAATCGCTACTTTTCCAAGGCGATTATGTTCTTTACTATGCCCTTTACTAGTTAACGCCGTAAAAATTTTACCGTTTGGTAGTGACACGCAGTGTTAACTTTTTGGTATTCATTTCAAAATTTAATCCATCACCCGATCCTGCGGTTAATTTGATGTTAAAATATTTATTTTTAAAATGAATGTTTCTAATTAGGTTAAAATTGTATATTAATCTCTGTAAATTTTATTAACCTACATTTCATAAAATACTATCAGCATGACTATAATCCGTAAATCCTCTAAGCAGATACTACAAATTCAGTACAACCTCTTTAATCCGAATACTAACATGCAAGTACGAGGGCTATCTTTTAAGTTTTTACAAAAAGAATGAAAGAAAAAAAAATTTTGTACAAAATCGTTTTATTGTTTCTCAAAATAAGATTTATACACTTTTCATGCGTTCGAAACAATTCTCGAGACATTTATTCCACTCTAGTTGTGGAAGGATTCAAGAGCTTTTTTAGGTGATGAAAAACGCTGTCCACGCATTTTTTTTACATTCGGGAACAAAAAGAAGTGGTTAAGCGATAAATCAGGTGAATACGAGCAGTGAGACATTAATTTATGTTTTTCTCTGTCATATAATCAATTGTTTGACGTGCTGTGTGAGAGCTGACTTTGCCATGATAAAGAATGATGCGACGTTTTCGGTCGTTTTTCCTGATTTCATCGATGACTTCTGCTAAACAAATTGTTGTACTACTGTGATCAAAAAATAGTAAGACTTTTGAAATAAAACGCAAACGGGTTATTTATTTTTCCAAATTTACTTCATCCCCTCAAAGTAATCCCCCTTGGATGCAATGCATTTATGCCAACGTTTTTTTCAGTCTTCGAAACAGTTGTTGAATTCGATTTCTGGAATGGCCTTTATAGCCTTCTTCTATTCGGTTTTAATCTCCCAATCGACTCAAAGCGATAGCCTCGAAGCTTGATTGGTCGGCAGTTTCCGGATCGTATGCGTAAATCCATGTCTCGTCTCCCGTAATGATGCGCTTGATGACGTTTTAATAGTCAGAAATCATGGCTTCACAGACATTAACACGACGCTCTTTGTCGAAAAAATTGAGTGTTTTTGGTACCTTTGAGGCCCAAGTTGTCTTTTAAAATCGATTGAATTGACCCAAATGATAAGTTGGTGATGTCAACAAGGTTTCTAATTGTCACTCGACGATTTTTGAGCACCAAATCCTTGATTTGCTTGACGTGGTTCTCATCGGTAGATATTGAAAGACAACCAGGACGTTCATCGTCCGACTTTTCTATCATTTCGAACGTTTGGGAAGCCGAAAAACCATTTTTAAAACAAAATTTAATGCAACTTCTTTGCTGAATTTTTTCATTCATGTTAAAAATCGTTGTTGAACGAATGGAAGCGAATCTTATTAATTACTGATGCTATGGTCTTAAAATTTGACACAGATGGCAGTTAAGATCCTACCAACCTAACAAAAAAAAGTTAATCCGACTTGAAAATGTTCTGGCGATTTAAATTTAAAAGTCTTACTATTTTTTGATCACAGTAGTATATCATTTAGCATTAACTGTTCTTCGATCCTTTAAGCAATGGTTGCAACATGTCCAGATTAACCAAAGAAACAAGTGATCATTTTCTTGGAAGTGCTTCTCGAACGAACCACTTTGGTTAGATTCGGTTAATCTTGGAACACCTAAACAGTTAATTGTTGCTTGGTTTTCGACTCGTACGAATATAACCAAGTTGCGTTTCCTGTTACGATGTTGTATACGGATTTTGCATGTCCTTGGTCAAATTTTTTGAGCATTTCCTTTCACCAATTGACACGAGCCTGTTTTTGAGTTTCGGTCAAATTATGCGGAATCCATCGGAAATAGATCTTTTTCACATTTAAATGTTCATACGAAATCGAGTGTACTGCAGTCTTCGATATGCCTAAGGCTAAGCACATACTGGAGCAGCGAGCAAAGCAGTGATTATAGCGGAACGCAGTGCGGTAAAGAGCAAATGCAACGATGAGTGAGTTAACCACACATAGTGAGAAGTTCATAGTCGAGTTTTCAGCATCGGTAAGGATGGATTTATCGTTACTAGAGAGTCTTTCCTTAAAAATTTGGTATTTATTCGATAAAAGCAAGGTTACTAGAAGCTGCAATGTTCATAAAATCAATAAAACTAGACACATACGTAGATAATTTCATGACTTGTACAGCGAGTTGCGAGAACACCCTGGAAAATTTAGTTCATATTTTCGAATGACTACATTTTATTACATTTTGGAGAGAATAAAACATAAGTTGTTAAAAACATGAACAAATTATAATCAGAATTTTATCGATCCTACTGAACGGCTTACAGTTACGATTATGGTAAGGTAATAAAATTAATTTGTAATAAAGAGTGTTTTTTATAGAGGTATAAAACTTTAAGTTGGCAACACTTTTTTAACTGGCGGCCATTTTGTCAGCTGTCAAGTGATTTATGTTTAGTTTGGTTTGGCATTTCAACATGAATAGACTGACGCCAAATTGTGCAAATTTATTTTGAAAATCATGGTTCTGTTCGAAATACGTATCGCGCACTACGTCCATTTTACGGTCAACATAATCGTCCATCAGAGCAATTAATTCGATTAACTATGGAACGTTTTCGCACCACGTTTACTCTAAATGATAATACGCATCCACAGAGACGTCGTACAGTGCGTACCGAAGAAGTCATTGCTGCTGTAGAGCGTAGCGTAGAGGAAGACCCGAATCAGTCTATCCGCCATCGTGCACAGGAATTGGATATGTGGCCATCCACTTTATGGAAGATTTTGCGGAAAGATCTTGGTTTACGTGCTTTCAAAATCCAACTCGTGCAACAATTGAAGCCACACGATCACCTAGCAAGGCGTAGATTCGGTGAATGGGCCCAAAACAAGATTGCCGTTGATCCCGATTTTCATAAGCGAATTTTGTTTAGCGATGAAGCTCACTTTTGTTTGAATGGATACGTCAATAAACAAAACTGCCGTATTTGGAGTGATGATAATCCTCAAGTGTATGTTGAGACACCGTTACATCCAGAAAAACTGACTGTTTGGTGTGCTTTATGGGCTGGTGGAATCATTGGTCCGTACTTCTTTAAAAACGATGCTGGTCAGAACGTTACAGTCAATGGTGACCGCTATAGAGCCATGATTACTGACTTTTTCGTTCATCAATTGAACAACCATGATGTGCAGGAGCTGTGGTTTCAACAAGACGGCGCAACATGTCACACAGCTCGTGCCACAATTGATTTATTGAAGGAAACGTTTGGTAACCGTATAGTTTCACGTTTCGGACCCGTGAATTGGCCTCCAAGATCGTGCGATTTAACGCCGCTAGACTATTTTCTGTGGGGATATGTGAAGTCGCTAGTCTACGCCGATAAGCCCGAAACGATTGACCACTTGGAGGACAACATTCGCCGCGTTATTGCCGATATACGGCCACAAATGTTGGAAAAAGTCATCGAAAATTGGACCTCCAGATTAGACTACGTCCGAGCCAGCCGTGGCGGTTATATGCCAGAAGTCATATTTAAATTATAATGCCAGAAGATTATCTTTCGAATAAAGTAAATTTCATGTCAATTTAAAAAATTCGTCTATGTTTTATTCCATTTCAAAGTTCTATGCCTCTATAAAAAACACCCTTTATTATGGGCTTACATTTATTTGTACCTTATAACAGCACATAAACGTTATATATTTAGTGAAAACTTTTATCAGAAAAGATGCTTATATAAGATGAAATTAATGTGGGATTAAGGCAAAACTAATATCGTTTTCTGAAAATATTGACGGGTCACGACAAAACAGTAGATCGACTGATACTGCTAATTTTTTTAAGGGACACTTATAAAATGTTTGTCTGTCAGAATGGACTTTAAACATACTTAACTGTTTAACCGTATTAAAACAATAATATATTATAAAACACTTACAGCGGTTATGGTGCCGTGGGTCTTTTTGATCCAACAGAGCATTTTTAACCAAAATACAACCATTTAATTATTCTGAACGCGAAAATACCAACAGCGATGAGAGCAGGGAAAACATATTTGTTCGGTCGCTTCGCTTTGCTCCACTATATCAGAGCGTGCACATCTCCGACACAGGCCTTAGTATGCGTGTTCCGACAGGAAAAGATATGTTTGTTTTGGTCGCGTTGCTGCTCCCCGCTCTCATCTTTGCTTTGCTCGCTGCTCTAGTATGTGCTCAGCCTAAGGATGCCCGATCTCACGGTAAGTCACATGCCAATCCTCTTGAATCATGTTATGCACAACATCGATGTTTTTGGAACAACAACCGATTTTGGTCGACCTTCACGAAATTCATCGCTGACGGAAGCACGACCATAACGAAATTCTGCAAACCAGTTGTAAACAGTCTTTTTTGATTGTGATTCATTACCAAAAATTGAACGAGCGATTCAAGGCATTGTTGTTAAGTAAGGCCTTTATTAAAATCGTAAAAAATCATCCAACGAAAACCTTCACGTGAAATTTCCATTTGTTCACAAAACTTTTTTTTGAAACGCCCACTGTAACCATAATCGATCATAATTTAGGTCTAACCAACAAAGATCGATCTATGCTCCAACCATAATCGATCATAATTTAGGTCTAGCCAACAAAGATCGATCTATGCTCCAACATTTGTCAACAAAGGTCGATTCATAACGATTTGCCAGAAACGATCATAGTGGATTTGTCAACAAAGGTCGATTCATAACGATTACAAACTACTCGACCAATTTCTGAGCTGCTACTGTTTTAACAATAGCAAATGTTAGATTTTACAACAATGGTAATGTCACATCTCAATAGCGCCATCTAGTGGTCGTTTGTAAAAACTTAAAAGGCGGCCCTCATCAGTGCCGGATTTATATTTTTCTTAAGTATAGGCACTTTGTGCCGCCCTTCCCTCCTTCCTACCTATCTTAATCATTCATTTGAATGTATTTACCTTTACCTTTATTAGGTAACAAACAATTTTACGTATTTAAGTGGGTAGGTTAGGTAGGTATTGAAAAGTGAAATGAATGAATGAATTAGTCATTAAATAAAAGTGTAACATAAAATAAGAATTACACTTTTTTACGGAATTTTTTATTATATTATATATTATTTTATAATATCGTCATAGTTTATGGTGTTCATTATCTCTGCTCTCTCTATATGTATAAGAGCCAAAGAGTTTAATTTTTCTTGAGATAATGAAAACCTCTGATAATTCTTCACTCGTTTTAAACAAGAAAAGTTCCTTTCTCCAGAACAATTTGTGGCCGGAGTACAAAGCGCGATAGGGAGAGCTATATCCAAGTTCGGGTAAACGTTGCACAGAGACTGGTTCTTCAAAAATGTAGAGAGATTGAGTAATGATCTTGATTCAGGTCTTTCTGCAGTCTTGTTAGAGGAAACGTGACTGTGAAAAGGTACACATTTCTGAACCAAATCGTTTGTTTGAGTATTACGTTCATAATCGCGCACGAACCAGACGGCTTACCAAAGCGAGCGAGCACCCTCTGAAATTTGCCGCCTCTAGACTGCTGCCGCCCCTGGGCCGCAGCCTATACGGCAACCTAAAGCTTGAAATGCTTTTAACATTCTTTTGACGATTTGTTTGTAGTTAGGGTCTTTGTTATTGCCTAAAAATTTCTCTATGACCTCTTTAAAGGCAATCCACCCTTCTCTTTGAGGATCCCTCATGGTTGTGATGAATTGTGGATCAGCCATAAGCCGTTTAATATCTGGTCCAACGAAAACATCTTCCTTCAACTTTGCCTCCGAGAGGCCTGGAAACTTTGAAGCAATTTCCATCTCTTGGAAGTGACTTTATAAATTGCTTCATCAATCCCAGCTTTATGTGAAGCGGTGGTAGAAGAACTTTATGAGGAGGCACCAAAGTTTCATGCAGGACGTTCTCTTCGTCAACTTTAAGCTCCCTCGGAGACCAACACTTTTTGGTTCAGTGATTTGCTCGGTCTCTACTATCCCATAGACACAAAAAGCAAGGGAATTTGGTAAACCTAGATTGTTGTCCGAGCAACATGCCCAAGATTTTTAAATCACCGCACACTTGCCAACCGTGGTCTTTATATTTTAATTTGCAAAGAACCAATTCCAAGTTCTTGTAGGTTTCCTTGAGGTGTACGGAATGGCAAATCCACTACTGGCCCTCGTATTAATTCGGATTGGCGAATTATTCGGATATATTAAAAACTAGCTGCATAACGTATATTTTCTGAAATTTTTTTTTTTTTTTATTTCTTATTTCAGAGTTAACCCCTTAACTATGGAGTTCCTTAAAATACAATTATTCCACGATTTGGTATATTATTTTGGGTTGCCCATTTTATACATGTTAAAAACCGACACAGCAACTACATATTTTACCAAATTAACAACTCAGCAGCTCGATTCACTTTTCGTGCCATCATTGGATAATTCAGCATGTGAACCTGCACATTCCCGAATTCCATCAGTTGTTAGATTTTCATTCAGCTTTTTACTGATATTAGTAATCGCTCCTAAGTCAGTTTCAATTTCTGAAATTTTCCGTAATTCGTTTGGCTAATTGTACTATTTTAAATTTAACAAAGTACCAATATATTTTTGACCCACCCCAAGGATAAATTCAGCCATTATTTTATTAAACTAAAAAAATTGACATTATCGTTCGTTTTTCAAGTTTATTTTAAGTACCTCTGAAATATTAGAAAAACAATTATTTTTGACATGCAGTTCTAAAATACAGTCTGTCCATTAAGAACGTGACAGCTCATATTCTTGAAAAAATGTGTTTCGAGAACATTTTTTGCCATCAATGTATTCTTTGGTGTGCTAGCAACGGCGTAATACCTTAGTAAGTTCAATCCCCTCCTGCATACTCTGCAAATTTTTCGAACCTCGCGAGACAACTGAGCCAAAGTTCTCAGAGTCTTTCCTCTGAGCTTTCTCTTTACAAGGGACCAAACGTTTTCAACAGGGTTGGCGTCCGGCGATTGTGAGGGGGGGCCACTCTAGTATCTTATCGTAGACCCAAGCGAGCTGCTTCGCGACGTGATTTTCGCCCAACAAAGATTTCTCCAACGTGCTTCGGAATTTGACATCATGAGCACAAAGATGTCGAATGGTCTCATGGGTCACATTTAAACTCGATTTTCTTAATTTTACCGCTCCTTGACGCAGCATCAATTTTGGGTCCCGTGAAAACAAAGACACGATTCGTTTTTCGAGTTTCGGAGTGACTTGGCCTATTGAGCCACGTTTTGGCAAGTTGCCGACATTTTTCGTCTCGTTAAAACGAATTACCCACTTCGTCACAAACGACCCGACTTTTCAATATATTTAGCGGCCGCGAAGTATGTCATTTTAGGCCCCTTTCGATGGGAACAAAGAAAGGCTGCCTCGATACGACGTGCAAACAAGTGACCCATTTTGGATTTTACGTGATTTCGACGAAAGTTTGGAATCTAAAATGCGTCGTAGATGAGGGTTTCCTCTACCGATTTTTTGTTGAGTCGCTAGAATCGCATCTACCAAAAATGAATTATCGCGGACACGTTCTTACGTGACAGACTGTAGGTTGTTTTGTAGTTCACTCGATGAAATAACAGTAAATTACTGAATAAGCTGCTCTTTTTTTTTATTAAGAAAGTAATCTTGACGGATTGATTTACAATAAACAATCATTGAATAAATTCAGTTTGGCTTACGTGACTGAACTAATCGACATGAAAAATAGCAAACTAATAGTTAACGGAACTTTGCTGGAAATTTATCAGGCATTAACTATAATTTTTATTGTGATAAATTTTTTTCGATTTTGTCTTATCTTGGGCGTTGCAAAATTTGCAGTGTGTGCAAACGATTTTTGTTTGTAATAATTATATTTAAATAATGAAAATTATTAATGTCACCTAAGCGATTCATAATTTTATAATTCATCTAGTAAAGAATATTGTTAGTTTTTGTTTGGAATTAAAACGATTTTTGGTATTTCAGAAACAATCACTTTTATTAATATTTGCAATCAGACATCTAACTTATCAAACCAATTTCGTGCAGACCCTCTTAGTTTTTGTTGCATAAAAGTGTTTTTTTTATACTCATTGCAACTATGTATCTCTCCTAACTGATCTAGTTTTTGCAACCACCCAATAACGGTTAACGTCTTGTCGTCCGGATCGAATATTGGAACAGTATCTCCATTCGCCCTGGAAGTTGAAGGCCCGGCAAACTCACTACCATCTGCTTCAAGAAACTCTTCTGATACCTGTGTACTAAATCTTCTTTTAAGCGCTTCACTCACTTTCTATTCGTTATGTTTTTTTAAAAGTTCACGATATAGTTCATTTTCAGTTTCACTGACACTCACACGTGAAGTTACTTACCAGGTGTACAAGGATGAAATGTGGATTTTTTTTCTAAAAAAACATGTTAAATTCGGAAGAATGATAAAAAGTCCTTTATCTCTATCGCTTGTTATACAGTTTTCTCATCTTTCGGGCAATTTGTGAATACCACGCCAGTAATAATAATCTTCCCGTTTTGCTGCGAACCATTCATCGAGCCATTTTTTCACATCTTCGTAAGAACCAAAGCGCTGCTCAGCAAGTGCGTGGCCCATCGATGCAAACAAGTGGTAATCCGAAGGAGCCAAGTCTGGTGAGTAAGCTGCCTGGGGTAGAACTTCCCAGTTGAGTGCTTCCAACGTGTCGCGAACTAGTTTTGCCGTATGTGATGGAGCATTGTCATGAAGAAAAATGACTTTGTGTTGCCTCTTTCGGTATTCTCGCCTTTTTTCAAGCAGCGAACGGTTCAAATCGGTCAATTATTGTTGGTAACGTTTAGTATTAACCGTTTTCCCAGGTTTTAACAGCTCATAATAGACCACGTCCGTCTGGTCCCACCAAACACAGAGCATCGTCTTTCTGCGAAAGCGATTCGGTCTTGCGGTCGATGTGGATGGTGCGCCTGGGTCTACCCATGATTTTTTGCGCTTGGGATTCTTAAAATAAATCCACCTTTTAATCCCCTGTAACTATACGATGCAAAAACGACTTCCTTTTGTATCGAGCGAGCAAAACGTCATACGTGTTTTTGCGCTTTTCCATTTGCCTGTCGTTCAACTCATGTGGTACCCATCTACCGTCTTCTGAATCTTTCCCATCTGTCGTAGCCGATTGGAAACAGCTTGTTGACTAACACCCAATTGCTCGGCGAGTTGTTTTTGTGTTTGCAAATCATCTTCGTCCAACAATGCTTGCAATTCCACATCTTCGTATTTTTTTGGCGGTTTTTCACGTTCCTTATCTGCAACATCGAAGTCACCACTTTTGAAACGCCAAAACCATCGTTCACACGTATCTTGCGATGGATCATGTTCACCATAAGCTTCTCGAAGTAATCGGTATGATTCAACAGCAGTTTTCTTCAAATGAAAAGAAAAAATTAATGTTTCCGCGAATACCCTTTGTTCGGTATAAATTTCGACATATTGAACACAACACTATGCACACACTTTTCCAATTTATTACTCGTGCGCGTCTGACACTTGTTGATGATACAACAAAATGGCGCAGTGTCAAATCTTTATAGCACAAACTGCATTGGTGCACCATCTGTTGTCTGAAATCCGCATTTCATACTTGTACACCTGGTAATCCCACTTCTGATGTTAGTTTTTGTTTAAAATTAAACGATTTTTGGAATTTCAGACACAATCAATTTTAATATTTGCAATCAGACATCTAACAAAGCTAGCCGACTTCTTCGGATCTTGAAGCAATAATGTTCTTACCGAAATATCTCGATTACATAAACCTCATTACGGCATACCAATTTATCGATTACATAAACATATTTTAGTAATATATAGCCATACATGTCACTTAAAATAAATTCAAGTTCCGTCATTTGATACAGTATAAACAGTGAGTCAAGTATAATTTAATCTACGGAATGTAAACAAGCCAGACTGCCTGAAAGCAATTATAATAATTTATATTCTCCTATATTACATCGTTCGTTCAGCCTGCAAATTCTAAAGTTCTTTTTAACCAAGCCAGGAACAGGGTTTTTTTCATACAGTAAGTGCCGACAGCTAACACACTGGCACGGCGATCGTGCTGATGCGTCAGAATATATAAAATTTTGCTTCATTGGTATTTAAAATCGATCTAAAATCAACTCACTAAATTTGAGTCTCCCGCACCGGGTTAGAACAAAAAAATAAACCGGTCAATTTCGCAATTAGTGTTCCGTACCGTGATTACCTTTAAAATAAAAATTAGCTACCTAATAGCCAATAAATCAATCTAGCTTATAAACAAATAAAATAAAATTATTTTGTCTTCGGTACCTTTCCGTTGGTAACCAGTCGTCATGATATTACTGATTGCATTGAATACGTGTTGATATTTCGTAGCTCTTAGTCCCGATTGAATTCCCAACTTTCCAAACCTTCACCATTTTGTCATGCCACATAGTTTTTTTTTTATACCAGAAAAATTATGAAACTTTATTTAACTATTCCAGAATTTTTTCAAAATTTTTTAATCAGTACTTTTTGAGAGGAGCAGAGTTCTTTGACCTTTTTTTTTAAAATAATACAAACAAAAGTGTGCGCAAGTATTACATCATATATATTTTTGAACTCGTGTTTTCACAAGTTTTCATTTGACACCCCACTCGATGACCTGGTATTTTTTCCACTTTCAATTTCACCCCCCAAAACTAACCCTTTAAGTCAAAATTTAACTTTCAAAACTACACGGCTCTAATTGAGCCATCAATTCCTATACTTATATCAAATTTCAACTTTCTATGTTAAATAGTTTCGGAGAAAATTGGGTGTGACATACGGATAGACAGACACCGAAATGATCCCATAAGCGTTTCATACGAGAGACTAAAAAACAGTAGGCACACAAACACGAGTATTACGTCATTCCCTGTTTGATCTTAAATAATGGCTATCTGAATATCCCTGTAAATTTTGTTGAACAAAGAACTTCGTAACGGTAAAAGAATCGGCCAGTAAGGCCCATCTTATTTAGAAAAAAACTTACTTCCTGTTACTCGCAGAGTTATAGAAATTGAAAATATATACCCATGTATCTACAATAATTTCTAGAAAGAACATTCTCAAGTATGCAGGCCCGCCGCTAACCGTCTGAACGCCCGCGTGCATAGCCTACTGTGCCCTCCAGAAACTTTCTGTTGCCGCCCCCATCCTATTTTCCTTGACTGTAATTTGTACAAAAGACTCTGTATTTGCCACTCCCCTGGATATGCCGCCCGAGTGCGGTGCATGCCCACTTATGGCGGTCCTGCGAGTACCAATAAACTATAAATTGTTTGTCTACGAAACTAAAATCTTTAATAAACATTTTATTTTTTTTTTGAGAAAATTGTTGTAATATTATCAATTTCAAAATAGAATTTTACATTCAGGAGGTGTGGCAAAAAAGTAATGAGACTGGGTATTTTTTTGCAACAGTTTTGTTTTTTTTTATACGTCAGTGTTATCCCCTTCAAAATAGTTGCCTTGGGCAGCTATATATTGGCGGAGGCATTGTATAGCTGCTGTTCGTAACAATGCTGGAAGGCTTCAACTGCAATCTCCTTGAACTCCTTGGTTACGTTCTTTTGGATGTTATTGACAGTACCAAAACGACGTCCTTTCAAGTGGGTTTTGATCTTGGGAACAAAAAAAAGTCACACAGACTGAGATCAGGCGAATAGGGAGGCTGGGGAACCACAGAAATCCTTTTTTTCATCACCAACTGGTTGATGGAGATGGCCGTTTTTGGCACGATCTTTGCACACGCTTTTCCTTATGCTCAAATCTTGAGACAAAATCTGATGAAGGGTAAAACGATTCAAATTTACCTTAATGTGAGTCGGCAATCTGGACTTACAAGTTCCACGTTGTCCTTAGTTTTCGATGTTGAACAACTCCCTGAGCGAGGTTCGTCTTCTAATGCTTCTCGTTCCTACAAAAATGATTTGTGGCATCAAAAAACTTGTGCTCTTGATAAGGAATGTTCCCCATACGTTTCTTGCAACTTTTCGTAGGTCAAACTCGTCGATGAACCAAGCTTAACACAAAATTTGATGGCCCACCGTTGCTCCAACTGTTCCATTTTTCGTAACGCACTACAAAAATACAACTTCACTTATCACGCTCTCTAGGGTCGCGTAATTACCGTACTAGGTTGAACCTTGAACTGAGCGTCTAGGAGGGACTAACCTACAAATTATAAGAAGCCTGCGGTGTTGCCAAATCTCTTGTAGTATTATCAGTCCCATTACTTTTCTGTCACACCTCGTATGCAAACAAATTGTTGCAGTAATAATCTTTGTCATAACTCTGATAATGTCGAAAAATGTTGTTGCTGTAAGATCACAACTGAAAAACGGAACCGAAGATAAAAGCTTAAATTATTTCAAAATACTCTAACTTCTTTATTATTAATTTTTTTTTGGGTACTAGGTTAACCTGAACTAACTTTACCAACGTGTGTGTTCTATTTTTTACATTGGTATGCATTAGAATACAATACAACAAAAACATCTTATAAGCACACTGTACATACTTTATAGGATTTAAAAAGGCTGGACACAATGGTATTTGTATTCTCGATTACTGTAATTGAAATATAATTCGACCTAGGAAATTACATATCGTTTTAAGCGCACCTAAAATACATTATTTGTAATTTTTACTAACATGAAAACATATTTTTATCTTTGTCTCCAGAATGGTTCTTTCTTATCTGCAGTTTTTCGTCGTTTACTATTTTTTATAGTGTTCAATCAGTGTATGTTCTGTATTTTTTATACCATCAGATCAATACCTTTAATATATGTTACTATGTATTCTATGAGAAATTGATTTACTTCTATTTTTGTGTCTTTTTCTAAGTTAAGGCATTATTTTAACAAAAAATGTTACTCACTAACATAAATATCATCTATATAAGTGCCAAATAACTGAATCATTTTACTTTGACAAATCCCGATGATATGAAGACATTTCCCATTTAAATTTTGTTTGTATTTCTTTTTTCAATACAATATTGTCGATACAACAGATGTCATGACGCTTAGAGGTGAGCTGCGTATCATAAGAGGTGATGTTAAAAAAAAAGTTGTTCAAAAACTGTATTGGTTATGTCTGGCAAAGTAACCTATTTTAATGAGTACTACAGCCTGTGCCAATTTAAGAAGCACCATGTATAAATGAAACAATACATTTTTTTCTTTTTTTAGTAAGAGTTTTGTGTTTTCAACTGCTGGTTTCACCTGCGTAGCGTTCGTAGCCGGCGCCCTATCCTGGTGGGGTCCCAAATATTTGGAAATGGGCATAGCCCTACAAGGACATCCAGACAGTGTAGACAGGTATTTAGTTATATATTAAAGTGTATTTTTCACATAACACATGGGCTGAAAAGTCCCGGGCCTAACACATAGATGGCGCTAGTTTTATTGCAGTCACCTTTTTTTCAGTTAATCCTAACCTTCAAAAGACAGCTGTTAAAATTTCATGATATTCTATTCATTAGTTTGTGAGTTATTGTGCTAAGAGTGACGCTACTTTTGTTATTTTCAAAACAATGGATCAAAAACAATTTTGTGTTTTAATTTTACACTGCTTCTTGATGGGAAAAAATACCGTTCAAGCGAAGCAATGGCTTGAAAAGTGTTATGGGGACTCCGCTCCATCAGAAACAACAATAAAACGTTGGTTTGCTGACTTCAAACGTGGTCGTAGAGACACCGATGATGCAGAACGCAGTGGACGTCCAAATGAGGCGGTAACATCAGAAAACATCAAAAAAATCCATAAAATCGTTTTGAATGATCGAAAAGTGAAGTTGCGTGAGTTAGCTGACATCGTAAAGATATCAAAAGAACGTGTTGGCTTTATATTGCATGAGCATTTGACTATGAGAAAGCTCTGTTCAAAGTGGGTGCCGCGTTTGCTCACTGTTCATCAAAAACAAGAACGTGTTGATGATTCTGAGCAGTGTTTGGCCATGTTTAAACGTAACAAACCGGAATTTTTGCGTCGATATGTGACAATAGATGAAACATGGATCCATCACTTCACTCCGGAATCAAAACGATCGTCATCTGAGTGGACAGCAACTGGTGAACCTCGTCCAAAGCGCCCGAAAGCACAACAATCGGCTGGAAAGGTTATGGCCTCGGTATTTTGGGATGTGCGTGGTGTAATATTGATAGACTATCTTGAGAAAGGAAATACCATCAACAGTGAATATTATATAGCGTTATTGGAGCGTTTGAAGGCCGAAATTGCAAAGAAACGACCGCATATGGCAAAGAAAAAAATTTTGTTTCATCAAGACAACGCACCGTGTCACAAGTCAATCAAAACAATGGCAAAACTACATGAATTGAACTTCGAATGGCTCCCACATCCACCGTATTCGCCAGATTTGGCTCCCAGCGACTACTGGCTGTTCGCAGACCTGAAAAAAATGCTCGCCGGTAAGAAATTTCGCACGAATGAAGAGGTTATCGCTGAAACTGAGGCCTATTTTGAGGCAAAAGATAAATCGTTCTACAAAAGTGGTATTGAAATGTTAGAGCGGCGCTGGAATGATTGCGTTGCTCTTGATGGAGGTTACGTTGATGAATAAAGCTAATTTTGAACCAAAAAAAACCGTGTTTTCTTTGTTAGGCCCGGGACTTTTCAGCCCATGTGTTATATACGGTTTGAGGGATTAATCATTCTAATTAAATTTAATAAATACTGTAGAAAATATAAAAACATTTTTGGTATTCTCAGTATATATATTTTAATTTATTGTAAGACAAACAAGACAAATGATTGAATCAAACCATATATCGATGCATTTATAGACTCGAAATTTTGTCCTGTCGACTAACCTTCTGCCTAGTTGTTCATTCTATCGGGCGAGTCGAATAAAGGCCTTTAACGTTAATTTTGCAGCTCTCGTGCCCTGAAATGCCCAGATAAGGCCCAAAATGCTATAGCCAAAAATGGACCGTCGTATAACCACTTGAATCAAGTACCAAAAGGCAGACGCCGCGCCGCCGAGACCGGACGCAGCTTTAGGGTCCAAAAAACGTCGACCCAGAAATGGACTTTCATTTAACCGTATAAAATCAATAAATTTAGTTTGTTCTCGATAAAATAAAAAGGAACCTACAAAAGGCAGATGTCGCGCCGCCAATACGGGAGGACGAAGCTGGACCCGCTTTTTCCAGCCAAAAACGATTTTATATGGATAAATGACAGTCCATTTTTGGATTGACATTTTTTGGGCCCTAAAGCTGGGTCGGTCTCGGCGGCGTCTGCCTTTCGGGGAGCTCATCTTTTTTAGTGGCAACAAATGTTATCGTACTTGATTCAAGTGGTTAAAGGACAATCCTTTTTTGGATGTAGCATTTTGGGCCTTATCTGGGCTTTCCACAGGGCACAGGGGCCGCAAAATCAACGTTATCGGCAACGTTATTCGACTCGTCCGATAGAATGAACAACTAGGCAGACAGTCGGCAGGTCAAAATTTCGGATCGCCTTCTTGGTCTAAGTATGTTACAGAATGGAGGTTCAGCTAATTAGTAGTTGATCCACATGCATAAAGTGTATTATAAAAACAGTGAAATGATTTTTATTTTTTAGCATATCTTTCCGCTTTGGTGTCGTAGCTATGGTGGCAGGTTTGGCAGGAGTACCTGCTGGATCAATGCTCGCCCAGAAATTACGTCATAAATTTCCTAGGGTCGATGCCTACGTATGTGGAGGTGGATTATTGATTTCCTGTCCTTTTGTATTTTTGGCAATCTATACTGCAAGGTATTCTACAGCAGTATGTTTCACATTTGTGTTTCTTGGAATGTTCTTTTTGAATCTCACTTGGTCTATTGTCGCAGATATTTTATTGGTAAGTTAATTTTCAGTTTGATTGTTCATATAACTGTAAGTTAAAAATACATAAAAATTGTTGTATAAGTATTAATGCGCGTCTTTTGCTTGAAAGCAGTTAATGATATAATCAATTTGTTCACTATTCAGTGTTGTACGTACATACTTTTTTGTACCCTATTTTTTTTAAATGCCAGGTAAATTATCAAAGTTAATGCACTTATGATAATTTTCGATCAATCTACATCTTATGGAGAATATTTCAGATTTTTTCGAAATTTTCTGATTAATACTTTCGCAGATAGGGTGGGGGACAGCGATTTTTAACGGTTTTTTAAAAATAATATAAAGAAAAGTTTGCGCGAGTGTTACTCGTACAGTCTGTCAAGTAAGAACGTGTCCGCGATAATTCATTTTTGTAGATGTGATTCTAGCAATTCAACAAAAAATCGGTAAAGGAAAGCTTTGTCTATGATGCATTTCTGTAAAAATATCAATCGATTCCGAACTTTCGTCAAAATCACGTAAAATCCAGAATGAGCCACTTGTTTGCACGTCGGTTCGAGGCAGTCTTTCATTGTTCCCATTCAAAGGGGCCTAAAATGACAAAAGTCGGTATCGTTTGTGAAGAAGTGGGTAAATCGTTTTGACAAGACGAAAAATGTCGACGACTTGCTAAAACGTGGCTCTGTAGGCAAAGTCACTCCGAAAGTTGAAAAGCGAATCGTGTCTTTGTTTTCACGGGACCTGAAATTGACGCTGCGTCAAGGAGCGGCAAAATTAAGAAAATCGGGTTTGAATGTGTCCCATGAGACCATTTGACAACATCTTCGTGCTCATGATGTCAAATTCCGAAGCACGTTAAAGAAGCCTGTGCTGGGCGAAAATCACGTCGCGAAGCGCCTCGCTTGAGCCCACGATAAGATATCTTTGACTCTCTGACAAGTTCCTAAGTTACTTGAGCCGTTGTTAGCACACCATAGAATACATTGATGGCAAAAATGTTCTCGGAACACATTTTTTTCAAGAATACGACGTTCTTACTTGACAGACTGTTTATATTCTTGAACTCGTGTTTTCACAAACTTTCATTTAACACCTGACTCGATGAACTTGAATATTTATAAAATTTCTTAAGAGAGATACATGAAATTTTCTATGTGTTCCAAATTAAATTTTTTCCAATATTTTCTATATACCGATTTGATCCTACTGGAAATTTTATAGTAGTATAGATTACTTACAGTGTTCCATGAAAGAACTTAAAGTTATGCTTTTTCATTTTAGTCGTGTTGTGAACCAATTCAGACATAAACTAAAAGTGTACAAGAGGCTTCTCTGCCAGCATAATTATCATATCCATAACTAAATAGATCTGCCTTCTCTTGTTTCTCTCAAATTTCTATTTGTTACAAAAAAATTGTAAAAAAAGTGCTAAAAGTAGAAAAAAACATTGTACAGGGTGAGTCAACGATATAGTAAAGTTCATTATCTCATTTGTTTCGGGAATGACGAAAAAATGTCAAGTATAATAGTTTTAGGTAATGTTAAGGTGCACAGTTTAAAATTATTTTTGAGTATACAGGTTACTTCAAAAAAGTGTGGCCGATATAACATATGTTTTTTTTTTTTAAATGGAACATCCTATTTTCTAACTTATTTTTAAATTCTGCGTAAAATTTTATAACTTTTTTCCTAATAATGTTATATACCTAAACATAGTAGTTTTTCTAATACTTCAATTAAAAAAAAAATACTAGTTTTCAGTTTTGTAAAAAAAATGCCAGTAGCGCCATTGTTTCTGAAGGTGGAATACTCATAATCGGTACGAACATTCTATAGAGACTAAAAAAAAGATATATGTAAAGAAATTTGAGTTAGATGCTACAGGGTGTTCAAAATAAATTTATGCATTTCGACTATTTTAAATTGAAAAATCTCATTTTTTAAATGGCACACCCTCTATATTATTATTTTTTCTGATAGATATTACAAAATTCTCCAACATTTATTAAGTATGTCATATACCTGTTTCTAATAGTTTTCGATTTATTTTGAATTTTTCAATTTTTACCCTTGTTTTTAATACACTTACGCTATAACATCATAGTTGCCAAGACAAAACAAAAATTTAGGCATTGTCATATTTTGACATGTCTATTAAGCAAGTAAAATTAAAGTTTAATTTGTTGTAGTAAGTGACGTATAAAGGTAATAGTTATGGATATACTGGGCGAGGCGGGAAAAAATTGTCATTTGGCAGTAAGGCTTTACGGAGTGAAGTGCCCTAATAGACGTATACCATCTAGAAAAATCTTTTCAGTGCTTAATGGAATGTTTTGATGGTAGTGGTAGCGTTGAGTATACGAAACGGAAAGTAGTAAACCAGAATGCTATCAATGAGGAAACAGAAATGGATATTTTACTTCATGTTGAAGATAATCCCCAGGTCAGCAGCCGTGTATCATTCATTCCTTTCATATGGAACTACACCAAGAACTTCAAGACCGTGATTTTGAACGACGAGTAAACTTTTGTACCACCATAAATGGAGCAATAGAGGCCGATCCAAATTTTTTATCCAAAATAATGTTTTCTGATGAAGCTACTTTTCGCACTAATGGAGCAATTAACAGCCATAACATGCATTATTATTCAACAGTTAATCCATTTTGGATATGGGAAGTTCAAAACCAAAACCATTGGTCGCTTAATGTATGGTGTGGAATATTAAATTTTCGAATTATTGGTCCATATTTTTTCCGCGAAGCTCTTAACGGGCCTAGATATCTAAATTTTTTGCAAAACGAATTACCCCAGCTTCTTGAAGAAGTTGATAACTTTGAAAGGAAACAGATGTGGATTCAACAAGACGGAGCTCCTGCTCATTACCACCGGGAAGTTCGGGAAATTTTAAACGATCATTACCCACAAAAATGGATTGGTAGGGATGGATTTATTCAGTGGCCCCCTCGATCATGTGACTTAACACCTTTAGACTTCTTTTTGTGGGGCTACATTAAAGATCGTGTTTATGTGAATCCCCCTACAACACCAGTTGATATGGAAAATAGATACGGGATGCGTGCAGGACGCCTTCACTTTCCTTTATGCTAAGGAAAGTGAAGGAAAATATAGTAAAACGACTAAACATGTGTATTCAAGTAGACGGGCATATTTTTGAACATTTATTATGTCATAATAATTAATCATTAGATAAGTTAAACTGTATTAAAATTATTATTAACTATTTGTTTATGTTTTCACAATAGCGTAAGTGTATTAAAAACAACAAATTGTAAATTCAAAATAAATCGAGAACTATTAGAAATAGGTATATGACATACTTAATAATAGTTGGAGGGTTTTGTAAAATCTATCAGAAAAAATAATAATATACAGGGTATGCGCTTAAAAAATTTGAGATTTTTGAATTTAAAATTGTGGAAATGTATAAATTTATTTTGAACACCCTGTAGTATCTAATTCAAATTTCTTTACATATATCTTTTTTTCATCTCTATAGAACTCTTGTACCAATTATGAGTATTCCACCTTCGGAACCAATGGCGCTACTGGCAATTTTTTACAAAACTGAAAACTAGTATTTTTTTTTAAAAAAAATTGAAATAATAGAAAGACTGCTAGGTTTAGGTATATAACATTATTAATAAAAAAGTTATAAAATTTTACGCAGAATTTAAAAATAAATTAGAAAATAGGATGTTCCATTTAAAAAAAAATGTTATATCGGCCACACTTTTTGAAGTAGCCTGTAGACTCAAAATTAATTTTAAACTGTGCACCTTAACATTCCCTAAAACTATTGTATTTAACATTTTTTTCGTCATTCCCGAAACAAATGAGATAATGAAGTTTACTCTGTCGTTAACTCATCCTGTACATACCCATATGTTTTTTAATAATGTGTCTGTATTATTTGGATTGTTCATTATAGTAACATGCCTGTAAAGATAAAAATTAAAATTAAGGAACCAAATAAAATGAGTCAAATTTTGCTCATAATATTTTGACTAATAAAATATTTAGTTTTAAGTAATACGTATATGTTATGGGGCAAAAGAAATTATTTTTTTGTTGTTCTCATTATTTAAAATTTAAAAAGATGTCCGCAGATACAAATTTTGTTTCCTTTAACTTTCTAAAGTGACTTTCACAACCTCTATTATAATTTTGTTTTTAGTATGTAATTATGCCGATTAGAAGATCAACTGCTGAAGGCTTCCAACTTTTAGTATCACATGCCCTTGGTGATGCGGGGAGCCCATACTTGGTGGGAGTTGTAAGTATTCATTTTTAGATTCATTAAAATATTCTAGAATAAACACCACAAAAAAAGCTGTTTTTCTAGTCGTATTTTAGTAAAATAAATTCGTATAGATAACTAAAAAAAAATTTAGGAATGTCAAACTACTTAACCTGTATTACGAGGGCCGCCTTTTAAGTTTTTACAAACGACCACTAGATAGCGCTATTGAAATGTGACATCACTATTGTATAATTGTATAAATTGATATTTGTTTACCGTGAGCCTTTAAAAAAACAGTTTTGTGAACAAATGGAAGTTTCACGTGAAGGTTTTCGTTGGATGATTTTTTACGATTTTAATAAAGGCCTAACTCAACAACAATGCTTCAAGGCGCTTCGTTCAACTTTTGGTAATGAATCACCATCAGAAAATACTGTTTACAATTGATTTGCAGAATTTCGTCATGGTCGTGCTTCCGTCAGCGATGAATTTCGTGAAGGTCGACCAAAATCGGTTGTCGTTCCAAAAAACATCGATGCTGTGCGCAACATGATTGAAGAGAATCGGCATGTGACTTACTGTGAAATAGAGGGATCATTAGGCATATTGAAGACTGCAGTACATTCCATTTTACACGAACATTTAACTGTGAAAAAGATCTGTTCCTGATGGATTCCGCATAATTTGATCGAAACTCAAGAATAGGTTCATGTCAATTGGTATAAGGAGATGCTCAAAAAATTCGAACGAGGACATGCAAAATCCGTATACAACATCGTAACAGGAGATGAAACTTCGATATATTCGTACGAGCCGGAAATGAACTGTTTAGGTATTCCAAGATGAACCGAATCCAACAAAAGTGGTTCTTTCCAAAAGTACTTCCAAGAAAATGTTTTAGAGGCGTGATTATTTGACGGAGAAAACCATCGAGTTCATGCCTCATTGTCCATATTCACCTGATTTATCGCCTGACTACTTATTTATTCCCGAATTTAAAAAAAAAAAAAACGTTTGAACAGCAATTTTCATCACCTCAAGAAGCTGTTGAATCTTTCCAAAACCATTCACCTTCGGAGTGGAAACAATGTTTCGTGACGCATGCAAAAGTGTATAAATCTTAAAGGCGACTATTTTGAGAAATAATAAAACGATTTATACCAAAATATTTTTTTTCTTTCATTGTAAAAACTAAAAGGGACCCCCCCGTATAAAGTCAATAACCATAGCATCATCAGCTTATACTGTCTATTGCTGGACGAAAGCCTTCTTCAAGTCTTGCCATCTTTTTCTATTCTGGGCCACTTGTACCCAATTTCTAGCCACTTTCTTCAAATCACCAGTCTACCGACTTGGTGGTCTATCTCTTCTTTGATAAGCTTCGGATCTTACTCGCGACTCTATAATTTTTTTCTATTCATCGTCCATCCTTAAACCTAGCAACATGTCCAGCCTGGTTCCATTTAAGATGTAGAATGAATTTGACTGCGTCTTGTACCCCCGTTCTTTCCCTTATAATGTAATTTGTGATGTGATCTTTAAGGGTAACGCCTAACATTGACCTCTCCATTTTTTTTTGCATGACACATATTTTGTTGATATTTTTCTTCGTCAATGTGAGAGTATCGACTCCGTACGTAACAACGAGTAATATGCATCTGTCAAGACTGTTCTTTTGAAACACATTGGAAGATTAGATTTAAATATATGGCCCAGTTTGCCACATGCCGTCCAGAAGAGATCTATTCTCTGTTGAATTTCATGTGTTTGGTTGTCTCGTTCTATGCTAACTTCATATCCTACGTATTTATATCGGTGTACTTGCTCGATCTCCACGTTATTCAGTTTTATACAACATTTGTCATAAACTGAGGCTTGGATACATTGATTTTTAAACCAACCCTTTGCAGCATGTCCAGCATACTTTGTGCTTCTTGCATATTGTCCGTTATTAAAACAGTGTCGTCGGCAAAACAAAGGTGA
This sequence comes from Pachyrhynchus sulphureomaculatus, assembly GCA_019049505.1. Taxonomy (NCBI): domain Eukaryota; kingdom Metazoa; phylum Arthropoda; class Insecta; order Coleoptera; family Curculionidae; genus Pachyrhynchus; species Pachyrhynchus sulphureomaculatus. Next base: position 111,156,752 of record CM032455.1, read on the forward strand.
TATAACTTTTCACCGTCAATGTTAAGCCCCATTTTTTTTCCAGTTTATTGATTGTAGCATTGTTTCTAGAAGTGTTACGAAAAGCTTGGGAGAGAGCGTATTGGTTAGTTTGTGTTTTGAAATTTTTGACTCTCTGTATATAATGTGATCATAAATGGTTATCACAAATAAAAATTGTTATTATTTATAATTTTTCAGAACCTTAATTTTTGTTAAAAGTTGGTGTGTTAAAAACAAATCTGTTGATGAAAATTGTCACGAAAAATATGAAAACATGAAGAAAACAAAACTAATTGATTAACAGTTGATTGATTGAGTAGTAATTAACTGTAATAAGAGTTATCAGACATTAAATCAACGCGGACACAAATAGAGATTACTTTGGTTAGCATAGCAATCGGTTATATTGTATGATGTCTGTAAGTTATAAACGAAATTCAGGTTAAAACCATAAATTTACGTTTATTTAGGATTCATATGTCTAATGTATTGATTAATTATATCCCTGGTAGTATTCTAGACATCTTTTAAGAAGAAAACTTTACATTGTGACTAGTCAGGGTGTATCACAGATGAACTAGATTTATTGTAGTTTAATATTATATCCCTTCTTTACCACATGATTTGTTGTAGTAACAACCGACGTTTTTCATATCATGTACCTTCGTCTTATAAAATAAAAGGTATTTATTTGACTTTATAAATTCTTGTAGCTTTCGGAGGCTTTCCAAATAATGTTGAACGGTCGAAGTTCGACAGGCACAACTACAGAGCCATCTATTCTAACAACAACAACCAGTGCGACGACTTCACCAGACGATGTAAACAAGTTTAGGGCGCTGGAGTATGCGCTATTCACGACGTGTTTCATCGAAGTATTAGGAGGATTTTTCTTCCTTTTAAATGCTTTCTATCTTGTTGAAGATAGGGAACGAGTAGAACGAGCGATACATGGTAAGTAATGGGTTAATTAAATGTATCTAATAAAACATTACTTTCAGAAACAAGGAATCATCAATCCACTATCCAAGTTTTGATTAGTAATGTTGTCATCTGTTCTCAATTGTCTTCAATACATTTAAATATCTTAGTTAGATGCTATATGCTCGGCTATGCGAATCTTTCTATTTAGTTCTTTGTAGCTTAGCATGCAAAAGGAGCTTCTCGATAGTGTTGGTCAAAATTCTGCGAAAATTGTACTCCAAGAATTTGAAGTTACTTTTTCAGCTGTTTTAAGTTATTCGCGAATATTTTATTTTATTTCATCGTTTTACATGGATAAGAATTTTTATAAAAATGTCAAATAAAATGTGTGTTAGACAAACAAGTAAAGACGAAGTTTTGAAGACTACAAAAACGCAGAATAATCAATATTAAATGATTTTAAATAATGACTGCCTTAAAAAAATAAATTACGTTGAGATATAGATATATAATCGCAATATTTTGCCTGCCTAGTATGCAGTAAAAAGTAAACACAAATGAAAGAATCGAGACACTTTTCAGTAAATATAACCGAATTTTCGTTGTTTACGTGTTACAGAGTGAATTTGGATTTCAGATTCTGTGGAATCGATGGAAAACTTATATTTGTTTTCATTTGCACCTGGTCTTTTCCGTGGAAGTAATTTAAAATATCGCTCGCTGGACAGAACCCTGTAGAAGATATCCTAAACTATTTTAATTATTTAGGCTCAAAAATCATTTTTATAATAAAAAATTTAATAAAAAACAAAATATCTGACAGTATTTTATTGTTGTTCAAGCTCGTTAAAAAATACTCTATTGTTTAAAACTCTTAATTATTTCGTTCTTTTCTATTCTGTAGCCGAAAATTCACAACCACACCATACCGAACTGACTGACCCTTTGGCAACGGATCAAAATACTCGAAATTTGTAACACGTATGTTTTTAGAGTAATCGCTATCAGTATTGGGTTAAAAATTGAAATACATACAGATAATTATTGATGATTTATATTTTTCAGATATACTTACTTAAAATTTCAAATAAAATTTGTATTTAATATTCTTTTATTTTTATAAATCTACTTCAAAAGCAACATTTTTTTTTTGCTTATTTGGTGAATTAAATTGTGGTTAAATAATATCCAATATGTCTCAAACAAAATTAGGTTGACCAGAGGAAATTCTTTACATTAGGATTATAAACAATTAAATTTAGCAATATTTTAGCAGTAGCATAGCCAAGACAGGACAAAGTGGGACATATCTCCAACTGCATCTTTTTTACCAAAAAGAACGCTCTAATAACATTTATTAAAAAATAAACTGTGCCCTGTTATAACCCAGCTCTATTTAGATTTCTAAGGGTCACTTAAAGTTATACGTTTTTTGTCATTACCTTTGTAAGGGAACTGATAAAATCATACAGACACAATATATAGAAAAACTTTATACCATATAATAGAACTTAAAAAGAGAGTAGTTGGCGGAAATTAAAAAAAAAAAAACGAAATTGGCAGAAAATTTTGAACTTTTTTAACATATCAAAAATTGCAAGTTGCAGCTTTCAGCTGTAAGAAGTTTTTTTTTCCTGACTGTTTCGTATGTGTTTCGTGTGCGTGTTTGTGAGGTTAGTATTAAAAACCGGCCAAGTGCATATCGGACTTGCGCAATTAGTCTCCCGTATGGTGAGTGCTTTTAAAATAAAAAATTTTGTTACCCTAAATGATTTTTCAACAAAATTTGTTTCCCGTCTTTGTTAAAAACTGATGACCTTGAGATTTTTGTTTTTTTTTTTTTTTTAAATATCAGATAAAGTGTCTCTTGAATCTACACTTTGTGGAGAATATTCCAGTATGTTTTCAAAATTTTTTGTTCAGTACTTTTCGAGATAAGGGGGGAAGCGATTTTTGGCAACGTCTACGTTCATAGTCAAACCTTTAGCTTGCCTACGGCTGATGAAGGCCACTTGGACCAGAAAAGACTGATGATGGAGACTGTGTTCTTCTAGCTTTAGAGTGTAATGTATATCTGTTGTCAAACTAGATGGATCAGAGGTCCTCCATCAAAAACATACTTTCTCGCATTAGCTAGACGTTAAAATAGAGTCGGAAAAAAATATATCTTTTGTAGTTCCCTGGCTTTAACTATTACTATCGTTTCACCATTTCACTGGAATTTGTCGCCTAAAACTGTATTTTTTTTGGAATAAACCATACGGACTAAGTGAAGCCTTAAGTTACAAAAATGTGTTCGTTGCCAGAAATAGAGTAAGAGATTTCTAATGATTACAGATATTTATGAAAGTTTTTGAATACAGGGTGCTTATATTAGAGGTAAATGAATAATTAGAAATGATACAGGGTTGATTAAATTAAAGAAAAGTTGAAAGTTCGACGTGGAAGATAGGTTAGTGGAGAAAATTTTTTAAGTTATTAAAACTTATACTGAATTATCAAAAATTTATTGCTGAGCTATCACTGAACAAGAAAGTATGTGTTTGTTAAAATATGAGAAAATTTCCCTCCCCTAGAACTTGGCTACGCCACTGTTTTTAAATATAAGATTTTTAAAAATCATTAGGGACTTAATTTATTTTTAATTTCATAATAATATAATAATCGCTGTTATTGTATGTATTTCAATGTAATATAGTTGTGGTATGGCCCATTTTAAAAACTGCATGAAAACGTGTTAACAGACATTTTGATATCATCAACGAAATAAAATGGTGAAGGAACAGTGGGAATGGTGTTGGTAAATGTCTCAGTTTTTTGTTCTTGTCTTCGTCTTTAACCAAAAAGAAATGGTAACAAATAGTATAACAGTTAAAATTATTATTTACCTTTTTTGTATTCTAATTCTAGTATAATAGAACGGTCGCAAATTACAGACAAGTCATGTATTCAAACCGATTTGACTATGTTAACGTAATTTACGATTAATTCACAATTTCCACTATTTTTTGAAACTTATGACAATTCTCTCGGTACATAGTACCTTCTTCAGATAATCGTTAATGATTATCTGAAGAAGGTACCGTGTACCGAGACAATTGTCATAAGTTTCAAAATATTTGTGAATTAACTAAAGTGTTTATTTCAATTATTGTGAATTTCCATCAAGTAACGGCTACTTCAGTCGAATAGAATTTACGACTCTATACTTGAAGAGCAAAAGAAAATAAGCCACAGTTTTGAAATTGTTCTCCTGTAAAAGTTTTAACTTAAGTTTAAGCTCCTTATTCATCATCATTATTATTTTATTTCAATAAACAACCAAAATAGCTTCAATTATTTTAAATAAACTATTAAACTATTTCTTTTGGTTTAGCATATGTTTGTTCAATACTTTTTTTCCTTATATTTTCAGTTTCTTTTTTTGGTGTTTCTTTATTAAACCTTTTTATTTCTTTCTTTCAGGCAATTCAGAGTCTCTCCTAATAAACGAGGATCAACAACCTGCGTAATAGTTGCCCAATTTCTATACTATATAGCGTTGGGTATTAAATGATATCACAAAGGCGTTCGACGCCAAATGTTGTTGTTGTGTTGCGTGTATTTATGAATGCATTTAAGAAAGATGTTATTCTTCGTTGAAAGTCCGTACTAGATGATGTTAGGAGTCAGGTTAAGCTCGATGTAATAGGAGTATGAAAAAAAATAGGTGGAAAGTTTTCACATTGTTTTGAAGAAGAAACACTAAAGGAAATAGTTTAACACTTTTCTAGTTAAAGGAAGTAAAAAAGCAATAAATATATAGTTCAGGAATATTTTAATGTACTTTAAGCATAACCAGTTAAAGTTAGTTAAAAAGAAACTAGATTACCGTTTACTTTTTGGCCTAACAAATTCTAATTGTGTTATTTATTGACATGTCAGTTCAACAGACATTAGATGGAAGGTCATTATAGGGTTACTGCAATGCATTCATAAGCTTATAGCAGAAATTGACTCTTTCAAAACATAGTGCTTTGTTAATAGTCATTTTGTCTTAAATCTCAGAAATAAAATTTATATTGAGAAAGTAAAAACCTGTGGTAAGCATGATTGATGTTGGCATCGTATAGGGTATTGTGCAGCCTATTTCGAACCAGTCAGAATCAAAGAAAATTAGTTTCCTGCTTGCATCTCATCAATCAAATTGATTCTGACTGATTCGAAATTGCAGCGCAAATAAATCAGTTGAGTGGTCATAATTCAAGAATCTCGGGCCTGCCTCAGTCGTACCTGAATATATTATATTGAGAATCAAGTGACGATCCAGACAAATTGTTAAGAAATCTGTTTAAAGCCATCTATTGTTTACTCCGTTTTAGATATAAGCGCTATGCTTGAACAGGTTAATGTTAATCTATAAAATTAATCAAGAAAGTTGGACTATTTCCTTTAATGTCATTCTAATATAGGTTGGCATAGCATTTGATAATTTGTATTTAAATACGTAGATAAAGAAAAATAACTAATTAACACAAGTTATCAGCTATTTAAACCTCTCTGTGGATTAAAGACCAACCTATAGTTTGTCAAGAAAACTTGCTTGCATTGAAGTCACTTAAAAAAGGTTCGATGTCTGTTTTGTTTTTAGTAAAACTTACTAAGAATAGTTACAATTTTAAGTAAGATGGTGTGAAAACGTGGTAGCTTCTCAGGCGAGTAGTTTGCTAGTGCAAAGAAAAATGCTTACGGAGAGATGAATTTAAAGTATTGTGTATCCTTGATAAAATAATGTCGAAATAACCTTAAGGAAACGTTTTGAGTTAAGGGCAGACTTCAATCTTAGCTGGATCAAAATAAGTAAAATGGGCCACCTGAAAGTTTTTTTCCTCGGATTTCAAAGATACCTATGTTTTTCGATAGAAGTACAAGTACCTTTTAACCCCTAATCTTTGATCAGAGAACGTGAAACATTCAGCGGCTTCAGTTGATTTGTGTGATAAGAAATTGATTCAACATTTGAAGGCTATATTCGGCGAGTCTGCCATTAGAAAAATTTATTATTTTTCTCACAGAGTTGGATCTCAAAGTTCAATTTTTCTTCTCTGCTCTCGCATGAATCTGAATACGACATTCAGATTCATGCGAGAGGGCAGAGTCGTATTTTGTCGCTATTTCCCATGGAAAAGGAGCTTGCGATGGGATTGGTGGATGCATTAAAAGTGCGACGAGAACTGCAACTCTTCAGAGAAATAGTGAAAATCAAATAACGTCTCCCAAACACTTGTTTGATTAGGCAGTTAATTATTTTAAAAATGTAAGCTTTGATTTTTTACAAATGAAAAATGTCAGGCTCACGAAAACGTTTATCAATCGAAGCATCGAACGAAACATTTCCTAGTTCTGAAGAAGCCGTAACAGTTAATGTTTGAAATAATTTAATATGTAATTTTTACTTAATTGTTCATTAAATAATAAATGTAAAAAGGTCTTGATTTTATTATTATGATTCCTTCGTTAAAAATTAATGAGTTTTTCGAGAGCGTCAGCGTTAGCGGCTCACGCGTAGAGTCCACGAGCGCGTTGGAGGCCGCGCGTCATCAGAAAGATATTAATAACATCTTTAATATAAAGGGTTACTAACTTCTTTTTAAATTTACTCGGTGGCGTTTTACGCCAGACCATCGTTTAATTCACAATTGTTTAGAACAATTGTTTATAACTTTAACAAATTAAATTTTTACAACAATCGCATGAAATCAACTAAAAAGTATAAACATGTAGTTTCATTTTAAAAAAATTTCTCTCGGTTATCTCTATTTGTTTCCGAAATATGAATAAATGAAAAGTTATAATATTCAACTAGCGATTATTCTCAAAATAGTTGAAATATTGCAAAACAAATTTAGGGGGTAAAAAGGTACTTGTATCTCTATCGAAAAACAGTTAACTTTGAAATCTAAGAAAAAAATTTTTCAAGTGGCCCGTTTTACTTTTGACCCAGCTGCAATATTGTTTATTGAGTAACATTTTGATTAATATAAGTCATTTATAAAATTCAAAGTAATACCTCTAATTGGCTTAATTTTTAAAGAAGTTAAAGTCTATAAACATCAGTATCACATATTTAACGAATTTTTAGTTTGTAAAATTTACAAATTAGTGTAAGTCGTCGAGTCAGTCGCCGCAAAATAAAGTAATTTTGCCTTAAAAGTAAAATGGCAAATTAATATTGGTGTTCGCTCTTAACTAAAATGGCAATTTAGGTATTGTCTTTATTGGTTGTTCATGTTAAAAATACCTGAAGACCCAAGGAAAAAGTTTTTGTTTGGAAACGTTTAAAATTAAAATTACTTTCTCAAGTTTATGTTATGATTACATGTAATATGATTGTAGGTCTTCATTCTCAAATTTTACAATATTAGCTCCGTCACTCTCTGTACTTTTATAGAATTTGTATATAAATACTGTGAATAATGTTTTGCCTAAGATATGTATTAAGTGTGGTTATAGATTTTATATATTAAGAATATTTATTGTATGTTCGATTGCGAGTTAAAATTGCGCTTTTTAGTGTGGATACCGTTTACAAAAAGTTTTCTTTGAAATAGGCAAATATAATTTGTAGTCATTTCAGATTGACTAGAAGCTTATTACGAAATTCAGTTGCCTATTCCAAATTTTTATTTCCTCGGCTCAAAAGATGCTTACATTTTGTCTAAAATTCTGAATGAGCTTATATTTAACCTTTTTTTTTTAAATTTTAGTAGGTTCTTAGTAGTTTTTTTTTTAATCTAAATAATAAAGAGATAGTATTAAGTCATTATAAAATTAAATTACTTGACTGAGCGAGAACGAAGACAGTCCTTAAGCCGGTTATTCATTCACACTGCCATTTGTATATAAAATCATTTTTAACAACCATTTTTTATAATACTAATATTTAAATAAATTTTCTAGGAAATATTTGATCCTGAGCTATTTCCCAATGTTATAATTTTAACATAATTTAAAACGGTGATTCTACTAAAGGGTTAATGTAAGTTGAAATTTCCTCTTAAAAATTTAGTTACTTATTTTGTAGTATTTATTGTGAGGATATAAATTGCTCGTCCAAAAGAAACTATTGTCAAAATATTTTTAGTTTCAGATGTGCTTAATAGATCTTGATGGACTTTTCGGAATTTAAAACGTTATTCTCTATAATTTATTATAGCTAAAGGGGGAAAGGCAAAAATGCACGAGATTTAAAAGCTTTTACCGTACTTTAATTTCATTAATATATTTTTTCGCGTTGTATGGGCAGTAGTCCAGTATCCTAATTTCAAATCTAGATTTTGTGTTAATAACTGAAGTATAGGTAAAAAATTCTACATTATCTAAAGAAGGATATTTTTCTTAGTAAGTATTCCAAAGAATTCTTTCTTTGGAACACGTGTTTCTACACGTTCTTTGGAATGCTTACATCTGGACATGTAAGTTATGTACAGTTTAAAAATTCTTATCAGGCAAAGACCTTTAAACCCATAGCCCTTCCAGAATCTGAAAATATTAAAAATTTTGCGTAACTAACTCAATATAATACAAGGTGTCTCATAAAGTTTTATTTTAAAGAAATTTTAATTTAAAAAAAATTGATAAAGAAAAAACCTTAAAAATAATGTTATCTAAAGGTGAATCGTTATGTCCTCAGCACTCATCTAGACTAGTAGTGAAATTATTAATTACTGCTTGGCACATTGTTTCCGCTGCTGTTGTTTGTTGGATATATTTTTTTTGTTTTTGACATATCTTCACAAAATAATAACCATCCGCATCAAATCACGATACTACTTAGGTCACCTCTTTTGGAGATCAGTTTATTCAGAAAAATATCTCGGATCACGGGCACCTATCTGTTTGAGGGTATAATGTCGCCTCATTCTGCTAAGATCAGGTTCTCTGTTTTAAGAATCCAATATTTTGTAAAGCGGGTGCAATCATCTAAACATCGTTTCGAATTAACAGATGTGCTGTGTATCCTCGACGAAGTACGCACGAACTATTCTACGTGCTTTATGATTACATAAAAGCTTTTGATACTCTAGTTTTAGATTTGTTGTTGGACTTCAATAACAGCAATACAGTTTATTGACATGGACGGTAAGGCGAAAATGTACCTTATCCGAGAATAAGCTGTTGGTAAATGTTGAAAACTATTCAAACATTTGATTCATAAAGTGGAGCCTTTGAGCAGTATCAGTTGGCTTTAATTCTTGCACCAGCTATATTTCGTAGGGAAGTAGATGTAATCTTTATGCATTGTAAGGAACTCTTGAGCACGTTTACGGCACTTAATCTTTTGCGTATTGGGAGGTAAATATCTCGAAACTTACATTCGAACCCGCTCTATGTTTAGTCGTTTCTTGGTATCCTTGGTCGCCCTATTCGATCTTTATTTAAAATCGAAGGGGGTTCTTAAAATTTCTTCACCCATTTTTTAAAGCCCTTGAACACTCGGGGTTCCATTTGAGCTGTGAAAATGATTTGAATGCAAAATTTTTCCTGCGCGTTAGCAGTAAAATGATGGTTTCGATAACTCACAGGGCACGCTCCTCTCGGGTGAAACGGTCCATGGCAACTAAATCTTCAAACATCGGAGTTCACACGTTTGAACTTATTTATTAACGAGACACCTTGTAAAAAGTTTTTATAGGAACAAACATAACAATCTACCAAAGAATAACCTTTTAAAATCTGATATTCTCATCACTATAGGTTCTTACTGAGCAGATTTATTCAATTTTGATCAGTTTAACCGATTGGTTTAGTGCGCTTCATTGGCGTTGACCAGTTTATATGATCATTAACCATTTATTATAAATGTGATTTACATTCATAATAATTTTACCGAGTGGTAAAAATCACGAGAAATAATGTTTGATCGTACGGTGTAATGGCCAAATCGTTGTTGCCCATCCATACTGTCATTCTACAGAGTACTTACTTAGCGTGCAGTCCTTTCAAAACTATTTCCAACTCTATGGAATGTATCAAAAAAGAGGGATAGTAAACATTTCAATTTTTTTTTTGACCTCCTATATATTTTGGAATATTTGATTCCACAGTAAATGCCAAGCATGTACTATGGAATCAAAGGATTATCATCTGAGAAGTGATAGTTTTTTATCCTTCAACAGTGTACGCCTTGAAATACCCGCTCCCATTTTAGTGTTTAATTTTTTATGCATATAAATCTTTACTGACTTCTATTTTATTTGAAAGTATTACTTTTCTGAACGAAACTTAGTAAATTAATCGTTTTAGTTAAACTGAAATTGAGATATTCCTGTAGACAACGAAATACTTTGTTAGGTAGGAGCATGTAAGTCGTTTTTTCTAAAATGTATCCGTCATAATGTAAAAAAAATGATACTTTTCAGATACAGAAACTATTTAGTTTCTAATCATATCCGCAAGCTAAATTGAGGACTACGGGAGACCTAGGAAGATGGTATAATTAATATTTGACGGTGACAATAAAGCTTATCCTTTGAAATACGACTGATGAATTGTTCAATAATCAAACCTTTGATCTTTTAAATGATTATTAGCAAACAATATTACAATTAATCATTAAACATATCTCTAAAAGACGTTTGTCCTATTTTGCCCCATGAGTGGGGCTACCGTTTTCTAAATCCAGTAGTGGATAACGGGATTAAAGATACCCTTAACAAAAGTCCACTTTAAGAGCATGGGAAGTCAGTGTAACAACGTACGTCGCTAACTGAGGATAAAAGGTGTATTTTTGCACAATTTTGCTTTAAATATGATTATAGTAACAGCCTTAAATTTCTTTTAATTGAGTAAAATTTTAGTGCATACGGAACATTTTTCAGTGATATTAAGATAATTACGCCTCGGCCAAAAGCATTTTTATATTAACATTTACTATGCAGCATCATATCACAATTAACAAACCTTTATGGATGTTGTCCAACTCTAAATCTGAAATAGAAATAACATAATATATCGTTTAAAAATATATCCTTTTTTCACGTTTTTTCTTGTTTACACAGTGCCGCGGTGTTCCACATTAACAGCATTCCCACGGCCGATGGGAGAAATATATACACTAGAGAAAAAGTACAGGCTCTTCTCTAGCTGCGCCTAGTTGTGTAAGTTAGTGTAGGTCTGGTGGGCACAACCTTTTCTCTTTGGCGTCTTTTGAGATTTTACAGTCGGTAATACTGAATATATTTAAACCCATAACCGTAATATCGTAGATGCTATTATACTAATTCCCCTCTTCGCCGTATTTTGGTGTTGGTGTAAATTGCATAATATATTCATTTTACATCAAGTCTCAAGTATTGCAAAAGAATAAGAAAGATCTTTCATTTGAAAAACAATATGAAGCTTCTTTTTTGTATTTCCTTTTATAAATAGGTTGAAAGGTTCCTTCGACTGAAACTATTTTGTGAGAGAGATAGTTAGTGGATTATGTTTATCTGTAGCCAAAATCTACATTATTCAAGTTAAAATTGATTTTTACAAAAAAATGACAGCCTCTAAAAAAACTTTTACAAATTTAAAGAGTTCATTTTTTTAATAAAAGGTTAATTTTTAAATACATTACACTATTTTTTAAAATGGTAATGCTATTCTTAAAACATTTCCTTTTTAAATTGCTGGTATTAACCTAACCTGTACATACAGTTTATAATTTTTGGCTAACGTAAACAGTTTTAAAAAGAGATTATGTTAATATATTATATATTTAAATGCAATAGTACCAGTACTTATCAGTATTTGTACCTAAGGAAAATTTATTTCTAGGGATGAAAGCACTATAGTTTTTTAATCTATTCATCAGAGAAGTTTTCCGCATTATTGTTTTTACAATTTCTAATTTATCACAGTATCACATCACATTAAAAACTTAGTAAATAAGGGGTTCCACGATAGTTTGTGACACATTTGGAAATATCACTAGCTTTGCGTTTTTCTTTACTCTTTTTGCTCTAAATATGGACAAACGTGGCCTAGCTATTGTCTATGTGAAAAGATCTTATGTTGTTCAAGATATCGTGCAATTAGTTTTAGGATGAGTTTTATTAACTAGAAAGGAGAATGTCATAAAAATTTTTGGTCCAAAGATGTAACCTAAAAATCAAGTTGTTTTGAGTTATTTGTACTCGGACTTACTTCGAAATATCAGTCGTTAGTCCAGGAAGCCGCGGGAACGAAATCGTTGCAGTTTCTGAAGAAATCGTATTATAAATAGTCTTGTCTTGTACCTGGAATTTTAATAATGTATCTCTATGCATTTTGATATACTGAAACTGATTTTGGTACACATACCGACCTGTAACGTTACATTGTTAGCCTAACCTCAAAAATGGGAAAAAACTTGAAAATAGGTAAAAAAAAAGGTCTTGTAACACTAACACCATATTTCTTCTGTTTTTTGACCTCTCATCACATTACTTTTTTTTTTCTAAACTCAAAATGTACCTCAAAAATGAAAAAAATAGATAAAAAAGCTCTTTTATGTTTAACACTAATATTGTATCCCTTTTATATTCTGACGTGTTGAAACCGATTACATATCCTTATCTACCAATCTTGTATTTTTTCATATTTTCAAGTTTTCCATTTTTGAGGTTAGGATAAGAAAGTAACGTTATGGGTCGGTGTGTGTACCAAAATTAGTTTCAGTATGTTAAAATGCATAGAGATACACTTTAAAATTCCAGGTATAAGACGAGACTATTTATCATACGATTTATTCAGGGAATTTAACGATTTCGTCATGTTTCCGCGGCTCCTGGGACTAACGGCTGCTATTTCCTAGTAACTCGTAAGTACACAAAACTATTTGATTTTAGGTTACATCTTTAGACCAAAAATCGCGTTTTTTCGACATTCTTCTTTGCAGAAAGGGCCAAGTAAGACTTTATTTTTAAACTCTAGTAAAAATGAAGTAACTCGTACACAGCATACGATACTGTGTGCAAGTTACTTCATTTCATAAATAAAAAGTTTTTCTGTGGAATTATTTAGTTACATGTGTTTACTCGTCGTCGCAAGTATTTTTTTACAAAATTTAAATTTGTCTTCAAATTACTTTAGAAAACATCATTAACTCTTTAATTTGTATATAATTTACGTAAGGATTCGTTATGGGACCCCTAAAAACACAAAAAGATTTAAAGAAGTTTTAAGTTATGGTGTTATGAAAGTGATGTTTGTAAAAACACCGAATGTGGAATATACCTAATATAGAAAAAGACTGATGTTACCGTTTTTAGTGTAATATAAATCCTAATAGTGAACAATATGGGTTTTTTGTTGTGTTTTGAAAAAAAAGAACCTCATTTGTATAAAAATAAAATTTTAATTTATTCTATGAAGTTTTTTTTAATCAGCGCTTTATGTACAATTCCATTTATTGTACTTAAATAATAGGTCAGATTTTGGATTCTAAATTTCTTGACGATATATCCCTCCTAAAATATATTGAATAAAGTGGTGAGTAAAATTTTTGACATATTTAAAACTAACAAGAAGAAAAAACCGGCCAAGTGCAAGTCGGACTTGCACAATTATGTTCCGTACGGTGATTGCTTTTAAAAATAACAGATCATGTTTGCACTCCATCGTGATTTTGAAGTTGACTTGATAGACATCTAAAGCCTGTCTGTCCAAGGGAATGTATATTTTTTTGGTTGCGCTAGTCCCGTCCCATATTCTCGTGCACACATGCTTATATTGCGCCAATTTTTGGTTGGAATATTGTTGCACTTGTCCTTAGTGTAATGCTAAAACTCCACTAGGGCTTTTATGTAATATATGTAAGCACTTACTCCGCTTGAAGTTTTTGATCTGTCTGTCCAATAGACCAGCCTAGTTGCCTTCGTCGGAATCTCCACCTCCATCCACAGATTTGGATTGCATCCAATTCTATTTGGTTTTTCGAAATTATACGACGTAGGCATATAATTACATTGCATATCCAAGAGTTTATCGTCTATTAGATCCATAACTCTTGTGTGCCCAAATTGTATAGGTTGGTGTTGTTTCCATTCTCTATTTGACCTCATTCAATAGACGGTATAGTTGCCTCACTTTTTTGTATATATTTAGAGGTATTGGTCCTAGCTGTGATGGGGGTGCTACTTATAGCCCCGGCGGAACATAAACGAGCCAAGCAGTTCCGTATGTAACCATGGGTCTAATGACCCTAACGTATAGCCAAAGCACCATCTTTGGCTTAAGGTCCCAGATTTTTGAAATTTGTTTGTTCCAGGTTAATTTCGTGTCTAGTGTCAAGCCCAGATATTTATACACTCATTAACAGTTTTTGTCCGTTCTCAGGGTTGTTGTAATTGCCTTGGATTCTTTTTGTAAATGGTATAACAGCAGTCTTTGGAGCGCTTACTTTCAGGTTTACTGCCCCACACTAGCGTTGTACGTTGTTCCGTGTTCTTTGCTCGCGCTCTGCCACAGTAGCGGTATGCTTCCCTATATCAGCATATCCCTGAGTATAAGGGTCCTGCCAGCTTAGCCGAGTCAACAGCTCATTCACCACTAAGTTCCAGAGGAGTTGCAAAACGCACTCCCTCTATGGCCACCCTAGGGTCACCTTTGCTTCTAAGGTGTCTCCATGTATTTGCCGATATAAAAGCAAATTGTTGTCGAGATCAAGGATGTATTGTCAAAAACCCCCTGTATGGTAATGAAAGCACCCAGGGCAACCTATTTTGTTATAGATGATTGATGAGGTTGTGTAAAGCTGTCTCATATGATTTCTCTGGTTGATAGGCGTGTTGATGTTTATGTAAAGGGTTTCCTAGAAGTGCTTCCCCCGCAGGGTATAGTATTTAGTGTCGTATGAATCCAAATCATTGAAATTACCGTACGAGAAATTTTTATTTTTCATTCTTATTAAACTAATACAAAGTGTCGACATAAATTGAAAATCTGGTGGTTTCAATCCATGAGCTCAGTAGTGATGTGAACAGGTAAGAGTTCCATGGTTTAGAGACATAAATTGGGTAAACTTTAAAACATTAAAAAACTATAATTCATTAAATCTTTTTAATTCTGAAATACAGCAGTAAACAAGTATATAAACTTAGAAAAATATTTTACAGGTTTATACTTAAACACCAAGTAAACATATGACAAAAACTTAACAAACGAGATTGAAACAGGAACAATATATCTTATCGCATCTGGTAAAAGTATTAGCAATAAGTAGTTCCTTTTGTACATCCATTTATCCTTAAAATACAAATACTTTTTGTGTTAAATACACATAATCATCAATCACAGTTTTTTTAAGTTTTGGCTCGATTAAAAAATGCAAATTTTTTAATCGATTTTAACCAAGGAATGCACATGAACTTATAAAAATTGTGATACACAATTCTTAAGTAAAATATGGCTTAAAGAAAATCTACAATAAGAGATTCAACGTTATAAAATATTAAATGTGTATGAAGCTACAAATACATGGCACATATAACAAAAAAATATAACGAGACATATTGCAACATTTGAAATCACAAACATTGGGGTGTCAAATTTTCATTTTGGTTAGTCAAAAAGAAAGAATTTCTTAGCGGTCAAATTATTACTGTACTGTTAGCACTAGCAGTCAAATATTCTGACTGGTATTTTTAAGCTCCGGTTTCATAATGGCAGTAAGCAGCTGAAAGTCATTTTTATTCATATTTAGGCGATTTAAAAGCTTTCCATATTAAAATACATTGCTTCTCACAATTTGATAGCATCGTATTTTAAATATGACGTTTCAAGCAACACTCAAATTTCAGTAAAACTACCAACTTACTCTTATACTAGCGTTACTGGTAAGATCATGTCAACGCTACTAGCTACATTACTTCCATGAGAACTCAATTATTTCGAGTAAAGGTATTTGCATTAAAAACACAAATTTCAGTCTTATCGATAAAATGAAATTTAGTCTTTCAATTACCTTATCGAAAAATGGTCTGAGGGGATAAGGGAAATTTTTGTACCAATATAAAAATTTGACAAAACTTACTTACAGTTACTTATATGTACAAAGAGAAAATGTAAACTATTTTCAAAATATAAATTATAAATTGACGATAAGAGTCACATAAAAAACCATTTGCTATATATCTTAACATAGGGATGGTTACTGTTCTGTAACAACGGAAGTCCGTTTTGAGATTCAAACTTATTACTTTTGAGAACGTCGCGTGCATCGACTTCGTCCTAAGTTGAGAAAGAAACAGGCTGGAAAGTAAGGGTATAGAACGTTTTGAGGTTTAATGGTAGATACCATGTAACCAAAACTATAAATTGTAATTGGAACACGTGACGTCGGTGATTACTGTCACTAATTCACAAAAGTGCTTACCTTTGGACCCTCTAGTCTTCAAACTGTCTTCATTCCTAATTGGTACCGATAAAAAAGCTCCTTTGTTATACGACTTTTCTACATCATAGCTGTGCTTCAGATATAACAGTGCTTCAAAATTAGCTAAATTTCTTGACCTGATGGTGAACACGCGCTAGGGGCAATTCGACACAATCTAATACCCCACACAGTAACCAAAGGCAAATCTTTCTTAGCTCACGGATGTCGTCGTATTAACTAGAGGATTAGAAGTAGAGAATCTTGAATTGTGAAAGGTAACTCGTAAAAATGGGCCAAATAAAGGTGTTAAATTAGATTCAGCTCAGCCAAGTAATTTAATAGAGATTGAAGTACTGCGAGCACAAAAGGTCATTTAAAATTGAATAAGGGAAAAGTGGGTAGTCATATTTTATCATTTTGATTTTATTTGAAGAGCTCTGAACTCAAAGTTGAAAATTGTAATTTTACAATGTGATTTTTGAGAATGTGCAACGCGAACAGAAATACTAATATTGTTACTGAACAGTCTCACAAAAATGCCAGCTTCCACTTTCTTACCGAGCTCTTCATTGCAATGAAGAAATAAGCTACAGTTTATATCATATTTTCAATAAATAGAGCGCACGCTACCTTCTCAGTTATAGTTTGGAAATGTAAAATAAAAATGACACTAAATTGTTACGATCTTTTGCATACGGAAATATTTCTAGAAAAAAAAATTGTAAACACTTAAATTTTGAACATATCAAATAGCTATCAAACTGAAAAAAAAAAGATCTTACAAAAATTGTACTGACGTCTATTTGAAATTAGAATCCAGTGTTTCCTACATAAAAATAATTTATTCCTCAGTTTTTAATATATACCGTAAATATAGTAACAATTTAGCCAGTTACATTAAATAATATAATATTAAAAATAAATTGGTCTAGAACAACGAACGAAGTAAAACTAAACTTTGGCACATAATTAAAAACTCAAGAGCTTAATATAATAAGTCAAAACCTTATTCTCAGTTAGATATTTGTAAATCTTAATATTTAAACTACGTTTTTATAGAATATGGTTTGCATTTCCCCCAAGGTAATAAAATTTAAAAAAAATATATACAAAACCATTAATGTGCTAATGCTTTTAACGTAAAACCTTCATAACATTTCATGAAAATGAAATATGATCATCTGCATGTATGAGATACAAGGTGATCGCCTATTAAATCCAATATCTTCAAACTTATTGTTACCTAACAACCAACCTTTTAGTATGGGATGTAGTAGGACTTTATAACTTTAAGAGTGGTAAGGATAATTACTACTGAAGTTAATCTATAAAGAATTTATCACTTAACAAAAGGATATGATGTAAATTAATACTGTGTCGCTTCGCTCCTCTTTTGTCCAAAATTTTGTAGTCACACAGGTCTACCATACCTAATTTTTGTTTTTTTTGCTATTAAGGTCCTATTCCGCCACATACTAAAAGATCATTTTATAGTTATGACAGGGAAGTTGAACCTATACAAATCTGTACCTTTGGGCCTGATGTAGAATTAATAATGCAGCCCGATTATGTGACAAAGTTAAAAAATCCTTTATCACTTTAAAAAACAATGTTATGTTTGTTTGCTTAAGCAATGTCCTACTGAATAGAGTAGCACCATAATACCATACATAACTTTAACTTTTTTTTCGCCATAATCTACCTCAAAAGTTTATATTCTACATCTGAGCATCTATCAATTGGCATAGGCATCTATCTTCTAATGCAATATTATTTAATGAACAAATTGATATGGTCAGGCCTCTAAGATATATTGTACATATGAAAGTAAATGTGTGGCAATAAATAATGTCAACAAAGATCAGGCAATAAAAAGTAATAGGGTACTTAAGCAATCTTAGTTCAATTTTCAAAAGGTGTTAAGAATATGTATTTAAACTGTCCAAATTGTCTAGAACGCTTGAAAAACCATTTAAGATGTAAACTCAACCGAAAAACTCAAAAGATTTTGACTTTTATAGAGATTTTCATTTGTTAAGTTGCAAGTTGCATCTTCCTCAGAAAAACTGCTAAAGCAACAAATCATAGAAATACTAAATAAATTATTAAATGAATTTTCAGATCTTAATTAGGAGGCAATGAACATTATTTAAAAATTTGAAAATTTTAACATCATACCTAAGATAAGGTTCAGACTTACCTTTAACGACATTGATATAGGTTTATCAACAAATCACAATTCTAATTAAAACAAGAGCGACTCTAGCAATAAATTGTCGGCCCACCTGAATAGTCACTGCTCCCGTTCGTATTAATCAGGGTATTCTCTAATTCTCCAGATGAATATGAATTACAATTAAACTTGAATTTTTTTTCGGGTGGTTCCAAAACTAAATTTTGTAGAGGGTCCTCTAGTCCTTCTTGTTGTAGTAAATGGTGGACACGATATTTAACACCATAATCCTAAAAAATAATTTAAAGAAAAACGTAACTTAAATGTTAAAAATATTATTTATATATTCCTATTTATTACTACCTAAACAGTAAAAGTTGGTTAAGCGATTGTTAATTTTACTAAATCCATGTAAGAGGGCCATTTCTTTTTCAACCTCCCATCGTGCCTGTAAACAGTCAATCGAATGCTAGAAGGCAGGGATGCTCGGAGAGCGACTGCGCATCTCCCACACTATAACCTCTGCCACTTTCAACGTCATTACGCCATTTTAAGATGAGTTGCTCGAAAGTAAACATGGCTGCTACGATTGATTCTCCCGCCAAGTGCGAGCTGCGTAGTGTAATTCGGTTTCTTCAAGCAGAAGGGAACAGTGCAGCGAAAATTCACCAAAAAATGAGCCGAGTATATGGTGAAAACTTTATGAGTGATGGTGTGGTGTGTGAATGGTGCAGGAAATTTTAAAAAGGCCGAACTGATGTTCACGATGAAGGGGGACAAGGACGCAAGTCTGTCGCAACAGAACACGCTGTTCAACGAGTCGACCAAGTAGTTCGAGAAAAGCGGAGATTTACCAGAAGTGAGTTGTGTGGAATTTCCTGAAGTTTCAAGGTCATCTATTTACACGATCGTAACAGAACACCTACGCTATAGCTATATATATAGCTATATATATAGCTATATATATAGCTATATATATATATATATATATATATATATATATATATATATATATATATATATAAATAAAACTGTGCGCTTGACGGGTTCCAAAGATGTTATTTGATGACCACAAAGTTTTACAGTTAGTTACAGATATGTAGATGACTGTATTACAGCAGTTCCTAAAAACCAAATTGAATTGGTATTAAATAAATTTAATCAATACCACAAAAAATTACAATTCACGTATGAAAAAGAAATTAATAACACAATTAACTTTTTGGACATAACCTTACACCATCAAGAAGAGAAGATTAAAACAGAATGGTATACTAAAAAAATATGGAGTTCAAGATATTTAAATTACAAATCAAATCATCCTATAAACCAAAAAAAAAATCAGTAATCATAGGGCTGATTGACAGAGCAATAAGCCTCTCAGACCCAGAATTTCGAACAAACGCGATAAATAAAGCAAAAAATGCCTTAATATTAAACAAATACCCTAGCAATTTAATTGACAAGATTTCCAAAAAGCGCATACATAAAGTTTATAACTCTTCCAAATATCAAAAACCAATAAATAAAAACAATAAACATTATATTTCTATTCCTTTTATCAACGGTCTTTCCCAACCAATTAATAAATTATTTAAAAAATACAACACGAATATATGTTACAAAGCAAATAATTTAATGTCCAATCACTTCTCAAAATTAAAAGCGGAAACTCCAAAAAATAAGAGGAGTAATATAATATATGAAATTCCTCGTAATGATTGTGAGGGGGTATACATCGGTCAAACATCCCAGTATCTGGAAAATAGGATAAAAGGACATAAGTACGACAGAACAAATGTAACAGCCCTCTGTAATCACGCAAAAAATAAAAAGCATACATTTAATTTCGAACAAACAAAAATCATTGGCACGGAAAAAAACGTCAAAAAAAGGGAAACAATAGAATCCATCGAAATTCAAAAAAAAAAAAAATGCTATAAATGATAAGAGAGATACGAATAATGCCTTAAAAATATACCAGTCAGTATTGTAAACACCGCAGATAAACTAAGATCGGCTTTTGAATATGTAATGAAGAAGCAAAACAAGGTTACTATTTTGATTGTATTGTGTCAATGTATTGTGTAATGTTTAAAAAAAATTTACGTGTGTGGTAAGTTCAAATTATAAATGTCCTATAAAAGAAATTTTAAATATCTGAATGTGGAACAATTTTATTGTAGAATGTTTTACTTGATGAAGACTTTGTAGGAAGTCGAAACGTTTAAATAAATACTTTTTAATCAACTTTCATCCATAAATAGACCAAATACCAAGAAGATATAAACCCATAGATATATATATATATATATATATATATATATATATATATATATATATATATATATATATATATATATATATATATATATATATACGTAAAGACTGACCATAAAAAAGATAGATTTTTTTATATTTGGCGGTGTTACCTTCTATTAGGTGTAAATAGGGAAATTTTGGTCCAAAAGTATTAAGGTTTAGAAAATGCTAAAGTCGATTTTATTGGTAACATCAGTGTATTGTGTATTTTACAGGATAAAAACATAATTATACGTTGAAAACATTACTCTTTTAAAGTTTCAATTGCATAGTGACACTGACAATTACGTGCAAATTTAGACTACGTGCGACCACGGGAGACCAAGTAAACTGAAGTTATAAGCAAATAAAAGACGTTTAAAATGCACAAAGCGGCCAAATTTCGAACTTAATCGATATTTTACGTTGCACGCGTTATTTCTTTCAGGTATAAATTGCATACATATTCTGGACTGACAATTATGAACAAATTTAGGCCACATACAACCGTGGATTATCCAGTAAAGTCAAGTTATGAGTATACAATTCAAAAATAGGCTACTATTTACATTTATTTACATTCTATTTATATAGGCTACTAAAATAGCAGACAGGAAACTAACCCAACCTAACGCTCGTTTCGAGTTTGAGAATGTAATTACTTTTATATATTTTCCCTTGACGCCTTAGGTTAAGTTAAGTTAGTTTTCCCGTCTGATATTTTAGTAGCCTATATAAATATAATATAAATAGTAGTCCATTTTTTGATATTTATATGTCTTTTAATTAATCAAAACTTGACTTTACTTGATCGCTCATGGCTGCATGTAGTCTAATTTGTTCATAATTGCCAGCCGTGGATATCTAGCAATTTATACCTCAAACAAAAAAAAATATGTGCACCGTACAGTGACCATTAAATTTGAAATTTAACTTATTTGTCCATTTTAAACGTCTTTAATTGCTCATAATTTGGGTTCACTTGGTCGCATGTGGTCTAAATTTGCACGTAATTGTCAGTTCTACATATCTATACAATTGAAACCTCAAAAAAGTAATGTTTTCAACTTGCAATTATGTTTTTATCCTGTAAAATATACAATACATTGATGTTACCAATAAAATCGACTCCCTCTAAACCTTAATATTTTGGGACCAAAATTTCAGAGATCTCTATTTACATATTATAGAAGGTTTTTAGCTGGTAGCACCGCCAAATAGAATTCTTTTTTTTTATGGTCAGTCTAATATATATATATATATATATATAATATATATATATATATATATATATATATATATATATATAAATAATATACAGCCTTGGCCAAAAGTATTAGGCACCCCTAATAAACACGTGAAAAAAAAAGATTAATTGTTTTAACAATACTATAGACAATCTCTTTTATTTTACAGGTCCATAAAACACCTGGTCCACAAAATTGCAATAATGAGGTTTTTTGAAAAATATTTTTAATGTTTTATCAGTCTCTTTTTACTACTTATAGTGTCAAGAAGCTTCCGTGCGTGTTTTATTTGTGAACTGGAAATTCTTATATTGGGGAAATGCGTACGAAAAGTGAGCTTGGTATCGAAAAACGAATTAAAATTCAAACCCTACATAACCAAGGCGAGTCCCAAGTAGAAGTAGCCAAGTTAGTGACATGTTCTCGGTGCGCAGTGCAATGTGCTATTAAAAGGTTTGTGGAGACTGGGGCTCCCATGCCAACAAAATGAGAACGGGCAGAAAATGTAAGACTAATGAGCGACAGGACAGAAAACTCATCCGCGAGTCTATTAAAAATCGAAAAAAAACATCACCTGAGCTCGCTGCAACTCTGTCGAGAAGACATTGGGATGTCTATTAGTTCTCGAACGGCAAGGAGAAGACTGACAGAAGCTGGATTAAGAGGGTGCAAAGCTAGAAAGAAGCCTTGGCTTTCAGAGACCAATAGGAAGAAACGCTTAGAGTGGGCTCTGAAGCACCAACATTTTAGCGAAGAGGATTGGTCTAATGTTGTATGGTCCGACGAATCCAACTTTTTTTATATGATTTATTTTAACAAATAATTACATACAATTACTCTTGATTTAATCTGTTTTAGTCAAAATAATAACTAATTTTTTAATGGAGTATTTTTTCTATTCTTACAGCTATTCGGAACGTCAGATGTGATATTCGTGAAACGGCGTGTAATACCATCGAGATTGCGTGGGATCTATTGTAAAAACACGGAGAAAGCATCATTATGATCTGGGGCTGCATGGCTGCTAAAGGTGTCGGCGAAATATTCGTTTGTGAAAGCCGCATGAACAGCCCAAAGTACATAAATGTACTAGAAACTGTACTGATGCCTGCGCTAACGCGCATTTTTGGAGACACTAATTTAGACGACATCAAATTCCAGCAAGATAATGCACCTTGTCATAAATCAGTGGCTACGATGCGCCAGTTTAGAGACAATAACATTGTCTTGTTGGATTGGCCGGCGCAGACTCCAGATCTAAACCCTACCAGCATAACATCAAAAGCAGCGCTAAAAAGCGCTTTGATGGATGAGTGGGATGCCGGAAGTAGAACTGAATATACTAAGCTTGTACGCAGCTTGCCCCAAAGAATTGCTGCTGTAATTAAAGCTCAGGACGGACACACCAAATATTAATTTATTTCGTAATTTTACCTCAATCTACGATTTTACAAAACATAAGAATTTAATTTTTTACCCTGAAACACAAGAAATGAAGTAAATTGTAGAGTGCTTAATACTTTTGGCCAAGGCTGTATATGTATATGTGTATGTATATATATATATATATATATATATATATATATATATATATATATATATATATATTATATAGATATATATATATATATATATATATATATATATATATATATATATATATATATATATATATATATATATATATATATATATATATATATATATATATATATATATATATATATATATATATATATATATATATATATATATATATATATTATATATATATATATATATATATATTATATATATATATATATATATATATATTAATATATATATATATATATATATATATATATATATATATTATATATATATATATATATATATATATATATATATTTATATATATATATATATATATATATATATATATATATATATATATATATATATATTAATATATATATATATATAAATATATATATATATATATATATATATATATATATATAAATATTATTATATATATATATATATATTTATATATATATATATATATATATATATATATATATATATATATATATATATAATATATTATTATATATATATATATATATATATATATATATATATATATATATATATATATATATATATATATATATATATATATATATATATATATATATATATATATATATATATATATATATATATATATATATATATATATATATATATATATATATATATATATATACTATATATATATATATATATATAGATATAAACTTACAAGGCGAGTTGTTACCGAAAGAAAACTATACTTACATTTTTGATCCAAGGATGGTGGATTATTTGAAACATACTAGCTCTCTTTTTCGGCTGAACAACCAACATTTTCTCAATTAAATTTTTAAGTGCAGGGGGAAACATTTGACCAAATACCGTCCGTCATATTAAACTGACACTTCACAATATTTTTTGCTAATGTCATTTGATCCTCTCCGCTAAAAATGCAAATAAAATAAAAATTCGAAAATATATGGATGAAATACTCGTTTAGCATTCCTTTTCAAGAATGAATAGCCAAAATTAGCTTTTTATATATAAAAAAAGTATTTAATTCTAAATTAACAAATATATTAAATACAAGTTAATTAATAGTAAAGTGGTCCGGCTAACGCAACAAGAGCTCATCAAGTGGCCATGACTAAGGAAACAAGCCTTTGAAAATTTTATCATAAATGTTGGTGGATGATTATCAACAAAAACAAAAAAACTTGTACTACCATGTTCAAAGGCTAAGTATACTAATTTTTTAGAACATACGCACGCATTGCTATATATTAACGTACTTATTTGCAAGGTTCGTAGGACTAACGTCTGACAAAAATCATGACATCTGTTTCATCATATAAGAAATAAGAACGCGTTTTGTCATTGCGAAAGTTTCTTATTGACGATTTTTAAAAGAAATAAATTCATTAAGCAAAGGATCTGCCTTAAATTTTGTTTTAAAAAAGATATTTGTTTTACTGATACGTTGAAAACATTAGAAAAGTGTTACAGTGATGAATGGTTAGTAAAAGTTAGTAGTGGTACAAATCGTTTAAAGAGAGTCGAGAGACAGAGCAAACTGCAACCACAGAAGAAAAAATCAACAAAACCAATGATCTTGTGCTCAATAATCCCCTTTTAAGTATTGGAGATCTTATAGACCTTACTGGAATATCAACTGGATTAATACAATCGATTTTGAAAAACCATTTGGGCTTGTCTTTTGTGTTATCTCGTCTTGTTCCAAAATAAATGAATTTTCATCGTTGTCATGAGGTAGCTAAATAGATGCTGTCTTTGGATGATTCCACTTTGAAATGCATAATTAATGGAGATGAAACATGGATCTATTGATATGACCCGGAAACAGCGCAACAATCAAGCGAATATCATGCAAAAGGTCAAAAACCGAGGTAATGTTTTCTTCGATTACCGAACTTTTTATGTAAACGTGACTTTATCCTGTTCCCTAAGCTCAAATTACCACTCAGTGCACATCATTTAGAATCTATAAAAGCTATAAAAGAGATTTCGCTGGCCATCTTGAAAGCAATGCCAGAAATCCAGTATCATAAGTGTTTTGAAGATCGCGAAGAACATTGATATAAGCGTGCTGCAGAAAATTACTCTGAAGGGGATTAAATAGATTTGGATGATTAACTTAATAGTTTGTGTTTTATTTTATCAGTCCCCTTAATTTTTAAACATAAAAGTATTACAAATAAGATCAGTGTCGATGAGTTGTCAACCTTTGATCAATGTTATAAAAAAAAAACCGACTAGAGGTAAATAAAAATAATTGATTTTCTTAAAATTTTAGACTTTTTTTAATTAATAAAACGAAATAGAATTAACTGAAAATAAACATCTGTCAAGTTCCCACCTCTTATCTTTTATAGGTATCGTCTTAACTAAGAAATGTATAATCGTAAGCTAATGATCAAGGCTCCGAATGTTTACATTAAAACGCGATTACATATCTAACCTGATCTGAAAACTTGGCGATTGGGTAGCATGCAAATAAATCAACCAAAGGCATAGTGCTGGCCTACCAAAAAATTTAAAAACTTCACTTTCTCAATGTCATTAAAAGTCCACTTTAATAAAGTGCATAATTTTAGCTAACAGACAAGGAAATAAATAACATTATATTTATAATGCAGGCCATACACGTGCCGGCAAGCCCATCGTGAGTGGGCTTCGGCTTGCCTGTCAGAGACGAACCGGTGGCCGGATGACGAACGAAAACACGTACGTCCAGCCGGCCGACCTGAAGATAGCGCAGGTAAGCCGGTATGTAAGTGAGGTGAGGCCAAAGGGTACAGGCCGCCCGTCAGTGAGTTTCCATGTATAGTGAGTGCGTCGTCTATCGTTAGTGAAAAAATATCGTGTGAAAAAGAAAATCAGTGTTTGGAGGAATTTATTGGTTTATACCGAAGTGAAACGTGCCATGAAATCGGCAGATTACCACGATCGAGTGAAGAAAGAAGCTGCGTACGGCCGATTGGTGAAAATATGGAAAGAGGTGGATCCAACTTGCACGAAATCTACTATTCTAAAGAAAATTAACAACTTGAGGAGTAGAGAACATTTTGAGTCGACTGCTTGCCTGGATTCAACTGTAAGTGTATTGGGTTTTCAGTCCAACCGGCCGTCGGTATTCGATGGACTGTTCAGGCATAACTGCAGGCTCGCTGGTACTTGTATGGTCCGCATAAGAAATGGCTGAATATTTGCTAAATTTATACTGAAATTAAATATAACCACATTAACCTGTTATTAAAATTAACAAATATAAATAACACCGGTACATATCCACAACTGATTTAACTATCAGACCAAGTGCGATCATTGGGTTTTTTTAGCACGAAAGAGTATTAAGGTAATTTTTAGTGTTCCGTACGGAACACTTACAAAATCACTTTGGTGTCTGTGCGTCCGTCTGTCTGTCACACCTGATTTTCTCCGAAACTATTTGACATAGAAAGTTGAAATTTGACACTAATATAGAACCGTGTAGTTTTAAAAGTTAAATTTTGACTTAAGGAGTTAGTTTGAGGGGGTAAAATGGGAAGTGAAAAAAAAAATTACCAAGTCATCGAGAGGGGTCAAATGAACGCTTGTAAAAACACGGGTTCAAAAATAATACTTGCACACACTCTACTTTGTATTATTTTTAAAAAATTGCGAAAAATTGTTGCCACCCCTTATCTTGAAAAGTACTGATCAAAAAATTTTGAAAAAATTCTGGAATATTCTCCACAGGGTGTAGATTAAACGAAAATTATTAGGTACCTTTAATAATTTATCTGGTATATATAAAAAAAACTCAAGGTGATCAGTTTTTAGTAAAGATCGGAAAAATACTTTGTTGAAAACTCATTTGAGGTGTGTTTTGTCAAGTCATTGATCATTTTATACCTCCGTAACAAAAATTTTTATTTTAAAAGCAATCAACGTACGGAACCCTAATTGCGCAAGTCCTACTTACACTTAACCGGTTATTTTTTTGTATAACACAACAATTCTGTCCAATATTTTTTGGTCATCATCTTACCGAGAAGACAGCTTAAGGTTCAGTTTACCAATGTAGAGTTAACGCTAATGCAAAGCCAAAAACCGAAAAATCAATCACTCGTCATTAATTTGATATATTGTCATTATTAACAGTATTAAAAACAAAAAAAGCCTCATTGACTATAGTAGCACTTTTCGGTCTTCCAAAATAATTACCTATTACATGTCAAGAATAGAAAGCAATATTGTTCGAGACCAGTATAACTTTAACTTTCCGGACATGACCTGTATAAATTTTTTTGTGCTCTTATATAAATCAATATTTTAAATAATACGATAACATAGGTATACAAAAAAAAAAATTCTCGTTTAAGTGAGGTACGTATTTTTTTTTATGCTGAATCCAAAAAATCATAAAAAAAAGACATCTACCGTAAGGTTTTGTTCAGAAAACACACTTAAAGTTGCCAGAAATTGAAAAAAATAGTATTTATTAAAATGTATTTTTTTCAATTTCTAGCAACTTTATGTGTGTTTTTTTTATGATTTTTTTGGATGCAGCATAAAAAAATAATTAAGAAAACACGTGTCTCACTTAAAAGACAGAGAATTATGTCATAATGATAATTAACAATGGTCTGAAAAAAAAAGGTAAAGTGATATATCCAAACGTAGGATTTTAAAATACATATTTACTTTCTTACAGGTAGCAATAACTTATTCCAAGCATTACAACTCTATATTTCAAAGGATGGAAATGATGAGATAATAATCACAAAAAAGGTGAGAACAGAAAAGGCGTCATAAATATTTACGACTGAAATCTGGCATTTCTGGTGAAATTAGAAATGATTTAAAAAAAATTTCAGATTCCTCGACTCGAAGAACCTCGAAAATAGCATATAACATTTAAGGCAACCCCTCTATCCCATTCTCTTACTATTTTAACTCCCTATGTGGTTGACTATAAATAATAACGCTTAAAATTTACTCATTATTCCAACTACAAACTACAAAATGTTCTCATAATACTATTGAAACCTATACAAAATATATCGGCTCCTACCTCTTTCACTCTTTTCCCTTGATACGATATAACTGAAAAATTATAGGTTCCTTTCCTATTTCAAGAATTACATGGGTACCAAATTTGAAATTCCTTTAAGAGTTATTGTACCAACAGGCAGATAGACAGAGACAAGCAAATTGTGAACTAAAATAAATTATAAACTTTCTGTTAAAAACCGAAAGGCCTTGGGCTATATGGAAAGGATCTGCAGATGATTAGCAACCTCTACTGGAACCAAATGACATTTATTAAAGCAGAAGGAGAGTGTTCAGAAGCAATATCGATTGAGCGTGGAGTAAGGCAGGGTTGTGGTTTGTCTCTGTGGATTGTTAATATATACTCTGAGCAAATCTTCAGACAAACACTGGAAGAGGCTAATGAAGGAATACTGCTTGATGGGGAGCGAATAAATAATATTCCTTATACTGACGATACGGCGGTTATGGCCGATAACTTAAAGGGTCTACAATATCTTATAACAAAAATAAACGAAGTCAGTAATCGATACGGCCTCGAGCTTAATATCAGCAAAACAAAGTACAATGTTCCTGCTACCCTGTCGATAGTTAACAATCGACAAATACAAAGAACTTCACAATATTCATATCTAGGTACCATGATAAATGAAGAGTGGGATTACTCGCAGGAAATTCGTTGCCGTATCGAAACAGCCAGAACAGTGTTCCTCGACACTGACATCACTCAAATCTCAACAATAAAATTAAGCACAAAATTAAGACTCCTAAGATGTTATGTCATCAGTGTCCTTTTTTACGGTGTGGAATCTTGGACGCTGACTGAAGTGACTTCTAAGAGACTTGAAGCATTTGAATTATGGCTATATCGCAGAATTTCGAAAATTTCTTATACTCAACATATTACCAACGAGGATGTATTACGTCGCATGAACAAGAAACTGGAAATTATGGAAACTGTTAAAGTAGGAAAATTGGCGTATTTAGGTAAGTAAATTTCCACAGATATGAATTACTACACCAAATACTCTAAAAAAAAGTTTTTATAAAAAGGGGACCAGCGTGCAGACGTGTCTCCTGGCTGAACAATCTGCGAAATTGGTTCTCAACAAATACTACCGGTCTTTTCAGAGCTGCAGTGGATAAAGTAATACAACCAGAATGATTTGAACCGAATAGGCACTTTAAGAAGATGTTTTTTGTGACCTAAAGACCCGGAAATGTGAAGGAATGCAAAACCTTCAAACGGTGATTTTTTCACGAACCCAATACTCATCGTGCCTAGACTGGTAAAAATAAAAGAATAGGTAAGTTTATCCATTTATATATATGATTCCCAAGGTAAAAGTGAAGTGCTTTTTATACCCTGTAGTCATATTTAATCTACGATATAAGGAAAACTGAAACAACTAAAAACTCTATGACGAAACTGTAGATGACTTAAAAAAGGCATATCATCACAAGTAATATAATTACATGGCAAAATTCATATTATAAATATCTTCTGCTGTCTGCGGATATTTGCACGAGTAGCCAATGTTCGAGCGTTCAAAGTGAATGATGAGATAAGCGTAGTGTCATCTGCAAAGCTGTGGATTAGATTCCTGGTAGAGCGTAGCTTAGCCAACAAACCATCGTGCCAAACACGGTCGAATGTCTTAGATTTATCAAGAGCAACCGCTTGAGATTCACCGAGAGTGTTCAATTGCGTTGTTCCAAACATGTGTTATATAAGTTAGAAGATCTCCTGTTGATCTGTTTTTACGAAAGCCATATTGGTGGTCGCTAATAATATTGAATCCTTCAAGATATTTTGGAAGATGCTGATTGATAGCTTTTTCCATGACTTTCGATATTATTGAAAGCAGTGCGACTGGTCGGTAGTTATTTGGCAAGGTCTTCTTGCCTTTTTTGGGTATCGGCTGAACTGTGGCACATTTCTAGCAGGAAGGAAATATTCCCTGTCTGTAGATAGGTTGAAAAGTCTACAGAAAACTGGTGTTAGTATCTCGAGCAGTCCTTGAGTACTATGGCAGAAGTTTTTTTGGTGTCTAGCTTCATTAAAGTGTCATTTACAATTATTTATGGCCTTATTCAGCTTACTGATGAACGAATACGGATTTCTCATTATGATAAAGAATAATCTTTCAAACATCTCTCATTCTCTCTGTTAGGCTCTTCTAATCAAGGTTTTAACAAAAGTGAAAAAGACAAGGCCTAAACCCCACTAAATGAGGACAGGGGCTACAAATCTACTAAATCAGAGAACTCGACGAACATTTTTGGATTTTCCTTTAGCTAAGCATTTTTTAAGCTCTGACGACGCAGCTGATCGTGCTCAGCAGGTCCTGATGTCGTTTTGGTTGGCTTAGAAACTTATATACTTTTTTCGAAGAAATGCCCTTCTAATGGCTAACCTTGGTTCGATCGAAAATGTAAAGAATTTATTGCTCCTCGCCTAACGACAGTGGCGTGAAATGCACCAAATAAATTCAAACGAGTAATTTATGAAACTAACGAAGTACATAATTAGATAATTGAAAAAGCTTTCTACCTGCTCCAATGGTTCAAGATGTTTTTGGTCGGATGCTGAGGCAGTTTGTCAAAATGCCACTTTTTTAGCGTATCTCAGTTTCTCACTGGACTGTCGATTTCTACGGACTAATGCCACTTATACCAGTTTCTTGCAGGTTTTTTTTTTAACTTATTCTACAGAAAACCAATATTTTCTATCTACTGGAAAAAATTAACAAGAGAACTCTTTTCATACAGTCTGTCAAGTAAGAGCGTATCCGCGATAATTCATTTTTGGTAGACGCGATTCTAGCGATTCAACAAAAAATCGGTAGCGGGAACCTTTGTCTACGACGCATTTTAGTAAAAATATCAGTTGATTTGGATGTTTCGTCGAAATCACGTAAAATCGAAAATGAGTCACTTGTTTGCACATCGGTTCGAGGCAGTCTTTCTTTATTCTCATCTAAAGGGGCCTAAAATGACACATTCCTCGGCCGCTAAATATATTTAAAAAGTCGGTATCGCTTGTGAAGAAGTGGGTAAATTGTTTTAACGATACGAAAAATGTCAACGACTTGCCAAAACGTGGCTCGGTAGGCAAAGTCACTTTGGAAGTTGAAAAACGAATCGTGTCTTTTTTTTTCACGGGACCCGAAATTGACGCTACGTCAAGGAGTGGCAAAATTAAGAAAATCGGGTTTGAATGTGTCCCATGAGACCATTGGCTATCTTCGTGCTCAGGATGTCAAATTCCGAAGCACGATGGAGAAACCTTTGCTGGGCGAAAATCACGTCGCGAAGCGGCTCGCTTGGGCCCACGATAAGATATTAGAGTGGCCCTCACAATCGCCGTTTGGTCCCTTGTAAAGAGAAAGCTCAGAGGAAAGACTCTGAGGACTCAGTTGTCTCGTGAGATTCCCAAGATTTGGAGATCATTGCCGTAGTATGCAGAAAATCTCGTCAACAACATGCCTCAAAGATGTCATCCAATTATTGATGCAGGAGGCGATTGGACAACTTACTAAGGTTATTGCGCCATTGTTAGCACACCAAAGAATACATTGATGGCAAAAAAAGTTTCAAGGATACGAGCGGTCACGTTCTTACTTGACAGACTGTATAAGGTACATCTTCAGAACAACACAATTAAACATTATGGTGACTTTCGAGTGGTTGGTCTTGATTTATCAAAGGCGTGTCACTACCTCTGACTGACGCAACGTGTGCCAACACAATAAAAATATGACTTTTCGCACAAAAAAAATTATATTTAAATATTTTATCGACGATATGTGACTACATTTGCTCCTATTTACCTGAAAGGATAATTTCTTGATATCATGAAAAAGAGGATCACACCCAAGCTCCATATATCTGCTTTCTTTCCATACTCGCCGTAGTCCCGAAATGAGTTGTGATAACTTCAGGTGCCACATATCGTAAGGTACCACACATCGTGGTCAGATCGCTAGCGCTGGTAATTTTGCTCAAACCGAAATCTGTTATTTTCAAAAGGGTTTCTTGCCTTTGATCCAGAAGTAAAATATTTTCAGGCTTGTAAATAAAAATATTGGAATCTTTTAGTGAACTAACAGATATATTCGCCATTAACAAACGACTACCTGTCAGATTGTCTAGTCACTTACCCAACTGTTAAGATTATTTTTTGATATTCAGCATTCATTATCACAGTATCAAAGATGTTGGCAATTTAACAACGTGATTTCGGGCATATAAATAATCTAACTTTTTTGGAGTTAGATTTAAATATTCTACTAATTGAACAAAAATATTATGTTCAGAGGTTTTATAACTGAAACGCACAAATATCAGAGCCGTGTAGTTTTGAAAGTTAAGTTTTGACTTAAGTGGTTAGTTTTGGGGGGTGAAATCAGAAAATGACAACGGAAAGCTTATGATAAATTTCTGCGCCATAAACAAGTTGAGAATAAACAACACACACTTTGACCATAGGGAAAAATTAAATATTCATCTGAAAACACTAGAGGTAACAGATCAATGATAGATTATGTCCTAACAAACAGACGTAAGAAGCTTGACATCACCAAACGTAAGAAGTGATCATAACCTAGTTATGTGTAAACTAAGGAAGAAGATAAGAAACACAAAGCAATACCAAAATAAGCAACTGCAAACAAAGATAAGAATATCTAATCTACAGGAAGAACCAACGAGAGAAGACTGAAAGAATAAATCAGAATAAATCAAATAAACAATGATAACATAGATGATGGTTGGTTAAAAATAAAAACAAATCTATTAAAAGCTGCATATGAGGCATTAGGGACTAAAACTATCAATAAAAATAAAAAATGGAGAACAAAAACATCATGGTGCAGTGAAGAAATCAAAGAGAAATGCCGTGAAAAGAGAGAAAGCTATCTAGAGTACAGGTCAATCAGGACAGATGAAGCATACCGAAAATATAAAAGAATACGAACAGACATCCACAAATTAGTAAGAACAAAAACGGAATACTGGGTGAGATACACAAAAAAAATTAGAATCAGACTTCTATGGTCAACAAAAACAAATATAGAAATTCGTAAGACATCAGAAAACGGAGATAATAGAACTAATAGAGTATACACACGTGAAAAAAGAAACGTGGGTAGCTTACCTCACATAATTATATAAAAGGCAATAAAGCATCACACTGCCACAAACATCAGATAAAACGGAACCTATAACGGAAGAAGACGTAATAGAAGCACCGGAAAAATTAAAAAACTATAAATCTTCCGGCCAAGGTCAAATAGCTAATGAACTACTAAAATATGGGGATACTCTCTGGTTAAGCAACTTCAAATACTTATACAAAGGATTATAAGATCGAATAGAATCCCGACGAATGGAGAACAGCGGCAGTTTATACTAATGCACAAGAAGGGAGAAAAAGAAGATACAAATAACTATAGACGCATAAATCTACTAAACTGTACACTGAACTTAACAATAAAGATTATTACAACAAAAATGATTGCGAGAATAGAACTGGAAGAACAGCAAGGATTCAGTACTGGGCGCTCATGCACCAATGCCGTATGCATGCGAGACAGGTAAAAAAATATCGAGGAGGTTTCCTGACAGTATGGTGGAGATAAAAATATTTTCAGTACCGCGCGTCGTTACTCTAGCGACAAAATAATTTTATTTTATCCGTTTATGATTAAACAAATATTTAGGTAGTAAATACTTGTTTTACACTTTTATTATTAGATTGAGCTAGATTGATTTTTTGGCTATTAGGTAGCTAAGATGCTATAACTATTACACATTATTGACTAAGAAAAAAAAAAACGTGAAAATATATGTTGGATCTTCAGATATATAAATGTCAGGAACTTTTTGTATTTATTTTAAAAGCAATCACCGTACGGAACACTAATTGCGCAAGTCCGACCTGTACTTGGCCAGTTTTTTCTTCTTTATTTACCATATCCGGTCATCCGCTCGTTGTCTATCATTATGGTGAGTTCTCTGTATTCAGCCAGCCTTAAGACATCGCCAGCTTTCTGTATGAGTGTCCTTTCTCTGATATTCTTTAGCAAGGATCTCTGCTTTCTACCAACTCCACGCCTGCCTTCCATCTTTCCCTTCATAATTAACTGGAGGAAGTAGTATTTTTCTCCATGCAATACATGACCAAGGTAAGCAATTTTGCGACATTTTATAGTAGTGATCTGTATCTCTTCTGAATTTGCCCCTCTTAAGACCTCCTCATTCGTCAACAAGTCAGCATGCTATTCGAAGCATCCTGCTTAATATTTTCTAAAGCCTCTTTCAAAATCTTGTCCAAACATAAATTGAACAAAAGTGGAGAGAGGATGCAACCATGTTGAATCATAATATTATTTGTTGTCAGGGCTTCTACATGAACCACAGTATAAGTTTTCAATTATTCGAATGTCCTCGCTGTCCAACTGCAGTTGTTGAAGCACTGCTATTAGTTTGTCGTATCTAACTCTGTCGAATGCTCTTTCATAATTGACGAAGCAGACAAAAACATCATACGGTGGTCCCGATATTTCTATAGGTTTCACGTGTTCCAAACGCATTTCTAAATGCCATTTGGCTGTGATCAAGATCAAACTCGCATTTTGTACGGATTCTGGAGTGGATGATTTGTAAAAATGACTCATCAAACTAATTAGAAGGTAATCCCTATACTTTTTGGAATGAGATTTTTAGGGATTGTAATGAATGTGGATTTTAACCAGTCCTCTAGTATCGTGTCTGTGTTGTAGATTATATTAAATATTTTGTGACCTTTTCTACGTTTTCCTCTTCTATGAGTTTAATGATCTCAATGGGAACTTCAACAGGTCCTGTGGCTCTTTTATCCTGTGTAATGAAGATTACTTGCACTATTTCTTCCGTTAAGATTTCCGGGCCATTGAAGCATTGTTTTCTCTAGGCTCTCTGTTGTCACTGAAAAGCTCATTTACGTATGTTTCCCACGGTTTTTTGATATCTTCATCTCGTAGAATAGGTTGATTTGATGAATTAAACAGTACATACGGTGGTCGTTTTTCATACATACCAGCTATATCTGACTTTTTTATGCATTTGAAAAATACCATGCTTCTTTTCGTCTCTTCATATTTTTCTTTCATCCATCGTTCTTTTGCCAATTCCACCTCCATTCGAATGATTTTATTGATTTTCCTATATTCTTTTCTATTCGTTTTTAATAGTGTTCGTTTCTTCATCAACTCTAAAATGTTTGCGGTCATCCATCTCTTCCTCCGTGTTTTCGTTTCTGGTTCCAAGTATCTATTACACTCTTTAGTTTATCCTTCAGATCTTTCCACAAGGATGGCACATCTCTGTTGACGTTCTCTGTTAGATTAAGTTCTCTGTTGTATATGTTATTCTATGTAAGTAATCTCTAACTTTGATAATCCCATTTTTGTTTTTGTACTTTTTGTTTAATCATTTCAAGTCATACCCTCAGATCTGCTATTAAAGGGAGTCAATATCTGCTCCCGGGCATATTGTTACTCGTTTTATGGTATTCCAAAGCGTTTATTAACCACATTGACGTTTATTGAAATGTAATCAATCTGATTTCTAATAGGTCCATAGCTGTTGTCTTCAGAGGGTGATATCCATGTGTAGAGGCGTCCTTTGGGAAATTGAAACCATGTTTTCACGATATATATTTCTTTTTCCTGGCAAACCACCCATATCTAAGAGACATTCCTCTATCCGCCACGGGGGGAGGCGCCCGATGGAAGACTAGCAACCCCATACAGGCCGAATAATCTACTAAGATTCATTATAAATCAGATTTTTTTAGCTCAAAATTATAAGTGAAAAATGGAGGCAAAAAAAAACTTTAAAAAATTTCAATTGTCAACAAAAAATTGTGATTTATAGTTTTAACCTTAGTATTTATATAATTTTTCTTTTGTTTAGAAAAACATTCTAAAAAAATATTTTTATATTCTCAAAGTAAACAGTAGTTTTTTACTGAAGAAAATAACCATTTGGGTATTTCATCTTTTGATCTTTGAATTGTTGTGGCTGTTACTTGATGGAAATTCATAACGAATGTAATGAAAGACTAATATTGTCAAATTTCCACTTTATTTAGTTTCACTGAAACTGTATGACGCGTTTCGCTATACTATAGCTTCTTCTGATACTAAATGATATTTGAGTATTAGTTGTACATTTATGTTACCCTAATTTATATAAATAACCTACTAAGGTAGATAGGAAAAATAAGTAAATTGGGGAGGGGAGTTACCATGGGCCAGACAGGTATCTTTTTGTTCGTTTAAGATGATGTCTGAATTTTTAATTCTATATATTTCTAAATTTTCTAATAGGTTTAATTTTACGCCTTTGTTTTGTATGTGTAGAATTTTAAATTTATCGTCAAAAAGATGATTTGATTCTGTTAAATGATTACTGTACGCTGAGTCAGTTTTGTTTTTTAAATAGCTTCTTTTAAGTTCTAAAATCCGAGTTTCGAATGAGCGAGCTGTCTGACCTATGTAACTTTTATGACAAGAACCACAATTTAACTGATACACTCCAGATTTTTTTGATCTATTTTTTGTTTTTCCTTTGCGTTTTTAATGAATTTTTCCTAACGTGTTATTTGTTCTAAAAGCTATGTTGATATTATATTTGTTTAAGTGGTTTTTAATTTTCTCTGTGGTACCAAAATAGGTTGAAACATTAAATTTTTTCCCTGTGTTTTCTTTTTTGGGGTATACTAAAGAAATAGCTTTATTTTTTAATTTTTTTGTTTAGAATTGAGTCTATTGTTTTATTAGATTTAATTCTTTATTAAAATCATCTACAGATAAGGGGGCACTTACAAGTCTATGCAACATACTGTGGTAAGCTGCCAATTTGTGTTGTAGGGGGTGAGCTGATTTTATGTTTATTGTAGTATCTGTATGTGAGGGTTTGTGAAAAATAGAGAATTTGTGTTTGTTGTAATGTCTGGTTATTGTAAAAGTCAAGAAAATTAATTTTATTGTCGACTTCTAGTTCCAGTGAATTTAATATAGTGAATTGTAAACATTGTGAAGTACCATTAAAAACAAGCAAAGATGTCGTCTACATATCGGTACCAATACAAAAATGATTTGCTAAATTCTTGTCGATGTATTTGTTAGCGGGCTAAGTGGACTAACCATTATGAGACCCTCAGAACTATTATAAAACGTATTATTAAAGTAAAAATAATTTTGATTGAGGCTCGTATTTAATAAATTTAGTATGTCTTGTATAACGATATTAACTTTATTTTTGATAAAAAATGTTTTTATGATTTTTACTGTTCTGGAGTGTATCAGTTAAATTGTGGTTCTTGTCATAAAAGTTACATAGGTCAGACAGGTCGCTCATTCGAAACTCGGATTTTAGAACATAAAAGAAGCTATTTAAAAAACAAAACTGACTCAGCGTACAGTAATCATTTAACAGAATCAAATCATCTTTTTGACGATAAATTTAAAAATCTACACATACAAAACAAAGGCGTAAAATTAAACCTATTAGAAAATTTAGAAATAAATAGAATTAAAAATTCAGACATCATCTTAAACGAACAAAAAGATACCTGTCTGGCCCATGGTAACTCCCCTTTACTCAATTTATACAATTAATATTCAGAATGGATTTCCCAGCAATATTCATTAGCATATAGTATTAATTTTATTACCTATCTACCTTAGGGTATTTATATAAATGTAACAACACTAATACTCAAATATCATTTTGTA
Source organism: Pachyrhynchus sulphureomaculatus (assembly GCA_019049505.1). Lineage (NCBI taxonomy): Eukaryota > Metazoa > Arthropoda > Insecta > Coleoptera > Curculionidae > Pachyrhynchus > Pachyrhynchus sulphureomaculatus. The sequence goes on from CM032455.1 coordinate 111,195,176, forward strand.
TCAGAAGAAACTATAGTATAGCGAAACGCGTCATACGGTTTCAGTGAAACTAAATAAAGTGGAAATTTGACAATATTAGTCTTTCATTACATTTACATTACATCTTTTGATTTTATCGAAAATAATTATAGTAGTTGCCTCCTTCAAATTATAGGAGTAAGACAATTTGCATATAAAGCTGGTTAAAAAAAACATTAAAAACAGCTATAATAAACATAAATTTAGTAGAAAGTTATAATACCTACATATAATAAAAGACGCAGAAAACATCAGAAAAAATTTGGTTACTGAGATTCAAATTGCTAGCAACTGCTTTTAAAAATCACGAGGGCTGCTTCGAATGGATGTTGCCAGATCTTGCACAAATTACGCAGAAGCATAAATTCGATACTTTGCCACGTGTATAATACAATTTTATTAAATGAGGTTCTGAAATCTGAATACGGAGTTTTTCTTTCGATAATAATTTCCAATAAATAATAAAATAAATAAAAATAAAATAACTCTCTGAGCGCTTACCTTTAAATCACGATGAATGACCCTTTGAGAGTGTAAATATTGCACAGCATATAGCATTTGTAAAAAATAGAATTTAACATTATCTTCGGTCATTGGGTATTCTAGAACTCTTCTTGTAAGCTCACCACCTGCCATATATTCCAGTATTAAATATATCTCCCTTTCATATGGTACAATTTCTTCACACCTGATTATGCATGGCTAAAAATCAAATATGAACGTAATCACTAGGACTCAGTATATGAACTATGTTCAAATAAATTATTCTGATCATGAGTTTTTAAGACGGTTTTACAGGGATCAGACCATCTTTCCATCAACTAATGGATCAATAAGTTAAACAATTTTTCATTAAAAAAGTAACAATTTTGGGATCATTTTGCATGTGTCATTACATTACTTCATGACTAAACTGTTTTCAGTTTTAGAAATACGTACATGCTTCTACAATTACAACAGCTTCCAAGGAGTTTTGTCGTTTCCTTCTACATTCTGCATATAAGTTTGGAATACTTTAACATTCTAGAAAAAAATAGTAATACAAGCTTGAAAAAATTTCAGTTAGGTGATAAGATTGTCAAATCAATCTCAATTCATTTAAAATTGGTAGTAGTAATAGTAGTAGTTGTGGGGGAGGCTCAGCGCCTAGCAAACCAGACTAAAAGGATCCTTTATGCCAACCCCGAAGGAACTTTCCCCGAAACGACCTAACCACCACGATCATTGCAAAACCTTCCGAACATGACCATAAAAATCAGTGCGTCACACCACGCTGGAGTACCGACGCCCTCCCTTCCGGGCTCTGCGACTCCGAAGATTTCATACCTGAGCTTCTCAGCGCCTCGCATATACAGATGAAGTAAAGCGACGTCTCCTTGTCCTCCAGACAGCTCGGAGATGTCAGGATGTGTTAATGCTTTCTCAACCTATAATGTTCCATGAAAATCCTCATAAAGGGGTTCAGGCGCGCACCTCAAGGCTACAATATAATTTCTTTGGCTTGCCTGTACCCTCATCTAGGGCATCTTAGGACTCTCGGATTGGCACCATGTCGTTTGGGGTTTGGCAATTGCCTCGAGTGCCGTTTTACTGTCAAAGCAGCAGAGAGAAACTACCTCCTCTATGGTACATGCCATCAAAATGACAAAAACCTCTGTTTGGAAAACTGTGGTGTACCTTCCTAAAGGGAAGCTCCTTCGTACGTCCTCAGTTTCTCAATAAATACCGGCTTCCGCCGACTCAAGTCTGGTTATTCCCGACACGTCAGTGAAGCACACCACGTCCTGGTTGAGGTTGATCTCCTGTTTCTCCTATGGACGTCGACTAGAGATCTTAAGGAAAAAGGCTCAAACTATCTCCTGTCGTCATCGCTCAAAAAGACGGCAGAGGTTTAAAATTAAAGTAACGGTGAAACTGGTCGCAAGGCTTCTTTATCACTTCAGCAGAGGAATCATTGTCTCTATTTTAAAATGAAATGAAATAATAATGTGTTTATTGTAATTTAATGAGAAAAAATTACAAAAGGCGAAGTTGAAGCTGGGCTTCCTCACTTAACTGGAGCTTTTAACTAAGAAACAACGATCTGTAAACTATAAAATGTTTACAACAACATTTACAAATATAGAAATAATTAGTCTGGAATAAGTAACTGTGATTTAAAAATGCTTAATAAAATTTGAATTTTAACAGGATTGCACTGAGACTCCAGACTGTAGTAACAATAAACAAAAAACGCTATTTCATATTTGTGCATATTAATTTTAGTAAGGGGCGTATCGCGATTTTTAAATTTTTGAGGTAAGATACATTTTGGATTAAGTGAGACATTACTGTATTTTAAATAAATTTTATAGGTAAATGATCTTTTATATAGAATAATTCTGTAGGAAGGAGTGATTTTTTTGTATCTAAATCTAAGGTATATATCTCTGAACAACTTCATTTTTTGAAATAAATAATTAGGACACACATAAATTATTTGGTTTTTTAAAAATTTCTCTCATTTCAGCACTCAAACTGAACTACCATTCGAATGCAACAATTTTGAACGCATGTTGCTTCATGCTGTAGAGACATGATCCATACAAAGTGTTACAAAACGTAAAATGAGATAAGATCAGGCTGTCGCATAACAATTTCCTGAGGTACACATTTATTAAAAATAAGTTTTAAAATAGCGCATGCAATTGTTAATGTATTCAGAAAACTTCAAGTTAACATCAAGCTACATTCTGAAGTTTCTAGCTACAGTTAAAAATTCCAGAATTGTTCACGCTGATGAGGATTAAATTACGATATTGGTCTGCAATTTGTGCAGGTTTAAAGAAAACTTTTTAGAGTTCAAATCTAGACAGAAATTAATTGAATTCTGTTGTAACTGGCCAAGGTCCCTCATTAACCTTAGCGACTTGTTATGATAAGTACAACTGTGTGTCATCCGCGAATAAATGGACAGCAGCATACCTGAGATTTTTTTATCAACTGAAAAGTGTACCGAATAAAGAAAGGGTACTCGGAAGCTTGAGGTATGCCGCAAGTGACACAGGACGCTGGACTTTGTATTGTTGAGTTTAACAGATGGAGTTCTCCGAGATAGTCCACCACAAGTTGACAGGCGTTTGACTCAAAAAAAAAAAGGAATTAAAGAATCATTAAAAACAATTGATGGTTTAACCTGTCAAAGGCCCTGAAGTAATCAAGGAAGGTCAAAGCAGTAAGCTGACCTGAGTTTTGACCCGTATGAAATTAAATGAAAGTCTATATTTGTCTATTGCAATATAAATGTAAAAAGATTAGAATCTAACTGGCCTCTTGGGCATTGGACATGTCATATAATAATAAAATATCTATATATGTAGGCTGAAAAGTTTTTGGTCTGACACATAGATGTCGCCCTTTTCAAAAAAATCCATATGATTTTTGGGAAGTACCAACCTTCAAACGATACGTGTCAAAATTTCATGATATTTTGACGATTAGTTTACAAGTTACAGGGGTTTTTGGTAACGCTACTTATGATATTTTCAAAAAATGGAAAAAATCGAATTTCGTGTGTTAACTGTTTTTTGAGGGGAAAAAATACCGTTCAAGTAAAGCGACGCACAGTGGGGAAAAACGAAAAATCGTGTTTCAAAATTGTCTAGAGCCTTCAATTTTGGTTCGATTTGGACGATTTTTTTTTTAAATTGAAGCTTATTAAATTCCGAACAAAGTTGTCGGAGCCGATTTTGCAATTAAACTTTTGTTTCAAAATGGCGGACGTCTTCAAAATGGCGGTTTCTGATTATATAGCGACTGAGACACAGAAAACGCTTACAGTTTCAAAACCAAGTTGTGCTAAAATGCGTGTATGTATGTTTTTTTATGTCGCAGATAATATATCTAATATCACAGTTACAAGATTAATAATAATGAACCCAAAATGGCTGCCATGAACAATAAAAGTATTATAAATATGAATAAACGTACCATTATTATTTTATATCCATAAAATTTGCATAAATAATTTCTTTAAGGTTGTTAATTATAAATATGTTTCAACAATTGACTTAAAATGACAAATCAAGTATGGCGGATGCCAAAATTGAATCGAGCAAGAAAGTTTCTCTGTGGCATTTAGACTGTGGCAGCCAGATCATTTAAGTTATTCATTATATTTTATGTAAGAGTAAGTTAAGGTTAGACATATTTATTTCCTTATTTTTCTAGTCTATTCCTATAATTCAGTAGTTCTGTATATGTACTAAAGGGTTTTCTCGTTAATAAAGATTATTATTACTCTTACAAAGTATACGCAGAGAAATGCTAAAATAGGGACAGTTAAATATTTTGCTGCATTAGCCACTGTTTAGCAACAGCAGCCACTTTTTTGCTACAACAGCAAACAATGTGGCTAGTGCAGCAAAATATTTAGCTGTCCCTATTTTAACAAAACGTTTTAGCTGTTGTAGCCATTTTCTAGCTGTGTGAGCTGTCCTTTTCTGCGTGTATCGCTGTTTTTTGTATCTGCTAGAAAATTGTCTACGATACTTAAAATTTACAGCAGCAATATTCTAGCAATAACTGCATGAAAATTTAAATCCCGCAACTAAACTTGAATAACTTGAATGATCTGACTGCCACAGTCTAAATGCCACAGAGAAACTTTCTTGCTCGATTCAATTTTGGCATCCGCCATATTTTATTTGTCATTTTAAGTCAATTGTTGAAACATATTTATAATTAACAACCTTAAAGAAATTATTTATGCAAATGTTATGGATATAAAATAATAATGGTATGTTTATTCATATTTATAATACTTTTATTGTTCATGGGCAGCCATTTTGGGTTCATTATTATTAATCTTGTAACTGTGATATTAGATATATTATCTGCGACATAAAAAAACATACATACACGCATTTTAGCACAACTTGGTTTGAAACTGTAAGCGTTTTCTGTGTCTCAGTCGCTATATAATCAGAAACCAACGTCCGCCATTTTGAAACAAGTTTAATTGAAAAATCGGCTCCGACAACTTTGTTCGAAATTTAATAAGCTTCAATTTTTAAAAAAAAATGGTCCCAATCGAACCAAAATTGAAGGCTCTAGACAATTTTGAAACACGATTTTTCGTTTTTCCCGACTGTGCGACGGCTTGACTCTGCCCCTGGAAAAACACTCATTTACTGGTATGATGAAATTCAACGCGGTCGTACAGGCACAAATGATATTGAACGCTCTGACGCCCAAATGAGGTGGTTACACCGGAAAACATTAAAAAATCCACAAAATTATTTTGGATGACCGTAAAGTGAAATTGCATGAGATAGTCGACACCCTAAAGATATCAAAAGAACGTTTTGGTCATATTTTACATGAACATTTGGACATGAGAAAGCTCTGTTCGCGCGTTTGTTCACAGTGGACCAAAAACAATTCAGATCTAAACAGCATTCATTATTCTGAACGCTGTTTAGATCTGTTTAAGCGCAATAAAAAATATTTTTTGAACAACAAAAAAGTGCTCTTTTTTCAAGACAATACACTATGTCACATATATATATATATATATATATATATATATATATATATATATATATATATATATATATATATATATATATATATATACACCAAGAAAATACATTAACCTTAAGAAATATAAAGTACAAATGGAAATGAATTGACAAATAAGAACAAGAAAGTTTAAAAATATATATATTTTTTTGACGCCAGGGCCGAATTATTTCTTCAACTTGGATTTTAAATGAAAGGACTAAATACCATATTCGTATCCATCACTTTATCCTTTTCAATGTTGAAAGCTCCAAATAAAGGAATACTGCAGGTTGTTAACTCTAATTTTGGCGTAAACTACCTAACTGCTTACTGGAACGCTTTTTTTTTAAGTCAAGGTTTTCGCGCACTTATAATTCTGGAAAGATTCTATCACACTGAATTTATTTCATACCGTTAATTTTAATTCAATATTTATATTTTTCTACTTACATGCTTGAGTGATCGAAGTATTTCTATTTCATTAGAAATTTTCGATGGGTGATTTATTTTATGCATTTGGGAGGTATTACTTTCTCCCAATATAATTTTCTTTACTGCATATTGATTGAAAGTGTCCTAAAAAGGAAAAAATATATACAGTACTTGTGTGTTTATATAAGCTATTTATGACTGTAAAATATAGAAAAAAAACTTATCATTAATTCATTCCACAAGTAAAATTTCTTGACTAAAAACATTTATAAAAATAGCAGGTTAACAGTAGCTTTATAGTTCTTATTATACCACAAATGATTTACTTGCATGGAGGATATGAACTGTAGAGCATGAAGCAAAGAGCTGGAAACATTTATGCATATATTTTTTGCTTGTTCACTCAATTCACTTTGTATTATTGTATAGTTGCTTTAAAAATAGAATCTGGGCGTGCGTTTATATCAAACAAATACTTTCCTTACCATAAGATCCTACAAAATCTATTATTAAAGTATTTTACCTAGGAGGAACATTAACATACTCTATTTAACCGACAAATTTTTAAATATCAATAATGAATTTTTACTGCCGGTTCCGCCGTTAAATCTGTAAAAAAATATTACATTATTCTATTTATTCCACACTTTTCGATACTACAGACCTTACTTGTTAATTTTTTTTATTTTACATCATATGGGAAGTTATAACCAAGCAACCAGATTAGAGAGATCCTTTTTTGCCAACCCCATATTAACGTTTGGGTAATGTCAGCCAGATAGGACAGTTTAACGTGGGACGCGAATCACATGATCGGCAGATGGTACTCTCTCAACCTGCTATTTTTATGACCTTGTTCTTTTTTACTTATCGCCCACCATGAACCTCGATAGGGAGCCAATCTTAACACTTATGAACGTCTCCGTGGTATTATGTCAAGTCTACTCGTCGGAGATGGTGTTCGATCCTTCCAGCTTAACTTTAGACTTGCATCTCATTTAAGTGCGCTATCTACTTCATCAGCCCTACAGTTCAAGCGATCGTCGACCAATAACATGGGGTAGGCAGTTTTTCCGTAGGGGTTGGCTTCTATTCTTCGAAGGTTGACTTTACCAACAAGAGCCCGGCAATATTTTCATCAAAACGAGCCCTCAGGTATCGGCCCTACTAGTTAGGGTTAAGCAGCCTCTCACCAACGACTGCCTTTTTAAGGTAGTATTGGCTTTTGAGTTTGTCGATGTATACTAGCTACCAGCATGACGTAGAATGTGGCCTAGCCAAAGTAAACTGGCCTGTAGGGGATCAAACCCGAAATCTGAGTACATTAAGCCAGAACTATATCTTAAGTCCCTTGATATTTTGTAATCTTTGACACAATGAGACTACATAATAGTCATCACCACTACACTGTGTGAAATTGAGAACAATGAACAATTTCCATTTCTGGATATCCTAGTTACTAAAAATAATAAATTAGACTTTGACATCTGTAAGAAAGAAACCAATTCATTTCATTGTAAACAACATAAACTTGCCGCGTTGAACTTTTTGGTTCATTGCTTAGACACTTTTCTGTTGAATGAGGTCATATCCAAAAATGAAGGAAATGATATTAAGGATTTAGCTAGAATCAATAGTTACGACAAAAATTTAATAAATAAGTTAATAAATATACATAAGTTTAAGTTGAATATTCAGAATTCCACCTTTTTTACCTGTAAGTAGACAAAGATAAAATATGTCTCAATATCATATAATTCAAAATATACCAGATTTAATAAGGTATTTAATAATGTCGGTTTCATTTTAATCTATAAGTCAATAGACAACTTAAAAAATATTTTAGGAAGTCCGAAGGATGAAATTCATGAAAGTGAAAGAAGTGGAATAAATAACTTAAATTATAATGATTGTAACAAGACGTATCTTGGGCAAATAGGAAGGTCTATTTAAACAAGATTTAAAGGACATTTAGCTCATTTAAGGTATGGTAGATTAGAAAAATTAAGTATGTCGAACATACTCTTGAACATAACAATAACATTAGATAAATTAAGGTTAATAAAAAATGTATGTGACAAGAAATTATTACAAGAAATTGTTATTACACTAAATAAGGACCGACGACTATTCCTCTCTCGGTTCCACTCAAGTAAATTACAATTTTAGTATAAATAGTTTAGTTTTGAATCTTAGATTTAATCAGTTATCGGTCCTGATGTTAGCGAAACACGCGTCGAGTGCAACAATAAAGTGTTTGGTGTAGTGGGGATAACTGTCGTGTAGTGTTATACCATTAAGCCAGAGCTAACACTAATCAGTGGAAAAGTTCAAATGGTATTGTTTGCCCTAAACTTAAAATAACACATGTATGATATATGATAACCTTATATTATTACATTAACCCAAGTTCCTGAATCTACAATAAGGAAGATCGCATAACAACTTTTTTAGAACAAAATGAAACATAAGGATATTAACAGTAAGTTTTCGGATGAATCTCAGAATGAGATTGTCAGAAAAATTGATAATATAATGGCAACTAAAAATAATTTTTAGCACTTGTCGAACAAACAGTATGATGACTGTACCACCAATACAAAAACTGATGTCTTGTACTTCATTATAACTGCTCTAAGATAATATTCTTGAGTATACATTAACTTTACTGGGTGTTCATTCCCACTGTGAAAATATAATGTTAAACCCCAGAATTGTTTTTATTATTGAAAATATACATACTTGTAATAAACTTGAAATTTAGATTAAAATTAATCTACGAGATCTAAAATTATTAAAAGGGGTATACAACTTAAATAATGTATAATAACCTTTAAATAAATGCTTACCCTGTCCTTGACAAGCCTAACTTCACCACAAGATCCTCGTCCCAGTCGTCGTATACTTGCATATCTTTGAATAAGTATAGCAGGTAAGAAATCTTCAACAACTTGGAATGATCGGAAGATATATATTGTATTCCTTGGTCCAGAAATGGCAACAGTATCGTCGTTTTTTAAGATTTTCCTAAAAAAAAGATTTTATTCTTTATATTACAAGTCAAGGCCAAATTCTTGGGACGACAGGTTTCTTGTCTGGCCTAGATTGTTAATATCTCTATAAATTCAATATTGACACATAATTAAAATTTAATGTTGTTTTGAGAAGCAAGAAGAGATTCAGAGCCAAAATTAATCGTTTATCGTGAACGAAATATATTCTATAAGTAAAAATTAAACTGTCTAAATGTAACAAATATGTGTCAAAATGAGATGATGAATGAGAGGTATTATTATAACTTCTCTTCATAATTATTTTTATTTATTTTTAACCCTGTTTCTTCCATTTTCTTTTCTGATGAAATTGTTTAATTGACCCCTCAGGTTATGTTATGAAATATACAAAGTCTTTTTACCAACATTAGCGAAATTTGGCACAAAAAAACTCTACTGTGTACTTGGCTTAGAATAATTCGATTTCACAGCCAGCTTAACGTAAACAACAATAAATCCGTTGACTGTATATTAAAAGTTTAATATTATCGATGGCCACATACATGACTACTGACAATTTCTAATTTACACATATTCGCTGGGTGAGTAACACTAGTGCCGCCTAGCGTCTGTAACTTACCGGGACCTGTCTAATATTTGCAGTATGGGAATGATAATGTAAACAATAAAAAACATTAATTGTTGGCTTATTTAGGTGCAATTATTAAAATATTCTGTTCCTATGGTACATACACATCGACTACATCGTTCTTGTTCTACTTCTGTTAAAGAAAATTAAGTATTGTTGGTGTTTTCAATACAATCATGTCAGGTTGAACTAGATAATTTAGTCTTGTTATTTTGTTGTAACACAGAGCAAAATAGGTAAACAAATGTTTTGGTAGCAAGATTACAGTTGTTTGAATATAATAAGTTTCAACATATAAGCCATAATATTGACTTCCACCCACAAACTATGAGAAAAGGCAAACAATTAGTTTCTGCAAAATTAAATAATAGAGGTTATTACATAAACTATTCTGAAAATAAAAAACTGATTCAGTGGGACTGCAACACAGGTCATGTTACTTACTTTTTTTCTTTTTACAGCAGCTATCCATTTTTTTCTTTGGTCTAATTTTCAACTCTTGTCTTGGACATGCGTAAAATTTATATATGCTGTTTTTCTATTATTTTTGTAATGCACTACGCAACAAGTATTATGACCCATTTCGAAAATATTGATACACACAAAATGTACTGTATTTGACCAGAACAGTCCCGACAAGTTTGATATTTCTGCCACAGCGTGCGCTGCGATCGATTTCGTTTTCCTCACCACGCGCTTCGCACCAAGCGAATACATAAGGGAGAGAGAGAGGGATTATTTCAAAAATAAATGCCTACAAGTATCGATTATCTCACCTGTTGCCAGTTCCAAGTTTCTCACGATTAATATAAGTTCCATTTTTACTTAAGTCAGTGATATATGTAATATTATCCTCATTATTATTTTCAATACGAAAATGCACCTTTGAAATATTAAGAAGTACATTTTTAGGGCAAGACTGAGCTGTTATGATCATAGAGCATTGTTCGGATCTTCCAAATGAAAATGGTTCTATCAGGTCTAAAAAATAAGTAGAGGTGAAAGTACTGCTTTTGATTGTAAAATAGCTTAAGACAGGCCACTTTTCGCCGTCAGTTGTCGTCCCATTTAAAGGAATGCTTTTGATTGAAGGCTTTCCGACGCAATGATTATAAATGGGATACAGCCGGTAGCGACTGCATGGCGCCAGTTAATGAGGCAGCAAAGTGGCCTGTATAAAAACGCACTTTAAGATTTCTACTAATAATGGATCCCACCAAACATATAAATGGAGAAAAATGAACCAAGTACTCTTTTACATATATCTTAACTCATAACAAATCGGTAAAGGGATTTATCCAGTTCTTTCCTTGCAAACACATAGTTTTAAACTAAGCATCGAATTTGAATTTCTCAAAGACTAACTTAATTCAAGCATTGCAAGTGGACGGTGGTCACGCCTGTACATTATTTTTTCATATTAGAGAAATAAATAGGATTCATTATCAAGTTTATTTAGCACAAATACTCCTTTCAATCATTAATAATAATGACAAAAGAGATGCCATTTCCCAAAGGGATGAGTGGTTCATAAACAGAAGACACAAAATGCATTACGTAAATAAAAACATTAAAGCCTTAACGAAAGGGAATCATATTATTTATTACCATTTTTACTTACAGCATATTTACATCCTCAGGTAAATCTTATGAAGGAGATAAAATAACGCATACCTAAAAATTTAATATATTTTCTTGCCCATGAGTTCCCACAAGTATGAGAGAGATTAAAATAATCTTTTAAAGGACGTTAAAAAATGAAATGGGTGGAAATACACAATCGTGGCAAACTATACAGGGTGCGGCGCTTAAATCCGGACAAATTTAAATTCGAATTTTCCGTCATATAGTAGTTCCGCTATAGATCGTTGTTGACATTCGTGAAAGTCACATTCTTCTAGTAAACAGTCATAACGTCGAAATGACCGAGCCGTTGTGAACAAGTGCGGGGTACAACCGAAGAACCGCGATTATCAAAAGTCTTCGCGCTGGACGTTCGGCGACTGAAATAATTCGCTTCTTCGGGTCAACTGTGTACGATATGAGGCGTGTATGTGTATCAACAGGATGGTGCACCCTCACACACGAGCCATTTAGTGCAAAACTGGTTATCGGAAAACGTAGACATATTCTGGTCCAAAGAGTTCTGCCCCCCCCCCAATAGCTGAACCCCCTCGACTACTTTATGCGGAGAGTAATCAAAAGAGTTACTAATAAGTCCAGATACCTAATGGGTTACGCACGGCATCGAAGCAGCATTTGCCAATATCGACAACCCTGCTTTAAAGAAGAGAGCGCTTCAGTCCAACGATGGAGGCGGTTTTTCTATATATATATATATATATATATATATATATATATATATATATATATATATATATATATATATATATATATATAGTCAAGTCTGCTTATAACAAACCCGGTTATAACGAACTTCCGGATAAAGCGAACCAAATTTGGATGTTTTGTGCCCGTTTATAACGAATTTGCAACTCCCTGTGCTCGAAGTCGCGCGACTTGATCTAGGGAATTCACCGAAACTCGCTGGGAACCCCTATTCTACTTGTTCCCGCTGCGTCGCTAGTTCGAGCAGTATTATTTTCAATTCACTTGTGTTATGCAGTTGTAATGCATATTTGATTAAAGTAGTAAGTAAAGTGAATGTTTAAGTTTTTATTTTAAAATGAGTACACAAAAACGTAAAGCGTTTACTTTAAAAGACAAACACGATATTGTAAGGAAAATAGAAAATGGAGTTAAACAAAGTGATGTTTTCAAACAGTGGAATTTAACTAAATCTACGGTTTCTACCATATGGAAGAAAAGGCAAGAAATCTTATCAATCTATGATAAAAGAAACTTTAGTTGTAAAAAAGTAAGAAAATCCCATGACCAAGTCGATAAAGGACTCCTTAAATGGTTTAGTCAAAAACGACATGAACATGTACCTATTACCGGGTATATTTTACAAGAGAAAGCTAGTGAATTGGGAAGGAAAATAGAGAACATTGAATTTAACTGTTCTAGAAGTTGGATTGAACGATTGTTTAAAAAGCGACATATTAGTGGTGGTTAGATAGTAGGAGAAACTGCAGGAGTGGATATGACTGTTGTTGATCAGTGGTTGGCCAATGTATGGCCGGAAATTCGAGAAAGTTATGAATATGTGGACATTTTTAATGCGGATGAAACAGGTTTGTTTCACAAGATGACGCCTGAGAAGACATTAAAGTTTGTCGGAGAGAATTGTGCTGGTGGAAAATTATCAAAAGTAAGGATTACTGTGTTGATAACTGTAAATATGTCTCGAACGGAGAAAAGAAAATTGTTGGTGATAGGAAAGTCCGCCAATCCCAAGTATTTTACAACATTTACCAGTAAAATACAAATCAAACAGTAAAGCCTGGATGACATCAGAAATTTTTAAGAACGAACTAATCGAATGGGACAAAATTAAAATTCACAAACAGAAAAATATTACTTTTGATTGACAACTGTCCAGCGCACTCTGAAGTTGATCTACGGCAAATAAAATTGGTTTTTATGCCTCCAAACACAAGTGCAAAGCTCCAGCCTATGGTTCAAGGTGTGATACATTCTTTAAAATGTCATTATAGAAAGATGTTACTTATGAAAATGTTAGAGACGATCGATAAAGGTAACATTTTTTTCTGTAACTCTTTTGGACACCATAAACTTTATCTATATGGCTTGGCAAAGAGTCAGTAGAGAAACCATTGTAAACTGTTTTAAGCATAGCGGATTTTTAAAGGAATGTAGATATGACTTAGATGATGAGCTACCGCTGACTCAGTGGATTGAAAAACATCGAGAAGATCCTACTGATTGTCTAGAATTTGTTTATGATGCTGACATTCAACAAAGTACAGTGGAAATCGAGAGTGAAAAGATGTTTAATCACTTTAATTTTGAAAAATATGTATGTGCTGACGAGAGAAATATTAACTGATGATCAAATTGTAACATCAGTGACTTCCGGAAAGATTTTAAGCGATAATGGCGACGAAGACGAGCTTGGAGAAGGAAATAATATTTATGTTCCATCCATTTCAGAAATGACTAAGAAAATTACTGGAACTCGCAATTTTTTGGAATCTCGTGAAGTTCCTGATATATATTAGATTTTGTTTACTGTTTGTAACGAATTTCGGATATAGCGAACCATTTTTGGTGATTTTTTGGAGTTCGTTATAAATGGACTTCACTATATATGATACATTAAAATTCCGGGTTTCAATTCGTTCGTCTAACAATAAATTTGCACAACGTTTCGCCAATATATATAACCGCAAGAGCGTTTGAAAATGCCAAATAAGATATATATATATATATATATATATATATATATATATATATATATATATATATATATAAAAATACACCATATATACATATATACGTATTAGGGTGACCGCAAAAAATCGATGTCGGAATTTTGTTCGTCTGGACCCCAGAAAACGATTCCCCTTTCCAGATATTGAGATAGCCGAAATTTGAGCTCGATTAAACGACGTTAACCCGTGCCGCTCGTCGCTCAAAGTTTGAAAAAATCCAAATTTTTGGCCAAAAAGCTGGAGCAATAACTCCAGAACGGTAAATAATAGAAACACGCTTAATATCTCAAAAGAAAGCTAATGTTGTTCTTTAAAAATTTATATTCTATACATAATTGTTGTTATTTTAAGTCAAACCGAGTTACAACAGCCTTTAGCCCCAAAAACGTGACCTGGTACCAGTAGGAGCCAGTTTGGGAGTATTCTAAGAATTTTACGGGTTTTTACATAATGTGTCTCGGAATTAACATTTTTTTGTTAAAAAGTATTTTTTTATTAATTTTCAAACATAAAGAGCCTTTTGTTCAAATTTAATCTTTTATTATATGGGGATTACCTGACTAGTTTACCAAAGAAATACCCGTTTGACAGGTAAAAAGGAGGGTGAATCTAATTTCTATTTTAGGGATGGTGATTTTACTTCAGCGTACAACTGACCTTTTATTTATTCAGTTTAGTTTCTAAAGTGCCTTTGAGCTGGTTAGATCGAACAATTATCTAGTGAAGATATTTTAAGACACTGAAGAGGACAGCATCTACCAGGAACTTGAGAGCTTGGAGGAAATGGACATCCCTGAAGAAGCTGCAGAAGATCCAGGACCATCTGAGAGCAAGAGGATGAAAGTTTCATTTGCAAGGGGCGTTAAAGAGATTTTAAACATGAAATTGTCCATTTTATTAGATCGATGTAAGGTATCCGACAGAAATGCCACGAGAATTTTAATAGCTACTCTAGAAGCACTAAACCTCGACCCTCTTGAGTACAAAGTCTCGAAAACTTTATTACATGATAGAAGGCAAATGTTCAGAGAACAATATAATAAAAAAATTTTTGATAAAGTAAACATTCCTGAAAAAGAGCCCGTGGTTGTCCATTGGGACGGTAAACTTTTACCGGATGTTTTAAAAAATGAACAATGTGAGCGAATAGCTATAGCTATTTCATATGGCGAAAAGGAACAGCTGCTGGGAGTTCCTGTAACAGCAAACAGCTCTGGAGAGGAGCAAGCCGTAGCCGTATATGAATGCCTACATGAATGGGGTCTTCTCAACACCGTCAAGGCGATGTGCTTCGACACTACAGCATCCAACACGGGAAGACTCAAAGGAGCATGCGTCATATTGGAGCAAATGTTAGGAAGAGAATTGTTATAGCTTGCCGTCACCATACCTTGGAAATTCTGTTAAGAGGCGTATTCGACACAAAAATGGGATCAACCACTGGACCTCATCCAGACATTTTCAAGAGATTCCTCACTGCGTGGCCCAAGATAGACAA
>CM032455.1:111215667-111308167 GCA_019049505.1 Pachyrhynchus sulphureomaculatus
TTCAATTATAGTTGAAGCTCAAGTTTCTCTTAAAATGGCAAATCGATTAATAATAGATTGTTACCACAACAAAATGGCTCGGATTGATCGTGATGAAGATATTTTAAAGCGAGAAATAGCCGTTTCGAGACGAAAATGATGACCATAGAGGTCCTATAGTTTTCAATGCTAATACTCGATTGTGCAACAATTGCAATATATCTATAGTTAATGAAATAAGAGTTCTCCAAGAAGATCCTTTGGCATTGAAAGTAAATGTGTTACGTCAATCTTCATCTCATACTTGCTTCATTTGTGGTAATAATGGAAATATGATAAGACGAAGCCTTGAGGGCAGAGTCAATATATATATTTGAAAAAGGCTATCTATGCTTCTGAAAACAGACGAGTATGTGTTGAACATTTAAATGAATCAGGTCTCGTAATGAATCACTATTACGACGAATTAAATTATATTTATAGACCCTATCGTATCAAGGGAAATCAACTGAGTTTATTTCTCACGGAACTTCGATCAGTTGCAAATAGACAATCTACTACAATGTTCGACAATGAAGAGAATATCTCTGACAGTGATTTTGCTTCTTACAGCCCAATTACGAAAGAACAATTCAGAGATCTCTATACTTTTTGCGATCCAATATGAAATTGTTTTAGATATGTAACTAAACGTGATTTACTAACTTTCATTTGTAAACTTCGGCAAGACGTAACTGACGAGTTTCTTGCTACTATATTCAAATATCCTAGTAGACAAGCTGTAAGTATGATTATATCTATTGTACGAAAGTCCTTAATGCAACGATTTGTTCCCGAGAATGTAGGCTTACAAGCAATCAATCACGAGACATGCGTTGAAGACCATGTAACTGAATTTGCAAATCATCTGTATAATCCGAATCCTAATAATCGTGTAGCAATTATTTATATAGATGGAACATACCTTGAGATAGATAAAAGTTGCAACTGTCAAGTAGCTCGACAGTCCTTCAGTAACCACAAACATTATTATCTTATCAAGCCAGCTTTATTACTAGCACCGGATGGGTACATTCTTGATGTACAAGGTCCGTACTTCTCTGATAATGCTAATAATGATGGTGCTATGCTGCTTAAAGAAATGCAGAAAGTAGGTGAAAACAGCATAGCTGAATGGTTGCAGGAAGGTGATATTGCTATACTTGATCGGGGTTACCGAGCTATTCAAGGTTTTTTTGGAAAACAGAGGCGTAATAGTTAAAATACCCCCATCATGAACGAAATCAAAAACAATACAGCACCGAACAAGCGAACTGATTACAAAAACGCGAATGGATAGTAGAATCACGAAACGGTCACTTGAAAAGCATTTTCAAGTTCTTCAAAAATCAAATATCCGTTACAACATGCTAAACATTTGAGAGAATTTTTGAAAGTGTGTGCACGATGATTAACAGGTACAAAGTCTCAACGCTAATGTGCAATGCTCAAAACTTGCTCATTCGCGCGTAAGATCCAAATATAATGCAAGCTAGACTTGAAGTAGATAATACTTTGCGGTCAAGAATTGCTGGATGGGAACGCCTGAACGAAAATACATTTCCTGATTTTCCTTACCTCGATTTAGCTATCCTTGAGAACATCACCGTGGGAGTTTACCAACTTTCATTAGCTCCAGCATACGTTCAAGACAAGACTGCGAGGGATGAAGAAGATCGGCGAATTAACGGAACCGGGACTGATGAGAATAAGACTCTATTTACGATTTTCTAGAAGAACCAAACACCAATTGTGGATATCATACCCTGCAGACCGAATGATTCAAGATGAAGCAGTAATATTTCACTATTATTGCACATGTAAAGCTGGAGCTCGGACATTAGGATGTTGTGCTCATGTGGCTATGCTCGTCATCTCCAGAATGTAACTTATCCACCAACATTCTTACTTCAATATATAGAAAACGCAAGAGACATTGACTAACACGCGCATAGCGCGTAGGGGAGTGGGGGAGGAAAATACAAATTAATCGAACCGGAGGATTAACAGCTTACCACACCAGCAGTGATTAATATAATCAGCACTTAATACTAAAAAGATAGATAGACATTCATTCATGCACTCACTTACAATTTAACAGACATGCTAACATATCCACACAATCTAACAAACTCATCTAAACACACAACACGTGAGAGGCAAGGGGACTCGCGATAATCAAGCACCCCGAAGGTTTGGAAATTCGCCACGTCCACGTCGTCCGAACTGGGTAATGCTAAGAGCGAAAAAGAAGGACCCTATTTATTTGTTAATCAGTTTTCATTTTAAACCCATGCACCGATACTTGCACACACACGAGTCCGCAACCACGCGCGCCCGCGAATGTAGAATAAACAAATGATTTAACGATTTACGCTTGATAAACAAATGATTTTACAATGTTTTATGTTTTTGTAAGGAAAGGAGTGTAGTTGGGAGCCATTGTCTGATTTAAGTCAATCATTGGAATTGTTATGTACTGGAAGGTGATTGATTTGCTGGCCACTTAATAAGATTTAAACAGTAAGCTACCTCTATACCAAGTTATAGATAATATAGCCGGAAAAAAAACCGCTTTCAATTGAAACTGTACCTATCGTAACCTTTAAAACGCCCAAAATGTAATCTTGGGGAGTCAAGGGGTTTGGGTTGTTTGGGGGGATTTTGGGGGGTTGCGTCTAGTAAGATTTCTGGTCAGCATTTTACAAGCAACTTCCGTGCGGTAATTGAGCTAATGTAGCTCAAAATGCTTCGACGATTGATTGAAACTATTACGCGTCGATGCCTCCCAACTACCACATTGTATTCTTAGGTAGGGGGTCTGGGACCGATTTTGGGGGTTGTGAACATTGAGCCAAACTTTTGTTCTTAGTTTTGATAGTTACTTCTGTAGAGTATTTAAGCTAAAGCAGCCTCGAAAAAACGCTTCGAAGATTATTTGAAACGGTTACGTATCGACACCTTCCAATGCCCACTTTGTAGGCTTTGGGGGTCTGGGGTTGATTTTTGGTGGTTTTGTCATGAAACTTTTGATCAGCATGTTGCAATCTACCTCTGTTCATTGTTTGAGCTAATGGAGTCAAGAAAAAGCCTTTCAAGACTTGTGAAAATGGCAACGTATGGATACCTATAATGCCTTCATTCTGTTATGGGGGGAGGGGGTTGAGGTTGATTTAGGGGGCCTTGCACATTAAGACCCTCAATCAGAATGTTAACAGTTAGCTTTGCAAGGTGTTTGAGCTAATGTAGCTGAGGAAAAACCGCTTCGCAGATTGATTGAAACTGTACCCACCGATATCTAACAATGCCCACATTACAGGCTTGGGGGGTCGTGGGGGGTTTGGGGTTGGTTTTTGGGGGTTGTGCCCATTGAGACTTTTAATCAGCATGTTGAAAACTACCTCTGTGCCAAGTTTCAAAGAAATTGGCCGAAACCCAATTTCCATAAGGATTGTGTGGGGTCCTTTCGTTGGATAATTTTTTTCATGAATACAATACTTCCTGTTAGCAAGCGAAAGTATAACAATTTACATGCTGTGCCGTAAGTATATTTCCGTCAACGTTACCGTTTATACATCTAAAACTTGTTCTATATTCAACTCAACATTTTCTAGGTGATTTTGTAATCAATCTCAATCCTTCCTATATACTATTTCTGGAAAAATTAGAAATAATGAAAAATAAGAATAATTAAATAGAAGTATATTACAACATATACACAATCACCCTTCTGGCTTCTTGCCTCATCTCTTTCATTCAAAATGTATTTTATAATTATCCAATGTCCCAACTAAGAAGCAGAAAAGATTCTCATAATACTATTAAAAAAAAATAAAAATCCTCACACCTCTCACCTTTTTACCATACTAACGAAAATAATGAAAAGATTCTTTGAATGAAAGAACCTCAAAAAAGATCTATAACATAATAAGTATGAGGGCAGTCTTCTCCCTTTCTTCTCCACCCCTTTGCCCATTATATGTTTTATTATAAATGATTACAGTTAAAATTTACCCATTTTTCCCACCTGAAACACCTGGAAAATTATCCATAATTATATTGGAACTATACATGATTCTCCCATCCCTTTCACCCCCTTTAGAATTAAAAGTAGTCAAAAAATAACTTAATTTTCATATTCCTTCAGTCAAAGACCTCTGAAAAGGACATATAGCACAATATATATGAAGCAACTCCTCTAAGCCCCTACCCCACCTCATTAATCCATTATATATTTTACTATAAATAATATGCTTAAAATTTGTCAATTACAGCAATCAAAAAATCTGGAATTATTTTGGAAATACTATTGAAACTATTCAATATTAAATGACCGGATGGTCCTTTTATCCTCTTCTTTTAAAATTTTTTTTTAAATTTAAAATTAATTTAAATTTAAAAAAAAAAGTTAAAATTAAAATTACTGAAAAAAATAACCTGATTTTTTAAAATTTTTTGAATCTAAAAACCTTAAAAAGGATATGCAACCTCTTTTATGTTTCACTATAAATATCTCCCCATAATATTTGTTTATCATCTCAACAAACAGCCAGGACAAATTACCCTATTACTTTTAGAACCATAAAAAATTTATCGACTCACACCTGTTTCACCCCCTTCACCTTAAGTGATTGTTGAAAAATTATAGGCTTCATTCCTTTATCAGGTATGATATATGTACCAAGTTACAAATTGATATCTCATTTCCCCCGAGAGTTATCGTGACAACAAACTGACAGACAGACAGACACATGGAGATGAGTGATTAAGTTTGCCATAATCTACAAATCCTAAAATGTGAAGAAAAGTAAAAACCCAGAAATGTGATTTTTTTCATGAATACATGACTTTCCTATTGATATCTAAAACTTCAAAAGTGAATCAAGCAAATATAGACCTTACCAATTTTGTGAAAAACTAATAAGCCTACAAACACTTCTTTCAAGATCAGTGTGTTAAAAATATAATAATAATCACATTATAGATCATGTGTTATGAATATACTAAGCGTCTTTTAAATTAGTGACTTTTTGTTTTGTGCATTTTGTAAGACCACAGGTTAGATTGATCTTAATATTGATTGAATCAAATCAAATTCGATTATACTGTCACAAATTGTCACAAAAAAAATTAGGAGTACAGAAGTATGCTTTACTTCGCAAAAACACAAGTGGTTTTGAAATTTTTTCCTCAGTTGCACAAATAATTTTTAATATATATCAGAGAATATTAGTCTCAATTTATATTTAGTTAGAATATCTCATAAATATTGTAGTTTTAAATTGATGGTTAAATAGGATAAAATGCTTGCAAGTAGGTTAGAATTAATCATGAATTGTAACCACTCAGTGGAATATATTTAGATACATGATCGTTCAGTGCAGAAACTTCTCATTATTTTCTTATTTTTCAAACATAGACACAGCACATTATAAAAATAAATTTTCACTCTGCTTTCTACTATATTTTTCACTAATGTCTAAATTCACCCTTGTAATATAATTTAAATAAAAAAATGTGTTAAAAATAATAAAACTCAATACCTCTTTTACCAATTATGGCATAATAGAAATATGTTGATAAAGAAACATAGTAAAAGGCAGATTTATTTTATACATATATAACAATTATGGTAGTAATGTCATATATGAATCGTGTCATAATTGATTCACCAAATGGCTACAATTAAAACAATCAAAAATTTTGTGACATAACTTTAGATTACATTTCAAAAAACCATAGTATTCTTCTGTTTCATCTTGGAAAGTCATGGTTAACCATGTTATTTTAATTATTGAAATTTATAATGAAAAGTATGTGTTTACAGCACTAAAGCCAGGCCGATATAAACATTATTGTAAACTTGATTTAATTGGTTAGAAAAGTTCAGATGTTGCTGTGTACTTGGTTTATTTTTAAATGAGTTTAACCCAAATAAAAGGTTCACTAAGATGAAACAATAAGTTTATAGAGCTACAAATAATGAAACAAATGAATTAAACAAATGAATTTCTTTTTGATCTTACCAATGGAATCTAGACATTCTACAAAATTGTTACAAGCAATGAGACGTCCCCATGGCATCTGAGGTTTTGGTTGGGAAGAAACAGCCCCATCTTTGGGTGTTAAGGTATCTGGTAGCCTTTCTTCCTCCATCATAGGATCTTCAACGATTTTTGCCATTAAAGCGGTAATGGACACTAAAAAATAGACAAAACCAATACAAGAATACAAACAAAAAACTAACAGAAAAACAAATTTAAGTAATCAATCAACCTTTTTTGTGATTTTTTGGAGTCTTCTCGTCTACCATGTTCTGTCAACCCATTTCCCGGTTTTAAATAAAAGCGTGCGTTGCCATTGGTCTCATTTAGCAGGTGTTCTTGTAGTTGTATAGTGCAGATATCTTTTTCTTTCGATATATTCGTCTGAGAGAACAAATAACCATGTTACTCATTTATCTGTTATTACCACCTCATTGTACTCTGGTAGTGTTTCTATCCTTTTTGCATTTATAGTTAAGTATGGGATAGAACATAATTTACTTTTCCTAGAAATAGGGAACTTGTTGCGGCATGTGTCGTAATAAACTGAGAGAACATTGAAGTGACTATGACAAAAAGGTACAGCTTCCGGAGTAAAGGGAAACGATATTTTTCAGGCCAGTCTGGTAACGACTGTTTCGTAATTGTAAAAGGTTTTTTTTTTTTTGGAGTAGGCCTAAAATGGCCTAATTTTGAAAGACTTACGAGAAAAAATCGGGGAGGGCACCGTTTTTGCACTTTTTTTTGCATATAGACGATATGTAAGCGTAAGGTTAGGTTATTATTAAAGAAAATTAAACAATTCTTTGGCGAGGCTAGGTTATTCTTGAAAAAATCAAACTATTGTTTGGTAAGGTAGGTTATGATTAAAAAAATCAATTTTATGGTACGGTTTTAAGGCTGCTATACACGCTCCGGTATACCTACACAGGCAACCTGTGCAGGTATACCTCAACAGGTTTACCTGCACAGGTTAGGACCCACACACGCAACGGTGAAACTGTGCAGTTCTCGTTTAAAATTATGCCAGAGACGCGGGAGAGTGCACTACTAGCCTTTATAGCTCTTCATATATAAACCACCAAACCACCAAAATATAAACGTTTTAATGCAAACCTGCTCTTTTGAAAGCTCATTGAATAAAAAAAAGGATAAATACCATTGCGCATTCTTCTGCGCAACTCTGGCACAGGTAAAAATATGTTTTTTTCCATATTTTACTCAGGTCGCCTGTACAGTTCAAGAAACCTGTACAGGTTTTGCAATACACTCTCTCGGTTTACCTGTACAGGTCTACCTGTGCAGGCAAACCTGTCAGATAAACCGGAGCGTGTGTAGCAGCCATTAGGTTATAATTGAAAAAAAAATAAATTTAAACGACCTCCCCCGATTTTTTCCTAATGTATTTCAAAATTAGACCATTTTAGGCCTATTCCAAAAAAAACCTTTTTCTGAAAAGTCCGCATACCGAAATTTTATCTTAAAATTTTTCAAAAGGTAATTTTCCGAACAAAGGTCACAAAAACTGACTTTTCCGCTTTTCATAACTATCGAGTTTTAGTTATTTACCGTGCTTCATCATGTTACATGTTTTCAATATGTAAGCAGTTTAGGAGCAGTATGCTTAAACTATTATTATTATAGTTGATGGTATAAAGTTATTAATTTTTAGTGTTCCGTACCGAATACTTAAAAGATCACTTCGGTGTCTGTTCGTCTGTCTGTCTGCCTGTCACACCCGATTTTTTCTCCGAAATTATTTGACATAGAAAGTTAAAATTTGGCACTAATATAGGAATTGATGGCTTCATCAGAGCCGTGTAGTTTTGAAAGTTAAATTTTGACTTCAGGGGCTAGTTTTGGGGAGTGAAATCGGAAGTGAAAAAAAAATTTCACCAGGTCATCGAGTGGGGTGTCAAATGAAAGCTTGTAAAAAGTCGAGTTCAAAAATATGTATATATAATGTAATACTTGCGCATAATTTCCTTTGTATTATTTTTAAAAAAGTGCGAAAAATCGCTGTCCTTATCTCGTAAAGTACTGATCAGAAAATTTTGAAAAAATTCTGGAATATTCTCCACAGGGTGTAGATTGAACAAAAATTATGCATTAACTTTAATAATTTATCTGGTATATATAAAAAAATTTAAGGTCATTAGTTTTCCCTAAAGAGCGGAAAAAAAATTTGTTGAAAACTTATTTGGGATGTTTTTGGGAAATCACTGATCATTTTATACTTCCTAACAAAAATTTTTATTTTAAAAGCAATCAACGTACGGAACACTAATTGCGCAAGTCCAACTTGCACTTGACCGGTTATTTAATCATGTATTTATTTTCATTCTATTTTAGATATGATATCTTACTTTTATTATTTTTTGCGATTAATTTTATTAAACTTTTAATTATTAAATGTACCTTTTGTACGTGTCCAGATTAGGAGATCATATATTATAGTTGTTCAATATATATTAACCCAAATGATGCAAGATGTTGAAAAACAAATAATATCTTTCATAAATATATTTTTCCAATGACCTACCACCTTTTTTATCTAAAATATTTTGAAATCCCTCTGCGGGAGGTTATCATCGTCGTTCGATTTCAAATGACCGCGCTCCTGGATTGGACTTGATTGGCTTGCGTCACGTGTATTAAAACTCGATCAACAAGTGGTTGCAAAATTTTTATTCAAAATAGCTTGTTTACCGAATTCTTGTAAATAACTTAAATCAATCTATTCTTCAGTTTGTGGAACGATTTCATACCTCGAACAAGATATTTGTTTTATACCAATATTTTAAAAACATAATGGCAAAAAACATCTTGGTCGTAGGCAGCGGAGGCCGGGAACATGCGATTGTTTGGAAACTTTCCCAAAGTGAACATGTCAAAGAAATTTTTGCAGCCCCAGGAAGCGCAGCTATTGAAGAAGTTTCAAAAGTGAAAATTGTTGCTTTAGATGTAAAAAATTTCCAGGTAAAATAGTCTACTTAAATAAGTGAGGTTAACTTAGATGTATTTTTATGGGCACTCTTTTAGCATGTTTCTGACAGAGCCACTTGAAAGCAGATTCAACCGTATTTTATCCTTTTTTTACGTCGATTTTGGGAAATTCTTATGGTTTTAGATGATTGTCTAATCAGATCTTAGATTAAACATTCCCGCTAGAAATGTGGTTGGTATAAAAAGGCAGTATTTCCCCGTTCGCTAAATTGACGGCTTATTTTTTCCTTTCTGTACTATAAGCAGTTCTCTAGAATCATAAATTAAGGTTGGCAATTTTTGCCTATAAGACATTTCAAGCTTAAATATATATTTCCTAAAATAAAATGAGTTATTGCATTTTTGCTAACTAAATTAACCTAAACTTTTTGGATTTAATCACTTTTGTTTGTTTTTTATGGTCTCCAACGTGTCAAATTAAAACTGAATTTTTTTTGGTACATAACACCATAAACTAAAGAATTAGTTGTAATATTCTCATCTGAATGAAAAAAGAATACTGTAGACTAAAAATATTTTTTTATGAATTTTTTAATGTATTTTTATATTATGTTTGTAAAATTTTTGTTGTTGAGTTAAATTGTTAGTTATAGAAATGTTGAAAAGAGCATTACTTAATAGCATATGTTAAGTTGGTTTTCCATAATTTTGGTGTCTGCTTTTAGGTTTAAAATGACTTGCTGTTTCTAAGTGATATATAATTGCATCATTTATTTACGTACATGACAGCTATTTTTGATACTATTGAGTCCTTATATCTATTTTAATTTAGGACATGATTGAAATGAAGAAATCACTCTTAAAAAGCATACCTAAAGCTTTTTGTAATTTAAAGATAAGACAATAGTATCTTGTTAAAACACAATTGAAGATTGACTTTAATACAAAGTTAACATTTCAATAGAAATTTGTTTACAATGGTAAAAAACTTATGTAGCAGCATATTAGCATTCTCCATAGATTGAAATTCACTTAATTTGGATTTCAATTTTCATACTAGTTTTGCTAATCTTCTCTGTCCTATAAAAATAAAATTTATAATAGTAAAAACAATGTTGGATTTTATAGGCTCTTAAGATTGTTGTCTGTCTGTTGCTTGTCTAGCAGAGAAATATAAAAAGCAATCCATTTATTTATTATTTGTTTGTAATATAATTAGTGGAATTAATAAACATAAACTGAAAGAAAAATTCTCTAAATTTCCAGCACTATGTACAGGATCGTCCAAATTGGACACTTTTAAAGGTAAACCCCTTTATCTAAAGGAGTTAGACGAAAACTGATGTCGGTGTCTGGGGCTCAATTTTGATGATAAACTCAATGGTGAAAATTGCATATCGATATCTAGTACCGTTTCAGATATACAGGATGTTCTTCAAAAATCTGCATTTTGGAAAAATGTTTGCGATTCTTTTCTTATTGAAAATTTTTGATTTCTGTGAAAACATTCTCAAAGCACTTTTTCACGTGGATTTCAACAGTGTAAGTTACATTTTTTTACAACTAATATTTTAATAGTTATTACCGCAAAAATATATTTTTTAAATGGGATACCTTGTATATTTTTTCTTATCTGAATAGAGCTTTAAATTACGATTCTAAAAATATAGCACACATTATATTTTGCTTAAATCTACTTCAAAATATAAAGGTTTTCAGTTTTTACGCGAGTTTTAAATGCAAATTTTTTGAAGTAGGTTTTGGACGGAGCGGCTATATCAATTGTTTCCCGATAGCAGTTAAATTGTAAACAAAAATTCCCAGAAATAACTCTTAAGAGTCATAACTACAATGAAATTTACTAAATGCTATAGTACTTTAAACTATGTAGAAAACAAAACAAAACAACAATAAAATAATTTTTTCCGAGTAGAGCAAACTAAAACAAAACAATTTTCTATAAGAGATGTTCGAAATGTCGACCAGTTTCATTTACACATAGGCGGACCTTTTCTGGACACTTCTTACCGAGTTGATTAGTTCAAGAGGAGTGAGAGATGCAAAACTTTGTATCACTGCGACTTTTAACTCTTGCCTAGTGTTTGTCGGCAATTTAAAAATTAGGTCTTTCAATCTTCCCCAAAGATAGAAGTCCATGGGTGTTAAATCCGGTGACCTTGCCGGCCAACGGTTCGGACCTTGGTTGGCTATCCAGTTATTGTCGCTGATAACTGCAGCGTTATGAGGGGGTGCCCCGTCGTGTTGAAAAAATATATTTCTTAGGTCCATTAACGGCAATTCATTAACAAGAGGTTCTATTTGCTGCCTTAAAATTTCTAAATATCTCTGAGAGGTGAGTGTTCCTTTGTAAATAAATGAACCTATAAGCCTGCCTCCAAAAATTCCTGCCCACACATTAAATCCAAATCTGCCTTAATTTCTTTGCTCCACAACTAAATGAGGATTTTCTTGTGCCCACATATAAGAATTGTAACGGTTAAAAATACCTGCATTGCTTACATAAGCTTCGTCTGTCCAAATGCAATTTAATGAAAAATTCAGAACATGGTTACAATTCTCCAGAAACCATTGGCAAAAATGCATACGCCATTGAAAATCTCCATCTCTAAGGTGATGAACTTTTCTTGTCCTATATGGCCTGAATTTGTGCTTCTTCAAAGTAAGACTTACGCTAATTCTTGTAGTCCAGTGGATTCTTTTAACTGTCGAGTTGAAGTGTTGGGATTATTTCCTATAGTTCCTAAAACTACTATATCTTCTAACTCCTTATTCCTGTTTGATGCATAATTTTTGGGTCGTTTCTTTTCAAACTGGCCACTTTTAACTAGGTTATATCGCAATCGAGCTAATATTTCCTGGTAGGGGGTGTTGACTCCTCTCTGGATACCGTTCGTGGTACAAATTACTTGCTGCTTCCGAATTTTCTCCGGTTTGTATGAAACACACTATCATATCCCATTTTTCGTAATTTTCAAACTTCATTGCGATTTATTTGACAATTCAATAACTGATCCTGAAGTAAAACACAACTACGAGTAAACAATCGAATTAAACCATATGGCCGCTCCGTCCAAAGCCTACTTCACAAAATGTACATTTAAAACTCGCCTAAAAACTGAAAACCTTTATATTTTGAAGCAGATTTAAGCAAAATATAAAGTGTGCTATATTTTTAGAATGGTAATTTAAAGCTCTATTCGGATAAGGAAAAATATACAGGGTATCCGATTTAAAAAAAAAAATATATTTTTGCGTTAATAACTATTAAAATATAAGTTGTAAAAAATGTAACTTACACTGTCGAAATCTACGTGAAAAATTACTTTGAGAATGTTTTTACAGAATTCAAAAATTTTCAATAGAAAAAGAATTACATTTTTCCAAAATGCAGATTTTTGAAAAACACCCTGGATATCTGAAACAATACTAGATATCGATATGCGGTTTTCACGGCATTGGAAAACCCTAATTTTTTTCAACATTTCTTTCTTAAACTGTTTTTTTCTAATTTATTTTGTAAAAAAGTTATGCAGCAGAAACCTTCTAAAATATTATTTTTTGGTCATCACGGTAACCATGGATCCTATGCCACGTTTGACAGTTTTCAAACAATCTATCTAGTAGGCGGCTGTCATACTTTAATCTGACAGTAATTATAATAATATTTAATAAAATATCTTTGAACAATAAAAAAAAAACAATAAAAAACAAGAATACATTGTTTTTATTAAAACCACAGAAAAACTATATAACTTTTAACATTACTTATTACATATTTATACAAATAAATGTTTGAAACTTAAAAAATAAAAAAAAAAACAAAAGAAATTTTCTGTATGTCTTCCTCCTTCTGTCATGCATTTTTCCATTCTTCTTCTTTTCCAGATTTACTATTAAAAGCATTTGATATTTTTGTCTTTAATGCCAAATATTATTTGTTGCGGGTTTTATATACAATCCCCCATAACAAAAAAATCTAACGGCGTGAGATCTGATGACTTCGTTGAAACCATTCATTCAAATACTTTTTAACAGCAGCAGTTGTATGAGGTGGTGCTCCGTCGTGTTGATACCATGTATGCCTTCTTAAAATAAGGGGAACAATAAAACTGATAAATAACCTGAAGTAACCAGGAAATTAAGGTTCCAGTTAGTGTTCCCTCAAAATGTATGGTCCAACCAAATGTTTTCCGATTATCCCACACCTTACATTAACGCCATAATGGCCTTGATTCTGAATTTGATTAACATTGTATGGATTCTCGTCAGCCCAGTAAAGATGACTTTTTCTGGTAGGTTTGTCGTTGCTGACAAAATGACTTTCATCTGTCCATAATAGTATATAATTCAGAAAATAACGTTCTTCGTCATATTTACTCATCACTTCTGCTACAAAACTAGGTCCTCGTTCCGAATCAAATTGTGTTAATAACTGGAGATTATGCATTTTATAGTCATGGCTTTTGTTAGCTTTAAGAGATGGCCCCCATAAGATACATTCAGTTGCTTGCTAGTCCGATTGAATTATATGGATGGTTTTAAAAATATTGCATAATTTCGGCTACTTTTTCATCTGTTAAAACAGTTTTTCGTTTAGAAATACCTTTCTGCCCAGAAAATGCATGCATATTGTTCCTCAAATTTCGTTTTAATCGACAAAACATAGTGTGTTCTGGAATATAGTTGTTGAGGTAGCGTTCTCGATACAGTCTAACGGCTCCCTGAGAATTTCGTCTTGCTTCTCCATAAATAAGAATCATATTTACTTTTTCAGCGTGGGAAATCACGTCAACCAGAAGCTTTTAACATCCTGTTTATTTAGTTTAACTGTATTGAATTGTATAGGTGTGCAAACAACAGTTGTCAGATTAAAGTATGACAGCCGCCTACTAGATAAATTGTTTGAAAACCGCCAAACGTGGCATACGATCCATGGCAACCGCGATTACCAAAAAGTAATAGTTTAGAGGGTTTTTGCTGCATAACTTTTTTGCTAAACAAATTAGGCCACTCCCTGATTTGTCGGTGCGGTATTGTTTATCTCGGTGTGCCTGATTTGCACGGGATGCGCGGGCGCGGAGCAAATCAGGTAGGTTTTATTGAAATGTAGGCGTTCGGCACGTTTTCGTTACCGAATCGGTACCGAGCACACCGAGAAAAATGATACCGCACCGACAAATCAGGGAGCAGGCTTAGAAAAAAAACAATTTAAGGAAAAAATGTTGAAAAAACTTAGGGCTTTCCATGCCGTTTTACAATAGGTATGTCGATGGAAAAAAAAGTTGCTTGGCGTCG
Source organism: Pachyrhynchus sulphureomaculatus (assembly GCA_019049505.1). NCBI lineage: Eukaryota > Metazoa > Arthropoda > Insecta > Coleoptera > Curculionidae > Pachyrhynchus > Pachyrhynchus sulphureomaculatus. The sequence goes on from CM032455.1 coordinate 111,229,992, forward strand.
CTGCGCCCAGTGTCATTTTTACTACCAATGTCAAATATGTCAGTATATTCCTTGACATACACTATACCATTCTACATTTAAAAAAAATAATAAATATCCAATAATTTTCCATAAATGAGGGCCGGGCGTTTAAAAATGATCACCCTGTACAGTCAAGCAAAAAAAATTCAGTTAATGAAAATTGCTTTATTTTAAAGGTATATATGCTCTTAGTAAAGTTTCTTTGACCTGCTTTGCACTTATGTGAAGCAGTACCAGAATGTAATTTCCGTTTTTGAAGAATATACAGAAATAATAAAAAAGCTTAAAAATTCTCTTAGGATATATTTTTAAAAAGAAGAAAAAAAATAAAATTGGTAAGGAGGAGCATAGTCCAAGCAACTATTTTTTATTGGAAATCTACAATACTTTTTACTTGGCCAATGGCCAATTTTGGACTAAGCTGTTCTTGTATGGATTCTGTAATTTTCTCTCAAATAAATCATACAGGGTTGGAATGTTTTTTAAACCATTTAATGAATTAATATAAGAAAGTAATCATCACGTGTATATAATAAATAATAGTTTCTTGTTACATCTTTAAGATTGAAAATGAAAACAAAAAAATGTTTTAGGAAATAGCTGAATTTTGCATAACTCAAAATATATTTCTGGTAGTTGTTGGTCCTGAAGACCCACTAGCCAGTGGTATAGCAGATGTTCTAGTTGCTAAAGACATTAACGTTTTTGGACCACAGAAAAATGCAGCTCAAATCGAGTCGAATAAAGATTGGGCTAAGAGTTTCATGGACAGACATGGAATTCCTACTGCCAGATGGAAATCATTCAATAAATCTGAGGATGCAAAGAAATTTATAAACAGGTAAGCACAATGGACCTAATTAGGGTCACATCTTACATATATACAGAGTATTTCTAGATTTGAGCAGTTTTTAGTGTTCCATACGGAACACTTATAAGATCACTTCGGTGTCTATCTGTCCGTCCGTCTGTCACACCAGATTTTTTTCTCCAAAAACTATTTTACATAGAAAGTTGAAGTTTGGTACTAATATAGGAATTGATGGGCTCGTCAGAGCCGTGTAGTTTTGAAAGTTAAATTTTGACTTAAGGGGTTAGTTTTGGGGAGTGAAATCGGAAGTGAAAAAAAAAAATTTTACTAGGTCATTAAGTGGGGTGTGTAATTTTGACTTAAGTTTTGGGGGATGAAATCGAGTAGGGTGTCAAATGAAAGCTGGTAAAAACACGAGTTCAAAAATATATATAATGTAATACTTATGCACAGTTTTCTTTGTATTATTTTTAAAAAATCGCGAACAATCACTGTCCCCCCTATCTCGAAAAGTACTGATCAAAAAATTTTTAAAAAATTCTGGATTATTCTCCACAGGGTGTAGATTGAACGAAAAATTATCACGAGAGCCTTTAATAATATATCTGGTATATAAAAAAAAATTTCAAGGTCATCAGTTTTCAGTCAAGATCAAAACAAACTTTGTTGAAAACTCATTTGGGGTGTATTTTGCGAAGTCACTGATCATTTTATACTCCGTAAGAAATATTTTTATTTTAAAAGCAATCAACGTACGGAACATTAATTGCGCAAGTTCAACTTGCACTTGACCGGTTATTTTACTAGGGGGATAGTACTGATTAATATCACTAGCCAGATAAACTCAGTATAAAAGTTGAAGGTTGAAAGTCTTGTTTAAAGAAACGTAAACAAACCACAAGCGAGTTCAGTGATCTAATAAAGTATAAATACATATAAATTTTTTCGGTACCAGTAACTTAAATAAGCAAGTGGGAAAATATACACATGTTCAGCTGTGGTCAAAGAAATCGTGCATGCAGTTCACGGTTTGACTATTCCTTTATGAGTTTCTAACATAATTTGGCGTTTATACTGTGAACTACATGTATATTATACTTTCCATTTTCTTGAAAATTTTACTGAATACAGATTTAATGGCTTTCTACTTATAAAGGTGAGGCTAAAATGTAAAACACTTTTATAAATTATTAAAATATGTTGAGTAGTAGTGCTTCCAGGAGACTTTAGATTGTAGTGTTGTTAAAGTTACTTGCAATATACTAAATTTAGATAATGTTACGTTAAATTAAAGAAATAATTAGTTTTAAGGGACAAGCAATTTTTTTAATTAATTTTGATTATAATTTTCATATTGCAATGAAACAATACAACATATCGACACCCACTCCTTTCACCCTCTTCCCTTGAAACCATACCGCTCAAAAACTGTAGGTTTCACTCCATTTTAAGTATTATAATATTTCGTTCGAGAATTATGGTGCTAACAGACCGACAGACAGACAGACTGACAGTTGGATAGACAGGTCGACGGAAATGGAAGAATATGTTTTTCGTGATGTAAAAACATTAAAATATAAAGAGCAGCAAAAATCGCCGAGGGAACTCTTTTCTCACGAATACAACACTTTCCTTGAGCAAGAGAAATAAAAAGAATAGATGGTACAAAGTAGAGGGAATGAGGGCGGCTATAAAAGATGCTCTGTTTGCTCCGCGACGTTTCGATTCTTCAATTGAATTTTTATCAAGCTTCTATATATTGCATCAAATGCCTTTATATATAAGGAGTGTGCATTAATTTTGAGGGGTTTCTAAGAGAGGGCGTAACTTGTATTATGGGGCATATGGTACTGTTGCTATATTCATGGTGAAGCACTATCATTAGACTTTAATTTTTAGTATATGTTATTTTGCCAAAGTGTAAACAACATTTTTTTTTTGAGCATTGAATATTTCGAATTACGTGCCAACAAAACACCATTTGCTGGAAGCGTGACATTTCTTGTTAAATTCGAAAAAAAGCGCAGCTGAAAGTCATCAATTGCTGTCGGAAACCTATGGTGACTATATTCCATTGATAATAACATGTGAATACTGGTTTTGAACCTTTAAAAGTGGTAATTTCGACTCGGAAGACAAAGAAAATTGAAAGATGAAGAATTGGAGACATTACTCGATAAAGACCCGTACTAAATGTAAAAAGAACTTGCAGAATCATTAGGAGTTGATTGCACAACCATTTCCAAGTTCTTATATACACTTAGAATGATTCAAAAGCAAGGAAATTGGGTGTCGTACAAATTGAAACTGAGAGACGTTGAAAGGCGATTTTTCACCTGTGAACAACTGCTTCAAAGGTACAATCGGAAAGATTTTTTGCATTGTATCGCAACTGGTGATGAAAAATGGATACGTTACGATAATCTAAAGCGCAAGAAATCATGGGCGAAGCCCGGTGAACTATCAACATCCTTTGCAAAGCTGACTCCAAGCTTATGCTGTGTATTTGGTGGGATCAGCTGGGTGTAGTGTATTATGAGCTGCTCCAACACAACAAAACTATTAGTGGGGAACGTGAACGACAACAACTGATGCAATTGAGCCGAGCGTTGAAGGAAAAATGACCGCAATATGCTAAAAGACACGACAAAGTGATTTTTCTACATGACAACGCTCGGCTACATGTTGTAAAATCCGTCAAGGAAACGCTAGAAACGCTTGGATGGGATGTCCTACCTCACCCGTTGTACTCACCAGACATTCCTCCTTCTGATTATCACTTGTTCCGATCGATGACACACGGCCTGTCTGAACAGCGCTTCCATTCCTATGAGGTTAGCAAAAAATGGGTCCATTCGTGGATAGCCTCAAAAAAGGAGTCGTTCTTTCAACGTGGTACTCGTATGCTGCCACAAAGATGGGAGAAAGTAGTGGCTAGCGTTGGAGAATACTTTGAATAATTAATTTTTACAATAAAGCGATATTTACAATAATAGTATGGTAGACACAACAAAACATTATTCTTCGCAAACATCACTATTATATATAGAGTTTAAAATTAAAATCAAATAAAACGAGGGACTTATTAGATACATTACTACACTCAGTTACACTCAAAACTATCTGTATATTTTAATTGTTTTGAATTTTATTGTGTATGATAATGTATGTCTAATAAATCACTTGTTTATTTGATTTTAATTTTAAACTCCAATTATAATAGTGATGTGTGCGAAGAATATGTTTCGTTATGTCTACCATATCATATAAAGGTATTTGATGCAATATTTGAAAGATTGATAAAGATTCAAAAAAAGGATCGAAACGTCGCGAAACAAATAAAGGTTCTTTTACTTCCGTCCTTATTCCTACTACCTTTTATCAACAGTATCCACTTTAAGGATGCTATGGGGTAAAAACAATAATTTACCCACTGTGCCAGAAGTAACTGTTTGTATTTCCAGAACTTTTTCTGTAATGAACTTAGCCTTTTTTAGGTTACATTTCTCAATCCAGTTTATATACTATTTTTGTTAAAATTGAAAATAATGAAATAATGTTAAAATTGAAAATAATAATAAAAAAAATATTATGATACATATAGTACACAACCACCGTTCTACACCCCTACTCTATTCCTTTCACCTTGTATAACTTATAAAAAAAATAACCGGTCAAGTGCAGTTGAACTTGTGCAATTAGTGTTCCGTACGTTGATTGCTTTTAAAATAAAAAAAAATTGTTACGGAGGTATCAGTGACTTCACAAAACACATCCTAAATGAGTTTTCAACAAAGTTTGTTTCCAAACTTTCCTGAAAACTGACCTTGAAATTTTTGTTTTTTTATATACCAGATAAATTATTAAAGGTAATGCACTCGTGATAATTTTCGTTCAATCTACACCCCATGGAGAATATTCCAGAATTTTTTCAAAATATTTTGATAAGTACTTTTCGAGATAAGACGGGTGGACAGCAATTTTTCGCGATTTTTTAAAAATAATACAAAGAAAAGTGCGCGCAAGTATTGCATTATATATATATACATATATATATATATATATATATATATATATATATATATATATATATATATATATATATATATATATGTATATATATATATATATATATATATATATATATATATATATATATATATATATATATATATATTTGACACCACACTCGACGACCTAGTAAAACAATTTTTTTTTCACTTCCGATTTCACCCCCCAAAACTTACCCCTTAAGTCAAAATTTAACTTTCAAAGGTACACGGCTCTAATGGGGCCATCAGTTTGTAACATTCATTTTTTCCTAGATTTTAAGACCATGTAATGTTACTGATTTTTCACTTCAAATTGTACTTATTTTCATTTTTGTATCGAACGGTATATTAACAAGAGATTCCAAGCCGTTCGGTATATTAGTGTGCTGTGCGGGTTTCTGACCGAATCTATCGGCACGCCGGGATTGGTTAAAAATGTGTATCCGGATTTTTGGTTCCGGCGTCGCGATATGACCGAAGGAAGGCCCACGGCTTATTTAAGGGTCCGGTAGGACAGGGATCGAGGCTGTGTACCATCAAGCCGCAGCCAGGCTAATTTTCATCGGGGCCGCCAAGTAGGCTTCCTTCGACAGAGCTGCAGTAAAGGCTCATAACTACAATCATGAAAGCTAAATAAAGCACAAGTTTTTTTAACGAAAAGCCGTAGTGGGCTCTCTAAGTGTTTACTAGAAAAGTGTGAAATCGGTCGTGTTCCATCGAAGCCGAAATCAAAACAGTAAGTTACCAAAAACATCCTTCCATAGACTTATCCCTGAGTAGTGCCTTAACAGCAATACGAACTGACTAAAAAGTGAAGTGAAAAGCACTATTTTTCGTCCTCGGGAGTAGTCAGAGTTTGGAATTTAAATGTCATAACTACCTGTTAGGCTAAAATTTTTTAGTAATGCTGTAAAACTGCAAAGGTTAGAACTTTTTATTTTTAAAAACATGAATAAATTTTCTTTTTGTTGATTAAAGCTAGTGTCTCACTGAATACCTATCTTACTTTTCAGGATAAGAACGGCTGTACCAAACTGATTTTTTTATTTACCAACAGTACACCCTTTCAGTATTTTTTCATTTTTTTAGCTGAAGTTAGATCCTTTCTATTTTAAAATGAATGGTGCCCAAAAAGTCGTACAGCTGAGGTTTCTTTAAAAATAGAAAATAATTCCAAAAAGACGTACAAAAATTATCTCTTACCCATATCTCTCTACCAAAGAAAACTGAGCTAGTGTGTGTTTAATTTCTTTAGTTCTTTTAAAATCAGGATTCACTCAATTCATTATCAGAAATTAAAGCGGGGGCTGCAAGAAAATTGTGCTCAAGCGTGGGACAAACAACTTTTCACAGGGTACAAAAAAGTGCGGGCAAGTTCACACGTTACAAAATGGCGCCCAACGTGGGGCTTTTGGAATTTTATTTTTCAGGGTTCAGTGTACTAGCTTTCGAACAAAGTAAAAGCTCTAACTTTGCAGATATTTTTATTTCATAATATTTATTAAACGAAACTACACTATAGCAGTAAGACAAAAGCAGGAAATTTGTAGAATTTTTTTATTTCAATTTATCTGATGGTGGTTAGATATTTGAATTTTGTTAATCGACTCTAAGATAAGAGATTCCTACTTTTTTCTTAAAAGCTACTTTTATAGTTCAGATTAGCAGATGTGCTGGTTTACTTTAATTTTGCATTGTTAGATTTATTTTGCGGTTAACTGAAGAAAAAACTGTACGTTTTTTTTCTCACCTATATTTTGCATGAATATTAAAAATACTTTGTTTATACGAAACGGTATTTAGAGATTTTTTTATAGGAAATTCTTAAGATATTTAGTAAAGGAATGTTAATACAAGGCGATACTTAGAAATTTTTTTGAAATTGTTGAAGATTTTTTAAATGTTTGGTAAAGAAGTTTACATATTTTAAGTGCCTTTACACATTTTTTATTTTTTTGACTATTGGGAGCACAGGAGAAATATTTTCAAGACTTTTTAAACAGTTCTTTTAAATTTTATTCATTTATCATGGAAGCCTTCAATTTTAAAGTCAATCACCTACTGGAATATGAGTTAGACTATGAAATGAAAATCCGTCGTATTTTCTCAGAACGTCCGGTCGCGGATAAAAGAAAGATTCCAACGAGGATCTTAAGTAAAGAAATATTCCAATAGATCAGATTGGACTAAATAGTTACAAAAAGTTTCAGATTTTTTTTAAGTCTAATAAAAATTCTCCTTCTCAAGTTAAAACCCCTGCTTCTCCAAATGGTCACGTCTCCTTTATTCGTGCATAAATATTTAGATAACAGACCGCATATCAAGATAAATCTATTAGGTGTCCATTTCTCGGCTTTATTTGACTCTGGTGCAAATGCCTCCGTTGTAGGTCAGAATGGTATTAAAATTTTAAGTCGTTTAAGTATAAAAATATGCCATGTCAAAAATAGAAGTGTTACCACTGCAGATGGCAGCCGTCTAAAAGTTTTAGGTACGGTTGAGTTGCCGCTAGTCTGCAATGGTCATTGTTTAGTAATCTCTGCTCTAGTAGTACCTTCTCTATCACATACTTTGGTTTTAGGATGTGATTTTGCACAAAAATTCGGAATTTTAGTAAATTTTAAAAATAATTCGTGGTATCCACAGTCCCTAGAAGTCAATTCTCATACAAGTTTTAAAGATTGTTATTCAGAAAGTTCTATAGAAAACCTTTTCTCGCGTCTATGTACCCTAGATGATCTCTCGCGGACGGAACGCTTAAAGGCAGAAAAAGTAATAAGCTCTTTCAAAGGAATAAGTAGTAAAGATAGGTTAGGCCGAACGAATAAAATCAACATGTCTATAGATACGGCTGATGCCAGTCCTGTAAAGACAAGGCCCTTCGCCATGTCTCCGTACATGTCAAAAGTATTAAATAAAGAGTTAGACGAAATGTTGAAACTCGGAGTGATTGAAGAATCAAACAGTCCCTGATGTTCTCCAATCTTATTGGTGAAAAAGGCCGATGGACAGTATCGTCTATGCTTTGACGGAAGAAAGCTCAACGAGGTCAGCAAATTTGATAACTATCCATTACCGAACATCGATAGAATTTTGACATCACTCAGGAATGCTAAGTATGTATCCTCGATAGATCTTAGAAAGGCATTCTGGCAAATTCCTTTGGACAAATCCTCTAAGGAAAAGACCGCTTTTGCAGTAGTAGGCCGAGGTCTATTTCAGTTCGTCACTATGCCGTTTGGTCTAAAGAACGCTGCTCAAACTCAGCAACGTTTAGTGGACGCTATATTTGGTCCGAAATATGAGCCACATATTTTTACCTATCTAGATGATATTTTAGTAACATCGGAAGACTTCGAATCGCATATACGCTTACTTAAAGAAGTAAAAGATAAATTGAAAGAGGCCGGACTGACGATAAATTTGAGCAAATGTGATTTTTTTCAAAACTTCTCTAAAGTTTTTAGGCTATATTGTAGGCTCAAATTCCTTGCGTACCGATCCGGATAAAGTAGCAAGCATGGTTAATTATGCGAGACCTACTAATACTACGGAAGTTAAGCGCTTCGTAGGAATGTGTTCGTGGTACAGACGTTTTATCGAGAATTTTTCTACCTTGTTGTCGCCTATTAATGATCTTTTGAAAGGACGAAAAAAAGGACAATCGATAGATTGGACAAAGGCAGCCGAAGAATCTTTTATAAAGATTAAAGAGCTATTGGTTTCAGCTCCCATTTTATCCCAACCAGATTTTTCCCAACAGTTTTATATTTCTAGTGATGCTTCTAATACCGGTTTAGGGGGCGTCCTAACACAGAAAATCAATGGTGAGGAAAGAGTGATAGCGTATGCCAGTAGAACTTTATCAAAGGCTGAACGTAACTATTCGGTTGTTGAAAAAGAATGTTTAGCAGTACTCTTTAACATCGAAAAGTTTCGACCTTACATAGAAGGTGTTCCTTTCACGGTCATAACAGATCATTATAGTTTATTGTGGCTTAATTCTATTAAAAACCCTAGTGGCAAACTAGCGCGTTGGGCGATTAGGTTGAGACAACATACGTTTAATTTAATTCATAGAAAAGGAGTCCACAATGTTATTCCTGACGCTTTGTCAAGAATCCCAGATCATACAGTGGACGAAAACAGTCTTAATGCACAAATTGACGTAAGAATAGATACAGTTGATATAGATCGCATTGATCCATGGTACGATAATTTGCGGCAGCAAATTAAAGAATTTCCTCAAAATTTTCCGCAGTGGAAGGTGGAAAATGATTTCGTGTACAAATCTATCCCAAACCAGTTGCCTTTAAAAGTTAATGTACCCGAGTGGAAAATACTAGTTCCTAAACCGCAGAGAGGGGAAATTATAGACATGTGTCACACTCCTCCTACTTCTGGTCATTTTGGTTTTTATAAAACTCTTCACAGGGTTCAGGAACAGTATTATTGGCCAAAAATGCGTTTTGATATCTTAAAGTTTGTGAGGGCTTGTGAAGTATGTGGAGCGCAGAAATCTCCAAATGCACTACCTATGGTACTGATGGGAAAAAAGAGAAAACGGTTAATTACCCTTTTCAAGTCATAGCAGCTGATCTAGTAGGCCCATTCCCACGTTCAAAAAAGGGAAATAAATGGCTTCTCGTGGTTTCTTGCTGGTTTACAAAGTATACCATGCTATTTCCTTTGAAAAGCTCTAAAGCTGGACATATAGAGAGAATTTTGGAAAATAATGTCTTTCTAATCCACGGTGTTCCATCGCTCTTAATATGCGATAACGGTACTCAGTTTACCTCTAAGAGTTTTAAGAGCCTAAGTGAAACTTATAGTTTTAATATTCGTTTTAATCCCGTGTACTCTCCACAATGTAATTTTGTCGAACGTAATAACCGAACAATCGGGACCGCTTTAAGAAGTTACGTTGATTCACATGACACTTGGGATGGCAATATTTCCAAAATTCAACAAGCAATAAATACCGCAAGACACGAAGTAACAGGGTTCACGCCGTCTTTCTTAGTTTACGGCAGACATATACCTCTATCTGGATCGTACTATAAAAACTTAGATTTGGATGTCAATGTTGACAGCGAAATAATTCCGGGTAACAGGGGTGCGTACGCCGAAAATTTAAAGGGTTTAAAGGATATTTTCACCGACGTGCGTAGTAGGATACATAAGGCTTATGAACGGAACAGTAAGTCTTACAACCTTAGAAAAAGGGATTTTGCCTTTAATATAGGTGATCACATTTGGCGAAAAAATAAAATTCTTTCCAGTGCAGCTGATAAATTCACATCTAAGTTAGTACCTAAGTATGTGCATTGCGTGATAAGAGAAAAGATTTCAGACTTAGTTTATGGTTTAGTTAATTTAGATGGGACTAAAGTAGGACGATGGCATATTAAAGACTTAAAACCATTCAATGGACCTAACCCTAATGAAAGTTTGTCAGAAGAAGAATAATTTATATTTACATTATCTTAATTGCTTTACTTTATTTTTTTGATGTTGCTCTGTGGAGGTGACGACCTCGTTTTTTTGACTGTTATAAAAGTTGAGCAGAGGATAGCTTACTTTTATTGTTTAATGCTAAGGTTTTGGGTATTGGCCATATCCCAAACTTAGGTTGATTGTGGTTGATGTTTAGCATCGACTCAGCTGTTGCGAGCTTGCGAAGGAGTCATACTCAGGATATATCATAAGACTGGTATGTCGGTGGTCGCGGGATTTGATTTGCTTAAGACCCCAAATAATATCCAGTTCTTGACACTTGGAAGCGAAATTTTGATTAGAGGCAATCCAAGGTGATCTTGAGTTAGGACAAGCGCAAGATGTAGCTCGCGTGGTATGATGTTGAGTCAAAATTTTTATGAGCAATTTCAAAGTTTGTTACCCGAGTGGGTGGATTTCTATTACCTTAGTGGTATATGTTGGGTGCAATTAAGAGTAAATTGATTTTGGTTATCCAGTAAGTCTAAGACTTGGATTATTTTGATTTAGACCTTCTTCTGAATTGACAAACTGAGGGTATACTTTTTTCTTTTCAGAGCCGTTTTAAACGTTACCTTTGAGTCGCTAACTTTTTTAAATTTTTTTGCATAGACTCATAGCGCGTTAAGTTGAGTTTTTTCGGTATACTATCAGATTGATAGGAATTTGAAGTCCTGCAGGAGAACTAAAGGCTGATCATTTACAAGAGACGAGAGCAAAGTAAGACAGTCGTTTCACAAAGAAATGATCAAAATCTGATACCGAGATGAGAACCTTGTTAAGAGAGGCTAAGCGCAGTGAAGGAAGATTCCTAACCGAATTTTTAGATTTCCAAGAGGTAATCTAGAAGTTTGGGCTGACAGAAAACGGTTATGCCTGATACCTGTAGCAGTTTCTTCTAGAGGCTATTGTCTAGGAAGACGATTAACACCATGATCGAATATTTTAGCTGTCAACGATGTTTTCTTCTTGTTTCTGATTAAGCTGGAAAAGCTCTTGTCGTCTTCAAAAGTTTTGTTGCGTTGCCACCGAAAAATTGAGAAATTTTTTTTGCTTCATGTAGCTTTTTAAGCCCATTTTCGTAGTTTGGAAATTTCCGTTAGAAGCTTGGTTAAGTCAACCTTGTAAACCTTTTAGGTTGTATCCCATGAGTTATTTGTTTTTACAGGCTGTGATGCACCGGGTGCTAACAGATGCCGTTACGACGTTTGGCAGGGAGTTAGTCTTCCTGAGGAACAGACTGATTGGAAGGGTAGTCTATGGGGGGCGAACGTTTGACCTTTGGGACCTTTAGAGGTTTTGTTACCCAATGGTTATTTCTATTTGAACCAAAGGAGAGCCTAGCTACTGTAGTCGACCTCAGCTCCAATTAGCCTATTAGTGGTGACAGGCTGTTGGCAGTAGTGTGTTTCGGAACACCCTATTGATTAAATTTTTTTTTGACTTATGGTGGTGTGGTAGACACCGTTTTAGTTTAGTGGATGCTATAATCTACTCCCTTTTGTTGGTGGACACCAGGGTCACCATTTCCGTATTTTATTGTCTCCACCTTTCAGTATATCGTGGTGAGGTGTTTGTCTCCTGTTATGTGGGATGGATTGAATGTTTTTCGTTGTTGTTCCAGGGCGAGACCAGTACACGAGGGTTCTTCATGCAACTTGAAGAGGCGCAATGCTGGTTAAGTTTTATATCTCTGTATAGCCACCCTGAAGAAGGACGGAGGGCGTTTGTTCTGGCTCATGTTTCTAGGCAGATTTGTCACTTTGGTGCGATGTGCCGAAGATTTGATTAGCTTTTGCTAAGAGCTTTCACCAAGCTCAGTATGGAGTTATCATAACCAAGAGTTTGGGATTTGAACCCCTGTATATATTTCTGTATATATTTCGGTGTATGTTGGTTGCCTGAGGGCCTGTGCTCAAAATGTGTGATTTTGAGTCGTTTTGCTTATGGACTCCTATATATAGGATTATGACTTTAGGGAGGTCCTATTTCGAGACTTGCTGTCTCATACAGTTATGTTGGGAATGTTTCCTTGAATGTTAGTTGCGCGTAGACTAATCATTCTGTTCTTTGTGAACATTGCTTTTTGAAGCAGGATCATTCAGTTTGGTGAATTTTAGCTTTTATAGCTATTCACTGTGTTTAGGGTGAATTTTAGCTTTTATAGCTATTCACTGTGCCTATAGTGATATTGTTAGCTTTTATAGCTGCTCACTATGTTAATGGCGAGATTGTTCTTTAAGAACGCGGACTTTGTGTAGTCGAGGACTATTTACAGAGTGTTTTCTTGGCGAGGAGCCGAGGTTTTTTCTGGCGATGTACCAGAATGTTTTCTTGGCGAGGAGCCGAGGCTTTTTTCTGGCGATGTGCCAGAATGTTTTCTTGGCGAGGAGCCGAGGTTTTTTCTGGCGATGTACCAGAATGTTTTCTTGGCGAGGAGCCGAAGCTTTTTCTGGCGATGTACCAGAATGTTTTCTTGGCGAGGAGCCGATGTTTTTTTTCTGGCGATATACCAGAGTGTTTTCTTGGCGAGGAGCCGAAGGTTTTTTTCTGGCGATATACCAGAGTGTTTAGTTGGCGATGAGCTGACGTGTTTTCTGGCGATCAACCAGAGCGTTTTCCCTGGCGATTTTAGCATGTCTGGATGTCTTAGGACGTCGACATTGCGCGATAGAGTGCGATTATTTTCTGATGCGACTAGTAGCGATACTAGAGTTAGAATGTTCTCTTAGTGATGAGCTAGAGCATTGATACCGATTTTTCCCGAGCGTTTGTCTGGATATTTATCCAGATATTATTTTTTTTTGGCCTTGTGCTAAATGGTCTGACAAGACTTTTTCTTTTTAGTGTAAGTGTTTGCACTAGAATCAGTTTTTTTATTTTTCTTTATTTAAGAATTTTTCTAAATTTCTTTTTCTGAAATAGAAAATTTTCAGACAATCCTTAAAATATTTTAAGGGGGGTGTTCATATTTTATTTCAGTTCACTTTTTTTGATTTAGACAAGAGTCTAGACAAAGTTATATTTTTTGTTTTGGTAACAATAACAGAGCTGATTCTTTTATATAAGAAGACCGCGATTGCTATTTTGGAAAGGTATTTCTTACGTTCATGCAAGGATTTTTATTTGCTTTTTGATGTACTTAACCTTAGTGTCTAATTAAGTTAAGTCTAGTTATAAGATTCTTGTGATCATGCAAAGACTTTCATTTGGTTCTCATTGTACTTAATATTAGTGCTTAATTGAGTTAAGTCTAGTAGTAGGGTCCGAAGTTTGTACTTTTGTTTTAAGTTCTGACCTTAGTATTAAGTGATAGTGTACCACTCTGTACCTTTTCATAAGTAGCCTAAGTTTAATAGACTAGTGTAGTCTATTTCTTTTTGGAAGGGGGTTAATGTAACATTCATTTTTTCCTAGATTTTAAGACCATGTAATGTTACTGATTTTTCACTTCAAATTGTACTTATTTTCATTTTTGTATCGAACGGTATATTAACAAGAGATTCCAAGCCGTTCGGTATATTAGTGTGCTGTGCGGGTTTCTGACCGAATCTATCGGCACGCCGGGATTGGTTAAAAATGTGTATCCGGATTTTTGGTTCCGGCGTCGCGATATGACCGAAGGAAGGCCCACGGCTTATTTAAGGGTCCGGTAGGACAGGGATCGAGGCTGTGTACCATCAAGCCGCAGCCAGGCTAATTTTCATCGGGGCCGCCAAGTAGGCTTCCTTCGACACAGCTGCAGCTGCAGTAAAGGCTCATAACTACAATCATGAAAGCTAAATAAAGCACAAGTTTTTTTAACGAAAAGCCGTAGTGGGCTCTCTAAGTGTTTACTAGAAAAGTGTGAAATCGGTCGTGTTCCATCGAAGCCGAAATCAAAACAGTAAGTTACCAAAAACATCCTTCCATAGACTTATCCCTGAGTAGTGCCTTAACAGCAATACGAACTGACTAAAAAGTGAAGTGAAAAGCACTATTTTTCGTCCTCGGGAGTAGTCAGAGTTTGGAATTTAAATGTCATAACTACCTGTTAGGCTAAAATTTTTTAGTAATGCTGTAAAACTGCAAAGGTTAGAACTTTTTATTTTTAAAAACATGAATAAATTTTCTTTTTGTTGATTAAAGCTAGTGTCTCACTGAATACCTATCTTACTTTTCAGGATAAGAACGGCTGTATCAAACTGATTTTTTTATTTACCAACAGTACACCCTTTCAGTATTTTTTCATTTTTTTAGCTGAAGTTAGATCCTTTCTATTTTAAAATGAATGGTGCCCAAAAAGTCGTACAGCTGAGGTTTTCTTTAAAAATAGAAAATAATTCCAAAAAGACGTACAAAAATTATCTCTTACCCATATCTCTCTACCAAAGAAAACTGAGCTAGTGTGTGTGTTTAATTTCTTTAGTTCTTTTAAAATCAGGATTCACTCAATTCATTATCAGAAATTAAAGCGGGGCTGCAAGAAAATTGTGCTCAAGCGTGGGACAAACAACTTTTCACAGGGTACAAAAAAGTGCGGGCAAGTTCACACGTTACAAGTTCCTATATTAGTACCAAATTTCAACTTTCTATGACAAATAGTTTCGGAAAAAAATCGGGTGTGACAGACAGACGGACAGACACCGAAGTCATCTTATAAGTGTTCCGTACGGAACACTAAAAATATCATGATACATATAGTACACAACCACCGTTCTATACCCCTACTCTGTTCCTTTCACCTCGTATATCTTTTATTATAAAAAAAATTGGTGAATTTTAATGAATATTCCAACCACAAATCAGCAAAATAAATTCTCAAATATTGAAGCTACACAATATTTAATGATCCCCACCCTTTTCACCCTCTTCCCGTGTTAACACGGGAAATAACGAAGAAATAATGTAACATTTTGATTCCTTGACTCAAAACACCCTCAAAAGCACCTATAACACGATAAATACCAAGTCACCCTTATAATTCCCCCACTCTCTATACGTTGCATAATTGTTTATAGTAAATAAATAGTTGTATTTAAAATTTGTCCATTATCGTAACCAAAACCCTGAAAAAAATCCCATAATACTTTTCAAATCATACAATACTTGACTACTCCACCTCTTTCACCTCCACCCCTTTAAAATGGAAAGTAATGAAAAAATAATCTAATTTGTCAGATTCCCCAACTTCACAAACTCCAAAAATCTACAGTACTATAACCCACTACGCACCCCTTAGATACTGTACTCTAAATATTATGTTTAAAATGTGCCCGGTACCTACTACTCAAATGTTATTGAAGTTATACAATATTAAACGACCCTCGTCCCTCTCAACCACTTTCTGGATTAAAATTGAAAGCAATGAAAAAATAACCTAATTTTTGGATTCTTCAACTTCAAGAACACTGAAAAGGGTATATAACACGATATATACAAGATGTACAAGTATGAAATGCGGATTTTTTTAAAAAAAAAAAAACATGTTAAATCCGGAAGAATGATAAAAAGTGCTTTATTCAAAGTATGCTCCATCGCTTGTTATACATTTTTCCCATCTTTCGGGCAATTTGTGAATACCGCGCCCGCAAAAATCTTCCCCTTTTGCTGCGAACCATTCATCGAGCCATTTTTTCACATCTTCGTACGAACCAAAGCGCTGCTCAGCAAGTGCGTAACCCATCGATGCAAACAAGTGGTAATCGGAAGGAGCCAAGTCTGGTGAGTAAGCCGCATAAGGTAGAACTTCCCAGCTGAGTGCTTCCAACGTGTCGCGAACTGGTTTTGCCGTATGTGATGGACCATTGTCATTAAGAAAAATTACTTTGTGTTGCCTCTTTCGGTATTCTGGCCTTTTTTCAAGCAGCGAACGGTTCAATTCGGTCAATTGTTGTTGGTAACGTTTAGTATTAACCGTTTTCCCCAGGTTTTAACAGCTCATAATAGACCACGCCCCTCTGGTCCCACCAAACACAGACCATCGTCTTTCTGCCAAAGCGATTCGGTCTTGCGGTCGATGTGGATGGTGCGCCTGGGTCTACCCATGATTTTTTGCGCTTGGGATTCTCAAAATAAATCCACTTTTCATCCCCTGTGTGTTTGCGAATCATCTTCGTCCAACAATGCTTGCAATTCCACATCTTCGTATTTTTTTCGCGGTTTTCCAAGTTCCTTGTCTGCAACATCGAAGTCACCACTTTTGAAACGCCGAAACCATCGTTCACACGTATCTTGCGATGGAGCATGTTTACCATAAGCTTCTCGAAGTAATCGGTATGATTCAACAGCAGTTTTCTTCAAATGAAAACAAAAAATTAATGCTGTCCGCGAATGCTCTTTGTTCGGTATAAATTTCGACACATTGAATACAACAACACAACACTATGCACACACTTTTCCCATTTATCACTCGTGCGCATCTGACACTGTTGAAGACACAACAAACTGGCGCAGTGTCAAATCTTTATAGCACAAACTGCATTGGTGCACCATCTGTTGTCTGAAATCCGCATTTCATACTTGTACACCTGGTACGTAGCAACCCTTTTCGCCCTTTATGTGTTTTACAATGTCCAATAAGTATCAGGACTAAATTCAGAAAGATAGATTTATTGCAGATTTTTGTACAATGAGTTAATATTTTTCAAAATAACGTCCTCCTGCATCAGTACAGCGTTTCAGCCAGTCTTGGTACGACACTTGGAAATCGCCAACCGGAATGTCGTTAAGGCACCATATCGAAGCCGCTTCTACTCCTTCTACCGTCCCAAAATGGTGTCCTTTTAGGCGCCTTTGTATGCAAGGAAAGAGATAGAAGTGGGCGGGACCAGGTCAGGGCTATAGGAAGGCTGAGGCAGCGTTGCCACGTTGTACGTGACCAGAAATTCCCTCACCAGTAGCGATGTGTGGTTTCCTCCCTGTATGCTTCACAAACCAAGTAGCGGATTTTTTCAGCTTCACACAAAACTTATCGCATACCGTTGTTCGACGGAGCGCTGCATGTGATGCTCGACGCGACCACTAAACAACTATTCACTCTGGGTGCGATCTCTGCCAAGGCTCAGAGGCAACTGAGCCAGGTTGCGTCGTATACCTGGCATCCAACACTAACGGCCCACCTCATAAAGATCCCCCTGCCCCTTCCTTTTAACTAGAAAAAAATCAGTCCCAATACTTATTGGGCAGATCCTGTAAAATTTGTTTATTAGTTCAACAAAAAACCTGGGAAAACTACCATATTACTACTAAGGCCATTTAAAATTTATCGACCCCCCTCGTTAGATCTTATTTATGTACGAATTTTAAAAGTGTTATCTCATTTCGTTCGAGAGTGCCAACAGACCGACAGATAGACAAACCGACGGAAATGAGTGATCTAGGAGCGCTAAAACGTGAAGAAAAGAAAAAATCTCGGAGTGTGAATGCGAATAGGATACTTTTCTTTAGCAAGGAAATTAAAAAAATAAAGAAAATATCTTGCAACATTCTAAAATTATAGAAAAAGTCTTTCTTTTCAGCGCTTCTTTTCCAGCATTAGTAGTGAAAGCCAGTGGTTTAGCAGCAGGCAAAGGTGTAGTAGTTGCATCCGACAAACAAGAAGCATGTATAGCTGTAGATGAGATTTTAACAGACAAAAAATTTGGCACATCTGGCGAAACTGTTGTTATTGAAGAATTACTATCAGGAGAAGAAGTTTCCGTAGGTTTTTATTTTCACTAGTCTTTGTTTTTTTATTTAAGCAACTATAATCGAAATAGTTTAACATTTTAATTAGTTAGGGTTCATAATTTTCATTATTTAGTGACATCTTTGTTTTCTAATGCCATTTATGACACCACTTCCCATCAAAATCAATCACTCATTTCAGTGAGTGTAGTAAGGTCAAGTAGAAAACACTGAGTAAATTGCAAGATTACCTTACTCCACTTTCACGGAACACCCCTAAGAAAACTAAATGCTGTCCCGTAGTAAAACCTGCCTCGGGTATGTACCGGCGTTTCTACTTGTACTTGTTAATTTTAATCTCTGAGTATTTGTAAGCATATATAGCTTATTAATATACAAATTTGGCAAATATTCAGCCATTATAAAAATAATGTTATTTATTTTCTTCTCTATGAGCTAAAACTATGCACTTCATTGTATTAGACTTTTAATAATATTAAAAAAGTCAGGGAACTGAGGAACTTTTTAAATTTTGGAAGTCTGACAATGCTCTACCATAGACTAATGAACTGATATGGATTATTTACTCAAATGATGGCTACTCAATAAGAAATAAAAATCCCTAGAAGGTGTAAGACGTTGAAGCGCAACTATCTTATTGGCGTATCTTTTGGCGAACCCTACATACTATAGCTTTTACGGCCCAGGCTGGCCACTCTTTTGGTTGTCTAAAATTTACATAGAGCTACAGAGCCTTATAGGAAATAATTCTTTAGCCTGTAACTATAGATTTGATTGATTCGTTAACAGTTGATCCCGTCAATCTATTTTCAGAACGGATTAGGTGAATGATCGTATTTTAATGTAATTTTGCAAAGGGTTGGTTATATTGATTGTTTTTAGAAGTATTTGCACGTAATTTTATTTTACTAGGAAACAAATTTTTTTTAGTAAGTTGTTTTTATCTATTTGTAATTTGTATGCTACTTAATGATTATTATTTTTTTTTGGAAATTTGTGCCATAGGAAAAAGCAATTAATTATTTTTTTTTATAATCAGTGGAAATTATTATGCTGGGAGAAAACACTATATTTATAATTAGTGTTCCGTACGAAACACTTTGGTCTCTCTCTGTCACACCTGATGTTCCCTGAAACTATTTGTCATATATACAAATATATGATGGCCCAATCAGAGATTTTTGGTTGGTGAAATCGAAAGTGAAAAAAAAATTACAAAATCATCGAGTCGGGTGTCAAATGAAAGGTTGTGATAACACGAGTTCAAAAATATATATGATGTAATACTTGCACACACTTTTCTTTATATTATTTTTAAAAAATTGCCAAAAATCGCTGTCCCCCACTCTATCTCTAAGGCTGCTGATCAAAAAATTTCCAAGAAAATTCTAGAATATTCTTCCTAAAGTGTAAATTGTTGTAAATTATCACGAGTGCATTACGTTTGATAATTTATCTGGTATAAAAAAATATATATTTTGCTTGACAATATGATGGAGATTTTTTCGTGGAAAGTTATGAATTTAACCGGATATTAACAGCTGTGAAATATTAATAAGTACACGTTTTGTTTTTGGTGCAATCAGTAATATACTCATACTTTTCAGTACGTTACTGTCTTAAGCATTTAGCCAGTTACAGATAAAATAAATTTCCATGATGACTGGCGACCAACCGAGAGTAAATAATTTTATTTTATTTGTTTATAATTAAACAAATATTTAAGGAGTAAATATTTATATTAAAAATTTTTACTACCAAGATGCCAACCAATGATAATTTATGTCAAAAAATCAAAACTCCAAAACTATAAAAAAAATTCGGAACTTTCCAAATAAACAGAGAGTCTTAATTCGTTTGGATGATAGTACCCTTGTATATATATTAATAATAAATATACTGATACCCTTTAAGAGGTTAAGAATGTTAAAAAAAGGATGAAAATATAATCACATTGTAGATCAGGTTTTATGAATATACGAGTACTAGTTGTTTTTTGAGCTTAGTGACTTTATTTTTTCAGTTTGTTAAAACAACTTGTCAAAGTGAAAATCATCACCTCAACTAATGAAAATCTTGGACTATAGTTAAAATTCTAACATTATGTATAGACAAGTCATCCAACTGACCTGACTTTCTTCTTCTTGAAGTCCCATATCCGATACGGACGTAGGCGATCCCCTCGGCTTTGCCTGTAGTTGGTACATTTTTAAGTGTTCTACAGACAAAGGGAACCTACAGTTTAAGGTCGGTTCCGAACAACCAAAGTGAGAGGGCTTTACAAGGCATGTTACTACGGGTGGTTTGCCATTGCCTTTCCTAGAGGGGCGACCGTCGCCGCTTTTTTTTATTATGTTATTTATTTTTCCTGAGCCGAGATACCTACCGCTTTAAAGAAGTTATACACAGAAAAGAAATAAGATAGTGATGGTTTAAAAGTAAAATATTGCAATTTTGTGTACTTTTAAAGGAGCGACTGCAACATCTGGTTCTATTAAAATATCTAAAATAATATAATAAAAATAAAAATTCTCAGATAGATCTGATAGTTCGTTCAGTGAGTAAATGTAGAAGTTCCTTCTTTTAAATTCCTACTATTAAATAGAAATAAAAATTCCCAGATAGAGATCTAATAGTTTATTCAGTGGGGAAATCTAAAAGGAAATCCCCACTACTATCTTGGTGCGGATTAAAAATTGATTTGACAGTGAGTAGAAGCTTGCCCTAACGGCCTTATCCGTTTTAGCTATCATAAAACTTTTCATAAGAGTGATACTGCCAGTGAACTCTAAGCGATGCTCTACACAAGTCTAGTAATAAATAAAAAAATGGTACATGCGTCCCGTATCATTTAGAACCTGCAAATTCTTAGTGTTACTGTTTTCAAACAAAAACCTTAAAATAATAACTTTTATGTTCAGGTTTTAGCCTTTTGTGATGGAAACACTGTCAAAGCAATGTTACCGGCCCAAGATCACAAAAGGATATTTGACAATGATCAAGGGCCAAACACTGGCGGTATGGGTGCTTATTGTCCATGCCCTCTGCTGACTGAAGAACAATTTAATTACGTTCAAAAGGAAGTTTTGGAAAAAAGTGTTGATGGTTTTAACAAAGAAAATATAAAATATACAGGTAAATAATTATTTGTATATAAATTAGTTTGGTAAAGCAATTATATCAATGCTTTATTTATAGCGTTGATAATATGAATAACAGGCGGCTGTAAGATTCTTGTTGCATCTTATCCGTCACAATATATCAGTGTGTCATAATTATTTAGATCTTGGAAATATTTTTGTTGATTATCTCAAAACTTATTTGGAAATATAAACAGAATGTTTTATTCTATTCTATCTAAGCTCCGACCGAAGCTTCGACCACCTTCGGCCAAAAATAGCACCTTCGGCTACAAACCAGCCGAAGGTTTGGGCAAAGCCGAAGTTTTGCGTCGAGTCGTCGAAAAAATGAAAATGAACTATTACAAATGACGTCCGCGCAGCAGATCTCTTATTTTAAACACTGTAGAATATTTTATGTTAAATAAGATGATTGAAGTTTATTATTATTATGTTAAATAAAGACTATATGACGATATTTAATCTAACGGAAGACAAAAATATTGTGTGTTTGATTGACCAAACCTATAACTCTAAGCACTCAGTTAATAATTTACTCTGTGAGACAGATTATAATCTAATTAAGTTAAATTTTCTTACATATTTCTTTTATTGTTTGCTGAATAATATCATTTGCTTTAGCTAAATTGCTTTGTTCAAAACCTGGTTTGGTACTATGGTACTGTTATATTTCATTTCAATAAATACATATGAATAAAACTTAGGCTATCATTTTTGAAGAGGTGTAATTTATTTATAGTACCTATATATTTACAATTATCAACACCGCATAAAACATATAAAACAAAATAACAGTACAGAATTTGCGTTGTTACGTATACCTTTTAGCCATTGTTCTAAGATTTCTAAGTATGATTGAACATTCAGCGTCGGCTTTAGCCGAAGTTTATGTCAGGAGCCGAACAATCGGCTTCGGCCTCGGCCAAAAACTGACCATCGGTTGGACACTAATTCTATCATAATATAAAATATACTTCATTATAGGTGTTCTCTATGCTGGTCTTATGCTCACTCCTGACGGTCCCAAAGTGCTTGAATTCAACTGTCGATTTGGAGATCCTGAAACAGAAGTTATATTACCTTTACTGGAATCAGATCTTTATGATGTAATGCTCTCTTGTTGCAACGGAACTCTTACATCCCAGGAATTAAAATGGAAACAGAATATTAGCGCTGTAGGTGTTGTTATGGCTTCAAAAGGTTATCCTGAAACGTCTAGCAAAGGGCAGGTTATAAAAGGTAAGAAATATAAGTTATGTTCTTCAATAAAGCTTGCCGTCTGCGAAGGGTGAGTATTCTTTTTGTCACTGTGGTCTACAAAATGAGACAATCTCGAGCTAGCTCAAAATAAGATTTATTTCAGAAGTTTTATAATAGTACAGGTTGTTTTGTTTCGTGTTCTGAAGATTTTGGAATGTGGGAGAGCATCAACATGCAAAAAAATTATTATTGTGTCACTATCAGAAAAAATACGTTTCTGGTAAAAATAATCAACAATATGTGAAATTATTCCCTAGTTATTAACACATTTTACCTCTTAACAATAATCGTGGAACATTTATTTAATAAAAATAAAATTAAACGACACTGAAAACTGAATAACGTGGAGATCGAGCAAATACACCGATAAAGATACCTAGGACATGAAGTCAGCATAAGACGAGACAACCAAACACATGAAATTCCGTGGAGAATAAATCTCTCCTGGGCAACATATGAACTATATATTTAAATCTAATTGTCCTATGTGTTTAAAAAAAAAAATTCGACAGATTTTTACCCGTTCTTATGTACAGAGCCGATACTCTCACATTGATGAAGAAAAATATCAACAAAATATGTCTCATGCAAAGGAAAATAGAGAAGTCAATGTTAGACGTTATTCTTAGAGATAACATCCCAAATCATATTATTAGGATAAGAACGGGGGTATAAAACGCAGTCAACTTCATCCTACATCTTAAATGAAACTGGGTTGGGCATGTTGCTAAGTTAAAGGATGGATGCTGGACAAAAATAATTATAGAGTAGCGTCCATCCTATCCAAGTAGAGGTAGACCACCAAGCCGGTGGACTAATATTTGAAGAGAGTGGTTGAAAACTGGGTACAAGTGGCCCAGAACGGAAAAAGGTGGCAAGACTTGTGAGAGGCTTACATCCAGCTGTGGAAAATATAGGTTGATGAATGAGATGACTATATATATGTCTTTTTAGACAGAAGGTCAGACGAGGATTCGAAATAATACAAAACATTTTATTTTGTATTGCGTAAAAATAATGTGGTCTCCTTTCAGCTTCACATTAACTATGCTTCTTTTTACTCCATTGGATAGTCAGTGTTGAAGCCTGCAAAATATTCAGTCATAGCGTCAGTGACGTTCTCATGTGACTGAAGACTGGGGTGGATGTGGCAGTAACCTATATCGCAGTTCGTTAAGTTTGGTCATTGCAAATGAAGTATATGTGTTATTCAATCAAACGGCCAATGAAGGGTGCAAAATACTCGCCTGTTGTTGTTCTGCCTCTTCCCAAGTAGTCAACGAAGATAATGCCTTACAGCTCTCAAAATACTGTAACCTGTAACCGATAAAATAACCTTCGCCAAAAATAAATGGTCTTAAATGCTGATGAATGTTTAATTACTGCACGGGCCTCGTTTTCCATCGTTTATAACAATCAAAGATCAAAATTTTACCAAACGTAAATTATGTTCCCACTTTGACTGGAACTTGGAATAACATAGTTGAGCGGGCGATAATTTCACGCCGTAGACTAAAAAGTGACTTGCCACCTCCCTAAAATTTATCCCACTTATTGAATAACCCTTGCATAATATATAAATATTTCCTTTTTCCTTAAATCCGCAACTGCCTAACACGGTATAGTTATTTTCGATCTTTGAAACCTGGTTTTAAGTTAGGCCACAAAACTGTAACTGATAGATCAGTGATGTGACTTTCTCGATATTGGTAACTTCTCTTTAGGAGGTGAGGGTGAAGTGGGTTAAACTTACTCTTCAATTATAGAATAGTTTATATAATCTAAATTAGTAAATTTCAAGCTGTTTAGTTAAAAAAGAAATTTAATAATTTACAGGTATCGATGTAATAAACTCCAAACCTAATTATGTTGTTTTTCACTGTGGTACCGCTTTAAAAGATGGAAACCTAGTTACTAATGGTGGTAGAGTTCTAATAGCTGTTTCCTTAGCACCCCAATTAGTTACAGCAGCTGCTAATGCCACTAAAAGCTGTGAAATTATTAAATTTGAAGGAGAGCAACACAGGAGGGATATAGCACATAAAGGAATAGCAAGGTAATATTATGTTTGTATCAGAAAACAAAATTAACATCCTAAAATATCTTTGAAATTAATGAGCAGTTGTAGGAACTGGGGTGAAATTGCTGATACTGTGAGTTAAAAATCTGTGTTGGCAAATGATAATAGCGTTACGGTAAAATTACTGTGCGTGAGTCAGTGCACATTGAATGTATCTGCATATTATTTCATTTTATCGTAAAGAAAAGAGAGAAATTTGGCCAGTACTCTGTTAACCAACTTTCCAATTTTACTTTACTTGGAAAATACAAATTAATTAAGTTGACAGTGCGGATTAAACTGCAAATATATAGAACAAAAATTAAATCTTTTAGGTAGGTTTATATTTTCTAACGACCTGTCCGGCTACATCCAGCTTAGACCTCTGTCCACGGCTTAGTCCATTACTTACCTTCATTCATTTTATTTTAACCATGTCGAATCTCCTTAACCATAAATCATTGTTTATATACTTACGGTAACATGCGTTGTAGATATTCAGGTAAGGAGCGGATTTTAATGGTCTTCGCTATTCACGTTCATCTCCTGAAAGAAAATTAGGAAGTTAAAACATTAATGTATGTACAATATAGAAGAACCTAATCTCTCCAGTGTAAAACCAGTCAATTTTCCGCGTAGATCTGCAAAACGCGTTAGTACGAGGTTGCCTAGGTTCATGGAATATTATTTTATGTTTCCTTGAAGAATCTCTACAGGACAGCCAAAACCCCATTCAAAAGAGACAAAAGACAGAGATACGAGACCAACTCAATTTTGAATAGAGTATAAAATCTCCCGAGGGAAAAAGTTTAGGATCCTAAACATTCATATATGACATAAGACATCTAACAAACTTCCATGTAAAACTTGCTAAGTTGATACACATAACCAATCATCGAGAGTTTCTTGTAAATTAGATATTTGTCTGATGTGGTCATTATTAAGGAAAAACTTACATTATTGGTACTTTTTTATATAAAAAAACTAAGATGGGAAATTGCATGTCGTTTGTTTCTAAAATTTACTGTTAAGATGCAACAGCCTGCTACAATATGGAAAATGCCCTATTAATCCTAGCTATCAGGTACACCGTCTGTCCAAAAAGTTACCGGAAAATGGAAAAATTAAAAGTGACCTTTTTTAAATTCAGATGTTCTACATAGTACCCTCCGACCTCAATACAATGTTCAGAAAGTTCATACAACCAGGGAAAATATAGCGTTGACCCTTCATGTGTGGTGTGGCTAAATCAGGCGAATAAGGAGGGTAGTGGGGTAGTGGAGTACGGATACTTGTTTTCGTACCAAAAACTGCACCAAAATCCCAGCCGCGTGAAGCAAGAAAAAATCCTGTGCACCCCATCGTTCTAGTCGAACCCGCTGAATTCTCTTGCAAAGTCGCTTCATGACACCCACGTAGTACACGGCGTTCACAGTAGTGCCTTCAAGAACAAATTCTTTGTAGATAATTCCTTGAGCGTAAAAAATGCGACCATTGTCTTCGTCCTTGACTTTGTCAGTCGCACTTTCTTCCGTCTTAGCGCACCACTACCGAGCCATTGCGCACCTTAGCGTTTTGTGGTAGGCTCGTATTGGTAACACCACGTCTTAGCGCCCGTGATTTTTTGCAGAAAAGAATTGTCCGCATTTTTCATTTCGATGAAGTTTCGATTGGCGTCCATCCGTTGCTGTTTTTGTTCGAATGTCAGACTGTGCGGAACAAACTTGGCGCAAACTTGTCCAAAACATTCCAGACAATGTCTTGAACACTTGATTTAGAGATGTTAAACTTGCGCTTATATCCTCCTTTTGTGTGATTTATATATTTTTGTATATTTTAATTACTTTGACCTATTTCAAGCTTTATAAATTTATTTGCAAATCTGTCTTGAAATAAACGCTAATGGAAACGAAACGTTAGTCATAGTAACTTCCGGCCTAGTGATGTTCTGTGGCACTTTCAATTTTTCTTTATTTTAATGCTGGAATGAGGTGAATCGCGCAGATTTTTTTTGGTGTTGGGAAAAATCAGTTACTTTCAATAATCGAATACTTGGTATCCAAATGATTTCGCCAATCGAATGATCACTATGGTACTCCAGTAGTTCTGTCGGAATTCTAATTTAAGTGCTAAGTGACGAACATAGAGTCAATAGCTTCAATCGATTTTGAGAAACATGCACTGCGATGCCTTGCAATAGACGGGCATACTTCGTAGAGAATGGGGCTTTTCTTATCGAGTATCGGTATAATGTGTTTATTAGCCAGAGTCAAGTGAGGTAGAAGTAGCGTTTGAAGGACAATTTTCACTTAGCTTCAATACACTATTCTAGAATCAAACTGTTTTTAATTCAAGTGATCCTAACAGTATTATTTTTTATTTTTAAATGTTTAGCTCAATCCTTAAATCCGGAAAGTTGACCTACAAACAGAGTGGCGTGGATATCACCGCTGGAAATGAATTGGTGGATCATATTAAACCATCTGCTAAATCTACTAATAGAGCTGGTGTAATAGGTGGATTGGGTGGTTTTGGAGGATTGTTTGACACTAAAGGTGCAGGTTATACAGATTCATTGTTGGTATCAGGAACGGATGGTGTTGGAACAAAATTAAAGGTAAAAATAATTGAATAATCCGTTAATTGAATATAGTGGCGTAACTTGCCCTTTGAGATCCCTGTTCGATTCCAGACTGTTATATTTGCAATTAGCGTTCTCTTTTATGTAGAAATCGACTAAAAAAATCTCTATATCAAACCACATCAAATGTGTCTAAAATCGACTGAAGAGTGCAAATATTTCAAAATATACCCCAGGTGGTTTATTTTCTTAAAAATTATGGGTTCAACCTGTATAATCGTTATATATGTTTAAAACTCCTGTTTGTAATTAAAGAGGATCACCATTTAGAACACGGTAAATAAAAGAGCACAGAGAACATTGTTATGGCAACCAGAATTTGACGGGAATAACAATTCAGAAAATTAATATATATAAATATAAATAAATATAAATAAATATAAATAAATATATATATATATATATATATATATATATATATATATATATATATATATATATATATATATATAAAATTCAAGTTTATTCTTCAATATAGTCTCCCTCCTTCAAGAGCGAGACAATCATTTCACCGCTTTTCTAACATTTCTATACCTTTCTTCTAGGAGGATTTGCCTTTGCCTTTAAAATAGGCCTGAGTTTTGGCGATAACTTCTTCATTTGAGCCAAATCTCTATCCCGCGAGCATTTTTTTTGAGGTCTGCGAATAGATAATAGTCGCTGGAGGCTAAATCTGGAGCATACGGTGGATGAGGAAGCAATTCGAACTTCAACTCGTGCAATTTTGCCATCGTAACCATCGACTTGTGTCACGGTGCATTGTTTTGATGAAAAAGCACTTTTTTATTGTTCATTTGGGGTTGTATCTTTGCGATTTCTGCCTTCAAACGCACCAATAACTTTATATAATATTCGCTATTGATGTTTTTCCGTTCTCCGCATAGTCGATGAAGATTATTCCATGCGTATCCCAAAATACAGATGCCGAAACCTTCCCAGCGGACTGTTGTGTTTTTGGTCGCTTTGGTCGCCCAGCTGACTGCCGATTTGATTCCGGTGTGTAGTGATGGATCCATGTTTTATCCATTGTTTTTGGTCCATTGTGAGCAAACGCGGTACCCATTTCGAACAGAGCTTTCTGATGCCCAAATGTTGACGCAAAATATGACAACACATTCTTTTGATATCTTTAGGGTGTCAGCTATCTCACGCAATATCTCTTTACGGTCATCCAAAACAATTTCGTGGATTTTTTTGATGTTTTCCGGTGTAACCACCTCATTTGGACGTCAGAGCGTTCAGCATCATTTGTGTCTGTACGACCGCGTTTAAATTTAGCATACCAGTAAATGATGAGATTTTCCAGGGGCAGAGTCCCCGTAATACTTATCAACCATTGCTGATGGTTGAACGGTATTTTTCCTCATCAAAAAACAGTGTTTAATCAACACACGAAATTCGATTTTTTCCATTGTTTTGAAAATATCAAAAGTAGCGTCACTAAAACCACTGTAACTTGTAAACTAATCGTCGAAATGTCATGAAATTCTGACACGTATCGTTTGAAGGTTGGTACTTTCGAAAAATCATGGATTTTTTGAAAAGGGCGACATCTATGTGACCAAAAACTTTTCAGCCTACGTGTTTTATATATATATATATTTATATATATTATATATATATATATATATATATATATATATATATATATATATATATATATATATATATATATATATATATATATATGTGTGTGTGTGTGTATATAAAGGGTGTAATGGAAATCATTGCATATGTTGGAATTGGCACCTATAGCAAGACCGAATACAGAAAATTCACCTTAAATCGCAGGATCTCAGAAATAAAGTAAAAAATCAGCCCTAAAGAAATGCTGAAATGAATGAAGTGAAGATATTGTTTACACTCTGCCAGGGGTAAACAAAACCACTAAACAATATTATCGACTGTTAACAAAAACGTGACATTTACATTGTTGGTGAGATTTGACTCACCGCAGGCGCGTTGTACGAACAGCTATCATGCGTCTGCGCCTGAGCTAGTTCGTGCAATGGCTCAGTTGCAACAGCGTCTTCATAACGGTGAAACTAAACTAGGCATAACATATTTCGGGGATGTGCCTAAGATTGTGCATATAGACAGTCCACGACATGACTCTACACGGCAAAGAAAAAACTTACTAAGGGCAGGCCGAATTTAACAATTTATTACCAAAACGTCAGAGGTGCTAAAACCAAAATGAAAGACTTAGCACTCAATATATCAGATTGTGATTTTGACGTGGTGGTACTCTCAGAAACCAGGCTTAGTGAAGATGTCTGTGATGCTAAGATTTGTATGTCTGAGTATGTATTATATCGGAAAGGTCGGTCCAATCAGACTAGTAATAAAAAAAGTGGAGGTGGGGTGCTTATTGCAGTATGGAACTGTTATCCGTCCTGTATAGTGCCAAACAACTGCCATAGTGTAGAACACTTGTTTATTTTAATTCGAAGTGGTACGGCGAGACTTGTAGGTGCTGTGTACTTGCCGCCACCTATTAAAGACACTGTTCAAGCTTACTGTTGTTCTTTTGAGGAGATTATTCAGAAATATCCCAGCGATACTATATGTGTCCTAGGAGACTATAACCTACCTCATGTAGAATAAACTAGTGACAGTTTTGGAAGTTCAGCTATTGACCATGGTGGGGACATTGTGAGGCTACTTCGTGACTGTTTTTCTTATAATCAGCTATTCCAAGTGAATGAAATCAGTAATGCGAATGGTGTAAAATTGGATTTAGTGGTAACATGAGACATTAGAACATCTGTTTAGGTGGTACTGGAGAGTCTGCTGCCCTGCAACGAGCACCATCCGGCCCTTGCGGTTAATGTACTAGTTAATGACTGTCCTGAGTGTATGCACATTTTAGTTTCTATGGCTTTAAGCGTGCGGACTTTGATATATTAAATAATTATATTCACTCAGTGGACTGGAAATATGGTATGTCATGGGTGGTGTTAAAGATGTAAATACTGCAAAGTTTGTCTTCGACGAAGTTTTGTATACTGGTCTGTATGTCCCTGTGGTTCGTTCAAAGAATCCGAAGTTCCTAAGGTGGTTTTCTAATGAACTTAAAAATCTTATTCTGAAAAAGAAGATATGTCTGAATACAAAAGAACCCGTTGGTGAAGTTTTCAGAGTTAAGAACCCAATCTAATGTTCTAAAGAGCTACTGCTATTTGCAGTACGTTAAAAATATGAGACAAACATAAGTTATGACACCAAACAATTTTGGAACTTCATTAACAGTAAAAATGGTGCAAGTCCATCCCTACCCTAATAAATCTAAACGAACAAACAAGGACGGATGGACAGACTATCGTGGAAATTTTTTCATTTCATTTTCGAGGGTTTATAGGTCTGATGCTGACGGTGGTAAGTCTGGGTTGGGGGATGTTGGGAATGGTGATGAATCATTCCCGTCTAGGAGAAGTATTTGAACATATATCCAAATTTGACATAAATAAGGGGCCAGGTCCTGATGGTATATCTCCCAGATTTTTAGTTAACTGTGCCTATGCTTTGGCCAAACCGCTGTATATGCTTTTTAAATTGTCCCTGGGGAGCGGTTTTTTCCTGACCAGTGGAAAAATAGTTTCCTTACTCCAGTATTCAAATCCGGCGACCAGTCAGACGCTAAAAATTATAGACCTATTTCTATTCTAAGTTCTATCCCAAAATTGTTCGAAAAAATTGTTTGTGATAAATTAAAACACTTCATAAAACCTCTTTTAGTTCAGGAACTCTTTCGTAGGGAGCCGATCGACAGCTACAAACTTGGTCTTGTTTGTTCAAAATACTATTGATGCAATGAAGGCAGGTGGTCAGGTTGACTTTTATACGGATTTCAGCAAGGCCTTCGACTCTGTCAACCACGATATCTTGATAAGGAAATTAAGAAATTATGGCTTTTGTTGATCACTACTGAATTGGTTAACCTGTTACCTTATATATAGGAAACAGTTTGTTGAAGTAACGGGCTTTGGGTCGAGTGAGATATCTGTTACATCGGGTATACCGCAGGGTAGCCACTTGGGCCCGTTGCTGTTTAATGTATTTATTAATGACTTCCGTGAGGTGATTCTATTTTCAAGACACTTGTTTTTTGCAGATGACTTGTCTTCTGGAAAAAGTTTCTTCATTATGTGACTTAGGTATTTATTTGGACACTAAGCTCGATTTTCATATTCACTATGACTTTATTGCTAACAAATATTTAAAACTCCTTGGCTTCGTATGTAGGAATACCCTAGTATTTCCAGACATGAATACTTTGTATAAGGCCTTGGTAAGATCTTCTGTAGAGTATCTGTCATGTCTATACATATTGAAGGTATTGAAAAGGTACAGAAGAATTATGCTAGATATGTTTCTTACAAATTTAAGTGGAACATCACTGCCTATGGGGTTCTGCTGCGAAGACTCCAGCTGCAATCGCTTTCAAGACGTAGGAAAGTTGCTGATATCTGTTTCTTATTTCGACTTGTAAATGGCCATATAGACTGTTCTGATCTTCTGGGTTTGACAAATTTCCGTGTTCCATCAAGATCAGCAAAGGACCACCAACGAAACTTGATTTTTTTAATCTCTCTTTAAAACTTTTAAAAAAAGAACTATTGACAGTCTACTGAGTTATGTGAGTATATTTGTGGTTATTGTGATGTTATAATTGTTGTATGTATAAAATGGGTCTGCCCGTAAATAAACAAATAAATGACGGCTTTTCAGGTGCGAGTTGATTTGGTGGTAAAATTTTTGAATTTGAAAAAAGTATTGAATGTGCTTTTACATGACCCACAAGTTCCCGGTTTTAATATGTGCAGTAATTTCCATAACACTAAATCTATAACATATCTTAAACATATTTATTTTTAACCCTCAGATTGCTCAAGAAATGAACATGCACAATACAATAGGCATCGACTTAGTTGCGATGTGTGTTAACGACGTTTTAGCTCACGGAGCCGAACCTCTCTTTTTCTTGGACTATTTTGCTTGCGGAGCATTAGATGTCAATGTCGCCAAAGAAGTAGTTAGTGGAGTAGCTGAAGGGTGTAGGCAGGCTGGATGTTCACTAATAGGTAATAGATAAAATATAAATATATGTATTTATAGATTAATATTTTATAGTCCCTTATAAAGTGGTTAAAGATACAAAGGAACTTAAAGCCAGGCGAAGTTTTAGTGCCTAATATTTAATAATAGCCTAAACCGCGCAAGATTTGGCACTACAAATCTGCTAAATTGTAAGAATTCAAGAAATATTTTCGAACTTTCCCTTAGTTAGAAGTTTGTTTTAGATCCGACGACCCGTCTGACTGCGCTAACGATGTTTCCGATATCATTTCGGCTGGTATGAAAGCTGACATTCCTTTTTTGAAAAAGTCTTAGTTCCACCAACGGCAAGTCTTAATTCCACCGAAAATGCAAAGGGGCTGTTGTTTCTAAACATCTTGCCTACCAACGATGGCGTGAAAATCCTAATGTCATAAATCGAAACATCTTTGTTCATACCCGGAACAGATCCAAAAAAATTATCGACGAAACCAAGGAGTCACACAATCAAAGAATTAAAAACAAACTTTTTGCCTGTCTCAATAATTCCAAGTCCCTTTGGTTAGAAAATACAGTTGCAACATCACTAGTTGAGAAAGACAGCTTGTTATTTGAACTTTTTGCTTCACATTCTACTGTTGATTTCCAAAGAAAAACACCCCCAACTGTTCCCATAGTGCAGTCAAGAATGACTGATACTGTCTTTAAACAGCATATCATAAAACGTATTTTAATGAAGCTAGACACCACAAAAAGCTTCTGGCGCTGACAGAATACCTGCCGAGAGAGAACTAACACCATTTTTTGTAGATTTTTCAGCCTATCATTAGAAAGGGAATTTTTCCGTCCTGCTGGAAATGCGCTATAGTTTAGCCAATACCCAAAATGGGCAAGAAGGTGTTGCCAAACAACTATCGACGAGTCGCACTGCTTTCAATGATATTGAAAGTCATGGAAAAGGCTATCAATCAGCATCTTATAAAATATCTCGAGGGATTGAATATTATTAGCGACCATCAATATGGCTTTCGTAAGAAAAGATCAACAAGCGATCTTTTAACTTATGTAACACATGTTTGGAACAACATAATTGAACACTTTGGAGAATATCAAGCTGTTGCCCTTGATATATCTAAGGCATCCGACCGTGCTTGGCACGATGAACTGTTGGCTAAGCTACGCTCTTAAGGTTTGTCTGAAAAGTTCCGTTTATGGCTCTCATGTTTTCTCAGGGATTTCTTTATAACACTTTCACTATCAATACCGGTATGCCCCAAGGCTTCATACTGTGTCCTACTATCTTTTTCAAATACGTTAATGATTTGCTGGAAAAGACCAGGAATCCAATCTACAGCATTGTAGCTGAAAGTACACTTATTTCTTCATTCACTTTGAACGCTCGAACATCGGCTACTCATGCAAATATCCGCAGACAGCAGAAAGTCGTTCAACTTAGAGGCCTGGAAGATATTCTATCTTGGGGTGGCAGTAACCAAGTAGAATTTAATGCTACAAAAACCCAGGCGGCAGTTTTTTCTAAAAAAGGTAATGTTGCTGTACCTGATACAGTTATGTCGGAGCATCCTCATTCAATTTGCTGGGCGTTAATTTCGGAGCAAACATCTCTCGACATGAATATGTTGCATGCATAGCAAAGGGAGCTTCTCAAAAGCTGAAAATATTATTTTGAACTAGAAAGCTTACACTCTACAACAACTGTTACAGAGCACAAATTCGATCAACGACATACACTGCATTTGTTGGATTATATTTAAAAGAGAGCTGTTTGCCTGATTGGAGACCCTAAACTGACGAACAGCCTTGATTCCTTGGAACATCGAAGAACGGTTACTGATTTGAGTCTATTTTCATGGATGGATCCAGCTTGCTTAATTCCTCCTAAAGTGGTGCATGCTAGGAATATACGTCCCGCTAATACTTCACATCCATATGAAGTTCAGCTTGTCACTTCTCGTACAACCCCTTTCAAGCAGTCTTTATATGGAGAACCTCATCCCGAATGATTTGGCCAGGACTGTATTTCCCACCGAGTACAGTTTACAGCGATACAAGACCAACGTGAATCACTTTTTCCGCACACGCTTTAAGGATTTCCCTGCCGCATGTGTGCTATGTCCATAAAAAATATATAAAATTTAACATCGTGACAAATTCCTGCTGTACTTTTTCACAAAAAAAAAACTAAACTCTTGGTATTTTTTTACATTTTTGTTGTGTATGTTCAGTTTGTTTAATATTATATTATCTTTTTAATATTTCAAGAATTAGGTTATTTTCCATAAGATATGAATAAATAGAAATAACAGTTTTGTATTAGGGCTGATTGACGGTAACTCATTTATATTAAATGTATTCGAAACTGAAAAAGTTTTGAAAAATATGTACCAATTTTTCTTTGTAGATACAGATCACTAGCTAGTTAACCCTAACTTCATAAATTTCAGGTTGTAATCTATATTATGTAGTATTTACAGATTTTCTACAGTACTACAAAATGACAGCAGTTGACCTTGCCAAATTAAATTATTGGAAAATAAAAAATACAATAAGTCAATATTCCTACTTAGAATGTAGAACAAAATTATGTCAAAGTTCGAGGTTAAATTTTTTGACATCAGTTTGTGAGATCAAAATATGTGTAATCATCCTCTAAAATTGTAATGAAATATTAAAAAATGGGAAAAAACAGAAAAAAACACAACTCTAGTTCATTAATAATTGAATGAAATTAATATTTCATATCTTTCTGAATTATCATTTTAAGGACAAACTGGCACAACTTTCTTATGAAAACCCCCAAAAAATAAATAATTTGATTCCTAGTTTTCATGATTGTTCCGAAAATGAGCCGAAAACAAAAACACTAGTAGGTGATTAGACAATCTAGACTGTATTGGGAATGTGGAATTTTTGGTACAATGACACTACTCAGTATATATCACTACTACGCCAAATACTTTATTTTTGTACTCGACGCGCGTTTCGCTAACCATGTTAGCTTCATGATTGACTAGTCAATCATCGCTCCTGATGAAGCTAACATGGTTAGCGCAACGCGTGTCGAGGGCAAAAATAAAGTGTTTGGTGTAGTGGTGATATATACTGAGTAGTAGACCATCTAGTTAGAAACATAAACAAAATTACGAAATTCTATTTCTTTAATAAGTACAGCAGTGATAAACGTGTGATATCAAATTTATGATATTCCAAATCCTAATTTGTTGTTTCCTTAGGCCCAAAAATGATCTTCTCTGCTATGTTTTTTTTTTATAGGTGGTGAAACGGCGGAAATGCCGGACATGTACCCTCCTGGGGAATATGACCTAGCAGGTAAGTTAGTTTAATTTAAGTGAAATACTGATGTTATTTTTTAATATGTACTAAAGTATTAAATTTGATAATGCTATGCAATACGAAAACATATTAAGTACACATTTATTAATATCAGTCAGAAAAATACACTCTACAAGAAGTTATACTTTGCAGCCTGAATAGTATTAGAAACTTATAAGGCGTGTAGACACTTTCCTAGCGTACAGCGTGTAATATTTCTTGCGACGACCCATAGTCATTGGTGGATAAAATACTTAATTTGATTACCTTTTTATTCATATCTTTCAAAGAAACGAGAAATATGAGGGCGTATACAGCGTATACGTCTAGCCTAACATATAAACACGCAATTCTCAAAAACAAAAACTGTTTATTCAACGTAATTTCGTTTCAACTTTATACACTTAGTGCATCAGTTATAAAAAGTAACTTTAGACCTTTCCAAAAAAAATTCTTTCTCTTGGTTTGCAAACCAATCTTCGAAAACATTTATTACTTCTTCATTTGAATGAAATTTGTCGTTTCAAATATTTTTTCAGTCTCAACCTAATTCGTTTATTAACTGATTGACACTGACTTGTGTCCCAAAAAATGGAAGCAAGAACTTTTCCTACTGATTTTTGTGAGCCAGAGGGTATCTACGATTTACCGTGCGCTTCGAATTACGTGATCAGCAGATGGTACATTCAGCACAGCTGTTGTACGGCCTCGTTCTTGCACTTCCAGCTTACCACCGAAGGGAGGCTTGTTACCTTTAAACGCCTTCGTGGTAAGATATGTTTGTCAGAGTCGGAAAGTTTTTCTCGTTTTCTATAAAATTTCATATTCGGATATTTCTATGATCTAGTTTGTCAGTTTTCTTGAACCTAGATCATGTTAGAGGAATGTAACCTCCAGATCTAAGATATTGCAAGGAACAACTTCTCCGGGTACCATGACCGTTCAATGATCATCTTATTGACAGCCCGCTCGGAAGAGTTTAACTGTAGATTTTCCGTACCACTGCCTCAAATTTTTCAACCACGATGTTCTCTTTCTCTTTGGACCATTTTGTCGTCTATACCGGTCGTTTTTAAAAACACTAGAAGTTTTTCGTGGCGGTTTTCAAAATTAATTGAACAAAAAAACACATTCTTTTTGGCATCGCGACATCTCTAGATCAACACATGGATACCAAACAGTGCCTCTCTAGTCAATATTCCATTTCGAAAACTAAACTGACTGTTTCCAATTCTTTCTTCAAGCTTATTATATATCCTGCCATGCATTACTCTCAAAAATATTTTTAAAGCATGGCTAATGAGACTAATTGTTCGATGGTCACTACATTTTGTTGCTCTGTTCTTTTTTGGAATCATGACAAATTTTGATTTCAGCCAATCAGTCGGTAGTATTCCGGTCTCATAAATGACGTTAAAAAGTTTTGTCAAGGCTGTTATTCCTATATTACCAAACAGTTTTAAAATTTCTGTGCTCACTTGATCCGGTCCCGCTTCTTTTCCAATTTTCGCTAGGTTTATTGCTAGTGCCACTTCGTCTTCGTGGGTCTGACATAGCATCAGACATGTCACATTCAGATCTCTCATCATCGAACAGTTATGTGATATAATCCTCCCGTACTTCAAGCTGTTGTGTTATGTCTTTTATTTAGGTCCATTTCGATCTTCTAAATAGTGGATCGTACTCGGGCTTTTATTGCGGTTAACCTCCTTCAGTTTTTTATATAAATTAAACAGAGTCATGCTTTGCCTGATAGTGTTCAATCTCTTTACACTTCCTAATATGCCAGTCTGCTTTTGCTCATCTTATTTTACGTCTTATTTCACAGTTCTCATATTTATCCTCGTTTCTATTCTTGACCTTGCGTCTCTGCTCCATAAGGTCTAAAATGCCATCAGTCATCCAGCTTTTTTTCTTCCTTCCTCTATTCTCTTTCAGCTCACTCTCCTGTGTTTTCTCCCAGTTTGTTTCTAGATCTAGCCCATATGGTTTCTACATTATTTTGTTCCTCTTCAAAAGATTTCATTTTCTCTTCTAAAATATTTGTTACATGTGATCTGCTATTTTTGTGGCAGTTTATCTCTACTGAATGTGGTGGTTCTGTTAGGTTTCCTGATCCTTTTAAGCTACTAGGAGACTATGGTCTGTTGGGACATCTGCCCCAGGATGTTTTCGCAGATAATAGAAAGTTTCTATACGTCTCCTTGATACAGATGGAGTCGATTTGGTTTTTGACGATTTTTCAAATGAATCCACAGGTGATCTTCATGTATATAAGTGACGTTTTGGTAACTTACATAATGTATTTGTGATTACTAGTTGTTTTTCTAAGCAAAACGTCGCGAGCCTATCACCCCTGTCATTAGGCTTATTCAGGCCATAATCTATGTCTTCTTGCTTCCCGTCGCCAATCTTGGTGTTAAAATCGCCCATAACGATGATTATTTCATGTTTTTTTTTATCAATGTTAGAACCTGATCTAGATTTTTATAGACGTTTTCCATGTGTTCGTCATCATAGCCCGTGGTCGGTGCGTACACTTGTAGCATGTTTAGATTTGTTATAGTAGTTTCAAGTTGTACCATTATTATTCTGTCGGAAAACTGAATTACATTCATATTGGATTTTGCTAATTCATGTGACATTATTATGGTTACTCCATTTTTGTGTTGTGGGCTGTCTTGTCCTGCATAAAATACAGCATGATCCCATTGTTGTTCTTCCGAAACCAGACCAACGCATTTCACTCATTCCAAGGATACTGATCTGTAATCTCTTCATCTCTCCTATGGTGTGGTGCATCTTTCGAGGTTCGCATATACTCTTCTCGTTCCATGAACCTATCTAGGAAGCACTGATCCTACATAAGTCTAAGTGCATAGCTGGCAAAGACAGATAGATTCATTTGGAATTCGTTTTTCTAGGTTTTACTGTAGGCGCTGTTGAACGTTCGCAACTAATGCCAAACATCGATGACATTCAAGAAGGTGATACAGTTATTGGTCTTCCATCATCTGGGGTTCATAGTAACGGCTTTAGCTTAGTAAGAAAAGTAATGAAACTAGCGGCTGTTAGTTACAAAGATAAGGCTTCATTCAGTAAAGAAAAGAGAAGTTTTGGTAAGTTTTTTTTTCTTAAATAAATAGGAAAAATTGTATAATTAATTACTTTCTGGCACCTTTAGATGGAATATAACTTATATTTGTAATTTTAGGGGAAGAACTCTTAACACCAACCAAGATATATGTAAAATCGGTAATACCGGCTGTGAAAACTGGTAAAGTAAAAGCATTCGCGCATATTACTGGTGGTGGTTTAGTAGAAAATATTCCTAGAGTATTACCTAATGACTTAGCGGTAGAATTAGATGCAACAACTTGGACAATTCCACCTGTGTTCTCTTGGATAGCCACGGCTGGAGGTATAAATGAACCAGAACTGTTAAGGTAATTTTATAATATATTAAAATACTAAATCTAATTGACAAAATCAATAATTATATAAAAATATTTTTTACAGGATTTTTTTACACTGACTAGTGTATAAAGTGTCGCTGTCTTCTAAAATAATGTTTTTTTTTTAAATTTTCACTAGTAATTATTAAATTGATATAATTTCATGAACTGACAAATTATGAACCACACTAGGGTTGATTTATAAGTACAGTTTTTAAAAGAAGAGTATTATGGAAGTCACTGCATATATTGGAACTCCTTGTAGAAAAACCGATTGCAGAAAATTCACTTTAAATAGCGAATCTCAATAATAAAGTAAAAAATCTACCCTAAATAAATTATGAAATGAGATATTGTTTTCGCTCCGTCACTGGTAAACAAGACATGTAAACAATATGGCGGATTGTTCAGAAAAACAAATTAAATGACGAGACTAGAGAGATGGAGTGCCCTGACATAACTATCTCGAGTTCAGCAACATTAACTTAAAAAAACTGTTGTCTGTGTTTTTGTAGCGTTAAATTCTACTTGGTCAGTGTCACCCTAAGATAGAATTTCTTCCAGGTCTATTAAGTTAAACGACTTTTTGCTATCTGCGGATATTTGCATGAGTAGCCGATGTTCGAGCGATATAGGCGTACTGTCATCTGCAAAGCTGTAGTTCAGCAGCTCGTTAATGTAAATGAGAAAGAGAGTTGGAGACAATATGGAGCCTTGGGACACACCGATCGGCCATAAAAGAACTTTTCAGACAACCATAGGCCATATAATATATATATTATATATATCTATATATATATATATATATATATATATATATATATATATATATATATATATATATATATATATATATATATATATATATATATATATATATATATATATATATATATATATATATATATATATATATATATATATATATATATATAGAACTACAATGTTGAGCTTTAATTGAATTTAGTTAAAAAATTAAAAAAAAAAAAACAGAAATCACAGGAAAATAGTATGGAAGAAGTTTTTTTCATCAAAACCTCGGAAACCTCTTACATATAGCCACCTCTAAAACTGATAAACAGAGATGCAGATAATATAATTGAATATGACATTAATAAGGCTATTTCCAAAATTATAAATATAGACGTCGGTAGCACAGTGGGTTGAGAGCTTGCCAAGTAATCCGAAAGTCGCTAGTCCAAAACCGGTATTAGCGGCTGAGTGTTGAGACATATATTTTATATATATATATATATATATATATATATATATATATATATATATATATATATATATATATATATATATATATATATATATGTATATAATATAATAAACCTGCTGCGTCAACATTTATTTTTATTTCATTATTCTTTTCAGTACAGGAGAAATTTTAACTAGAGAAACCCTTTTAAGGTCTAACTCAAAAACTGGTGGATGTATCATCAAAATGTTTGTTAATAAGGTTGAGATATACTACATTGAAAAAGAATTCACCGAAACCTCGTCTCCGAAATCTTTTGGGCCCTTAATATGCTAAGTGCTGTGTTAAGAGTAAAAAAGTTATTTGTAATTAATTTTAACTGTTTTTTTAGAACGTTCAATTGTGGTATAGGAGGCATTTTAATTGTTAAATCCCAGTATACTCAAAATATTTTAAAGCTGGTCCAGTCAGAGGGTGCTGCAGTGATAGGAAAAGTTACTAAGAAAGTACAAGGTAAATTGAAGTAGCTTGTAGTCTGTTAAAAGATGTGGTATATGCACAAACTGAGTTATATAGAACACATCCCAAAAATTAGGCAGTTGGTTTCTTTATAAAGAATCTTTGACTACGAAAGTGATTTTGGTACAAATAAAATAACATTAAATATCTATACATAAACATTAGGTTATCCGCTTGAGTACTAAGTTTTTAGGGGTAGATCTAAAATATTTGCACTTAGTTTATGTAATAAAACGAAAAAAATATTATTTTGCGCGGTCAGACGAAACTTATTACGATTAACAAATAAAGGCATCTGCATATTAGCAATATTGAGAATATCTACATATTTACTGTACCGCAATAACCACTGCGTACATTTATAACCATAGAATAAAGAATTATGTTATAATTTTGTATAAGACAAGCTTGCGCAGTACTAATACATAGTATCTGGAATTTGACAGAAGATGTGCTAATAAAATAGGCGCATTTGAAGTTCTTTAGCCTTTTAAAGATTTTATTTCTTGTTGAGTATCCGCCATTTGAGTGAATGGTCTATATAATACAAATCTTTAGTTTATAACTTATGGCGGTATAGGTAGAGGGAACCTTTGTCTACGACGCTTTTTAGTAAAAGTATCGGTCGATTCCGAACTTTCGTCGAAATCACTTAAAATTTAAAATAAGTCACTTGTTTGCGCGTCGATTCGGAGGTCTTTCTTTGTTCCCATCCAAGGGGGCCTAAAATGACACATTCCGCAGCCACTAAATATATTAAAAAGTCGGCATCGTTTGTGAAGAAGTGAGTAAATCGATTTAACGAGACGAAAAATGTCGACGACTTGCCAAAACGTGGCTCAATAGGCAAAGTTACTCCAAAAGTTGAAAAATGAATCGTGTCTTTGTTTTCACGGGACGAAATTGACGCTGCGTCAAGGAG
The DNA here is from genome assembly GCA_019049505.1 of Pachyrhynchus sulphureomaculatus. Classification (NCBI taxonomy): domain Eukaryota; kingdom Metazoa; phylum Arthropoda; class Insecta; order Coleoptera; family Curculionidae; genus Pachyrhynchus; species Pachyrhynchus sulphureomaculatus. The sequence continues at coordinate 111,271,652 of CM032455.1, forward strand.
TCAAGATTAAGAAAAATCAGGTTTGAATGTGACCCATTAGACCATTCGACAACATCTTCGTGCTCATGATGTCAAATTCCAATGTATGTTGAAGAAACCTTTGCTGGGCGAAAATTATGTCGCGAAAGCGGCTCGCTTGGGCCACCCATCAGATACTAGAGTGGCCCTTACAATCCCCGGACGCCAGCCCTCTTAAAAAACATTTGGTCCCTTGTAAAGAGAAAGCTCAGGGGAAAGACTCTAAGTTATCTCACAAGATTTGAACAGCATGCTTCGAAGATGCCAGGCGATTATTCACACAATAAGGTAATTGCGCCGTTGTTAGCACACCAAAGAATACGTTGATGGCAAAAAATTTTCTCGAAAAGAATTTTTTCAAGAATACAAGCGGTCACGTTCGTATTTGACAGACTGTATATACATCCTGTTCTATAATTACGTCACAATAGTAATTTTCGTCGATCTGAGAGATCCATAAGAAATGACAGGTTAATTTGTTTACCTATATGACAGTCAGAGTGATGAGAAGCATTTTCTATACTTAGACAGTTTATATTATTCAATTTAAATTATAACGTGACTGAACCCTTTAAAAACTTTATATGACATTGGATATTATATATATATATATATATATATATATATATATATATATATATATATATATATATATATATATATATATATATATATATACGATATATATATATATATATATATATATATATATATATATATATATATATTTTCAGTTTAGCAGCGTGGAATCAACCTATGATTAATTTTTATTTTGTTTTAGAACAAGTAATTGTCAAAAACTTCTCCCAAGTAATGGAACAGTCAATGAGACCGTTTGTACCGCAGCTGGTGTCAAAATTAAGTCAGCCAAAGAAAAAAGTAGGAGTACTTATTTCAGGCAGTGGCACAAATTTACAAGCACTCATAGATGCTACAAATGATCCTACTCAGCATACAGGAGCAGAAATAGTGTTAGTAATATCAAATGTGCCAAATGTGGAGGGGTTGAAAAGAGCTGAGAGAGCCGGTATAGCTACAAAAGTAAGTCAATATTACAAATAAGTGAAAAAACAAATTTCTTTCCCAAAAATGTTTCTATTGATGACCAGCTTCAAGCGATCTAAATGTCGCTCCTTATAAGTATAAATTACACATATAAAAATGGAAAACTAACTTCGAATTTTTTTGCAAAAAATTTCCTTAGTCACTTTTCTATCGTTAATATAAAATTAATAGAGTGGAACACCAATATAATTTTTTAATGTTCCCTACGGAACACTTATAAGATTACTTCGGTGTCTGTTCATCTGTCTGTCTGTCCGTGTGTCACACCCGATTTTCTCCGAAATTATTTGACATAGAAAGTTGAAATTTGGCACTGATGGCCCTATCAGAGCCGTGTAATTTTGAAAGTTAAATTTTGACTTAAAGGAATAGTTTTGGGGGGTGAAATCGAAAGTGACAAAAAAAAATTTTCACCAGTTTATCGAGTGGGATGTCAAATGAAAGCTTGTAAAAACACGAGCTCAAAAATCTATATGATGTAATATTTACGTACACTTTTCTTTGTATTATTTTTAGAAAATTGCAAAAAATCGCTGTCTCCCCCTTATTTCGAAAATTAATGACCAAAAAATTTTGAAAAAATTCTGAAATATTCGTCACACGGTGTAAATTGAACGAAAATTATCACGAGACCCCTGATAATTTATCTGGAATGTATAAAAAAAAAACAAATTTAAAGGTCATCCGTTTTCAAGAAAGATCGGAAACAATCTTTGTTGAAAACTCATTTAGGGTAATAAAATTTTTTATTTTCAAAAGCATTCACTAATTGCCCGACTTTTCTTTATCAAATAATATAAGTACGTAAGTACTAATCAAACAGTACTGGTCGTCCACTGCTCATAATTAATAAAGATTTGGGTAAAAAAATAAAATATTTTTTTATTTTCTAATTTTCTTGTACTCTCTTTAGGTATTTAGTCATAAGAATTACGAGAGCAGAGTGGAATTCGACATGGCAGTAAACAAAGAACTAGTAGCGGCGGGAGTTGAAATCGTATGTCTTGCAGGATTCATGAGAATTTTGAGCGTAGATTTTTGCGAAAAATGGAGAGGTAGACTGATTAACATCCATCCCGCGTTGTTGCCGCTCTTCAAAGGAACGCACGCGCAGAGACAGGCTTTAGAAGCTGGTGTTAGAGTTAGTGGATGTACGGTGCATTTTGTCGAGGTAATTTAGTATTTTATGTGGCGTATTGGACGAAATAGAAAAAAATATTGAATACAAAAGACTAAAGAATTATCCCTATCAGACTATGTAACTCTATATAAATTTTAGAGAATCAAAAGTGGTAAACTGTTTAAAATAACAGCGTTGACACGAGGTGGGACTCCGTTTTCCAATAGTACGTAGTTTGACCACAAGATGTGCTAATAAAATAGACGCATTTGAAGTTGTTACGCCTTCTAGGGATTTTTATTTCCCGTTGAATAACGGGTATTTGAGTTTTAAGCCTATATCAGTCTATTCGTCTATGGTTGTTTTTTTTAAATTAATTTGTATATACAGGGTTTCCCAAAAAAGCCTAGCTCGGTCAGAAATATTTTTTTCATATTTTCGGATGTCTAGATTATTCAATTGATTGAAACTAGTAATTAACTCTTAAATTAATACCTTAAAATTCCATAATTTTTTTTAGATATTAACAGGCTAAATAATGCATTTTGAAGCAAAATATCGTTTACATTTCTATTTTAATGTTTCGTTTTCTCCCAAAAAAATATATATTTTATTTTAGTATTGTTAGTTACATCGAGAAATAAAAGAAAATCACTAAAAATTCAGGATTGTATTTACAAATTTTGACTTGATAGTAGCTACAACACGAAACGTCGTAATGAAAAAACACTTACTTTTTCTGTAAAGAGGTCTGTGACATATACCAGTTTTCTTATATTAATAAAAATAAGTTCACAAAAAAATAAAAACAAAGACGACAAATTTCGTTTTTTTATTAACTTCGTTAAAAATACATACAAGGCATTTTCTAAATTTTAAAATTTATTTTTATAGAGCATCTTCTAATTTTTCAAAGCCTTTTCCATTTAACTGTCTTTACATATTTTATAGTTGTTAAGATCACAATACATCCACCACCAAGTTATTTAACATCCTGTGTAGGTATACTATCCACAACTGTCATCAATTATTTTAAACAGTAGTGCAATTACAATTACCAATTACTTCCAAAATTAATTGAAATATTAATGACCAATTACCGGTGATTTGAAAAAAGTAAGTCGATTACCCAGTATTGACACAATGTAATTTATTTCACATTTAATTACTATAATTGGATTTTCTATTACTATAAGTTAATTATTTTAAGATAACTTAATTACTTTATATTAATTTAATTATTCAGTAGTAATTGAATTATTCTAGTAGTAATTGAATTACATATATATATATATTGTATAATTATAATATATATATATATATATACATATATATATATATATATATATATATATATATATATATATATATATATATATATATATATATATATATATATATATATATATCAATATTTTATCCAATTTTTAGGTGTACAAATGAATTCACCATCCTTACTTTTTATCGACTACAAAATCTATTTAATATTAGAATTTTTTCTCCTTCTGTAGTTAGTTTAAAGTGTCATTTTTTAGCTTTAAAAAGAAGTTTAATACTTGATTCTACTGTGAACAACCTGAAACCCTAGTTCTTGGACCCAATGTTATTCGAAAAGCAACATTTGAGAATCTCTTTCCGCATTTCAACTTAAGAACAAACTCGGTTGAGACGCACTAAATGACTTGTTTGGCTTTGGGCAAAACGCTATATCCGGAGGGTGGCAGTTAATATAAAAGAGTGGAAGGGGAGATATTGGAGACGGACGAGAATCCTTAGCAAACTGAACTAGAACTTGCATCGCCTCTATAAAAGATTTTTCAAGTTTCACTTTAAAATGACTATAATGCGTAAAAAATTCCAGTAAAAATAGGTTCTGTACCTGATAAAAGGTGGGGCTCAAGAACTAATCAATCCACCTAATACTTTTACTATTTCATACTTCTAGCATGAAGGTGGCATAAATAACAGGAGCAGATCTGAGGGGATTACGGATGTTCATTTAGAAACGTTATCCTAAAAAAATTTTTTCTAAATTTGCAAATAAAAGTTACATATTTAGTGGAGTCCTGCCAAATCGTATCGGAATTTTACTTACATTGCAATTACATTTACATACATTATATAATAATTTACTGGAATATTTATCTTCTTTTTCAGCCTTCATCGATACATTGCTGGATATAGGCATTCCTCATATCTTTCCACTTTTGATGGTCCCGTGCCTGTCTCATCCTCATAAACCGGGCCGTTCGTTTGATGAGTCCGCAGTTAGATAGGGATATTTTTGTTTGTCAGCGTTTTACTCGTTTTACCAAATGCAACCCAAGCTAATCTTTTCCTTCTATAGATCTGGGTTGTTGGATTTTCGTAGCCCAGTGATGTTCAGGTCTTCTCTACACATTACCTTGGTTTTTTGCAAACTCATCTTCAATCCGACAGTCGATAATTCTTTCTCCTAATCCGTCAACATTGCTCGCAATTTAGCAGAATTCTCTGTAATTACAATATCATCCGCGTACCGAAGATGAGTCAATCTTTTCCCATTAATCAAGATACCTCAATTGTCCCAGTGCAAATTCTTGAGTACCTTTTCTAAAGTTAATGTAAACATTTTTTATGAGAATGGGATTCGTAGATTTTTCAACTTGAACAGTAGAATCTGCACTGTCGTATATATACTTAAGTATCTGGTATGTATACCTATAATCGATTCTGGCATGATTAAGTGCCTTCCTCATAGCCCAATGTTCCACGGTATCGAATACTTTGGGGAAGACCACAAAAGCTAGGCAAGTGTCTAAATGAGATTCTACTGATTTTTCCAGTAAGACTATCATGGCCAGTAGGTTTTCGCATGTACTATAATCTTTTCTGAACCGAGTCTGCTCAGAAGGAGAGTCAGTCTGTTAAGATCTTTGTAAACTGATCGGTCGGTAATTTTCTAAATTAGCTTTATCTCCTTTTTTGTGTGGCATTGTTTCAGTTATTTGGGATTCTACCCTCAATCAAACACAAGACGATCGCAGAGTTTCTTCACCACCCTGGACCTTATATATATTTTTAAAATAATTGATTCATTTTAAAAATATGGTTTCAATGTATATTTTGAAACACTAAAAATTGGAAATGCTATAGTTGTTGTGTAATAAATTTTGGTAAAATAAGACAGAAAATTTTAAATGTAATAAAAGTGCAATTATTTTCCATTAATCTTAATTGTATTGATGATAATTTAACTATTAAGAGTAATGGATTACAATTAAGTAGTTGAATTACAGCTTTGTTAGTTGTACCACTGAGAGTTATTCAGTTAGTGTGAATGTAATTTCATTAACCAAATTACAATTATCTTTAAAGAACTTACAGTTATCTTAAAGAACGTAATTAAATTAAAGTAATTTAATTACTATCTTTTTTATTAAGTGCAATTCTGTAACACAAATATGTATTTTTTAGCCTGATGTGGATGCTGGTGCCATTTTAGTTCAAGAAACTGTTCCTATTGAAGTCTATGACACAGAAGACACTCTGACAGAAAGAATTAAGACTGCAGAACATAAAGCGTTTCCGAGAGGTTTAAAATTATTAGCAACGGGAAAAATCAGATTAGGCAGCGATAGGAAGATATTTTGGTGTTGAATGCAAGTTTGCAAATTTTTAAAAAGAAAATGAAGGGAACTAAAAGGTTTTAAACATTATCTTTTTTGTATACTTTTTACGATTCTTAATGAAATTTTATTTTAGTCTCTCTTTCCAACAAGTTGTCGTAAAAATATTAATAATTTTCATACAATTGCAGATGCAAATAATGCATACTCCTTTATCGACCTGAACAGAGATATATTTCCTGTAAAACCCACCAATGTCCAACACCCTATCCATACATCGGTTCCAACGACCATGTTGACCTCGTTATTTTTCATTGTCACGCTCTATTTAATTTTATAATAACTGTAATGCACGCCTTACTGAACTAGGATAATATCGTACTAATCCTACTAATCTACGAGGGCTTTTACATCAGATTCGGAAACAACAACCACCAGAGGTATTTGCTGACCTGCCCTAAGCAGAGCAACCATGTTTTTGTATAGTGGGCTTGTTAGTAGGAATCATCCAACAAGGCAAGGATGCTACTTGCAGAGAATACGTCACTTTGTAAAAGTCTGGTATCGATTTTTAACAGTAGGATGTAACAACATTCACTGAACCAATACATAAATATACTAAAATAGGTAATGTTTAATCTATTTTTAAATTGTTACCTTTTCAGGTATATTTATATACTAATATCAGAGTAAATTGCGACAAACGACAGCTAAAGTTTTTTAAAAAAATCATTTTTGATGGTTAACATTTTAAGGAGATTAACCGTTTTAGCTTGGCGTCCCGTCCGGAAATGCCCCCCTTCTTTCTCAACTCGATTGTCTAAAAATTCTTCCATAGATTCTAACAATTTGTTTGCTTTGATTTAACTCTAATAATATCATAAAATTTCAATTTTTAAGCTCGTGGTAACCTGGGAAATATGACTGTAAAAGGGATGTGCCCCAAAAAAACTTAAGTACCAAAATGGGTCTCAATTTTCTTCCTTCCGATAATTTTTTTTCGGAATTTTTGACTTACGGAAAAATCTGTGCAGCTCAAAATGTTCAGAGGCATGTCCTTAACTGCTAAAAAAAAATCGTAACTATAACTACTACGATAGCTGAGAAAAGGAACATTATGTCTTAAAAAAGTGACTTCAGAACAAGCGATTTTTCAAAAACTTCCGGTTTTGTGCTCGTTTCTGAGTTCTCGTGTAGAGTTCAGAACAGTAGAAAAAGTGTCTAATATGTTTTTACAATGACTATACCCAACTATTCCAAGGGATAAGTTTTTATATGACTTGTGTGTACTTGCTACCTGTCCACCTGTTGCTACCTGAGCCTCACCTCGTTTATTTGCGACTCTTTTTCTATTAGAATGCCACGTTCTAGTGTACCTGAAGATTTTAAAAAACGAAGGAGATTCTGTTGTGCAAACAAAAAAATCCGTATTAAACCCAGAGACGGTGAGTCCAGCAACACCCGGCTCCTCTGTTTCCAGTAATGAGATCCACGATTCTCGTTCTTCGACTTCTGTCAAAGTGTCTCGAGGGCTTGACTGTTATGATTATTTATTTATCTCTGATCCATTAAAAATGATATCGTCGATTATTCACTAATAAACAATATTGTGGGTGAGTGCAAACATGTTTTAGCAAAACTCTTCAAGTCCAGTTCTGAAATAAAAGGAATGTGGGGGTGCATGATATAGTAATTGAACCGAGCGGACCAGACCCACCACCTCCCCACCCCCCCCACCCCCCCACCCCACCCCACAGAAAAAAAAAAAAAAAAAAAAAAAAAACGACCACGACTAACTTCAAAAAATTATTTTACCCACTTCTAGTAGTCAGATCGATTTAAAATTTACCCCATTTGATGCAAAATCGCATGTAGTTTAATAAAAAAAACAATAATAAATTTTTTAGCCAAAAACGGTTAGAGTCCCCTTAAAAATCAAACTTTTTGGTCAATTTAGGTCTACTTAAGTGGAAACTGTTAAATAAAAATCTTTTTTGGTGGCCAGTATATGTATTGTGGACCATAAATTAGCACATTTATTAATATTTGTCCGTCCGTCTTTTTTTCATAGTAGTTTTTTAAATTATGATCCTGCTACACTTTTCATTGAATATTATTTGAAAGCGCTCCAGCACTGGCTAATAGCAACATTTTTCAGTATAAATAACTAGGCAGTAATTTTTTGCTCGGTACAGTTTCTGTCACCTTCAACGCGAGAAGTATTTATTACCTTTAAACTGGTAAACCATAATTTGCTATGGTGTAAAATGCATAAAAGATGCTTCAAACATGGTCACATATCAAGTTTATCAAACGAATCTAGGGCTACGATAAGACTGCGCTATAAGAGCGCTAAAACAACTGTAAATATTTTGTTTGGATATATCCATCCCTTTTAGGAATCAATTGGTGTTCATTTTTGTTAAACGTGTCCATTTTATTATTTTCTTTACAGAAAATGTAATCGTTTAATAGTAATTGAAGATTACCTTTTATTTTGTTAAATTTTCGTACACAGGGCGACCTAATTACTGTTCTGCATCTTTCTATTACATACGAAAATTAATAAATTTGTTACATTAAACAGTGCATGACTAGTAGTCATTAGGGTTTATCGGTATTCAGTCATTAATAAAACATGTTTTTGTAATATGGAAAAAATACCATTACGAAATTTTACAATATTTTCGTTAATATCAAGTTTTCCAAGCCTGTATCAAGCACCTATTGTCAAAAAAAATCACTTTATCAACATTCTTATGAATATTAACTTAAGTGAAAAATGAAGCAACCCTTTAAAAATTTGATTTAAATTAAAAGGAAAGTTTCATTCAAATGTAGATAAATTTGTTTTTTGATGGCAATAATTAATTAATAATTATATAATGCTTGAAAAAGTAAATACTACAGACATTTTAAACCCGAGAAGACTAAGTACGCTATTGAAAGAATCGTTTCTTGCCAAATCAATAATTCATTTAATATTTCGATGAGTGCTGTAAGAACAAATAAAAAACCGGAAAAGTGATTTACCCTGATTCGCCCTCTTCCTCTGTTAATATTGAAAATAACGAAAAAAATAATGTAATGTTTCCCATCCCTTGACCCAAAGAAGCGTGAAGATACCTATAACGCGATAAATGCGAAATTACCCTTCTAACGTCCTGTCCTTACCCCTTATACGTTGTATAATTATTTATAGTAAATAAATAATTAGGCTTAAAATTTGGTTATTATCGCAAAAAAACCTGGAAAAAGTCTCATAGTACTATTGAAACCGTATAATATTTGACCATTCGTCCTTTTTTTACCCCTCCCTCTATTGAAATTAAAAGTGATAAAAAATAACTTATTTTTCATATTCCTCGACTCCACGAACACCTAAAAGGAGCTATATCCCTTTAACCCCTTACATATTTTACTGTAAATGAATGATATTTTTAAAATTTGTCCAGTCATCAACCAAAAACCTGTAAATATTGCAAAATCCTATTGAAATTATATAATATTAAACTACCCCTACCCTTGTCTGGGCATAACGGAAAACAATGGAAAAGTAACCTAATTTTTTGATTCTTCAGCGTTAAAAACCTTGAAAGGGATATATAACACGATATATTCTTGCTCTAACCTAATTAAACAGCTGGACAGCTAGCTATTACAATAAAATATATAAAATACTGCTAAAAATTGAGAAAAATATAGCAGGTTCTAATTTTTTTAATAACTTAATCAATAAGGAGGGAAAAACACACCAATTATTTGAAAAACTATTTTTTAGGTTCAAGTCGTTTCAATTTTGACTTGCAATCGTGTCAGATCTTAATTAAAAATATTACTGCTACCTTCTGTGAATAATATGCATAAACTAGTATACATTTTACTGAATATTAATATATTACCGCTATTTTTTTAAATGCATTTAAATTTACTTATTGATAATAACAGCATTAAAAAAATTGTCTGAAAATCTTTTATTAAAACAATTTGATCGCCCTTTGGGCGCTCACTTAAATTGGGCACTACGTGTGAACCTATTGGGATAAAGGTCCTGTTTACTGTTACTTTTTTGGCGATACATAGTTTAGTTCTTAACCTTTTATAATGCTTGTCCAACCGAGTCCCTCTTTTAAAGCAGAGCAATGACATTTTAAGTTTTATAGAACACTATTCTGGTTATCAACTTATAAGTTCTTTTATAATATATTAATAAATGAATATAAAAAAGGAATATTAACTATTTAACATACCCAAAGTGATATTTAGTAAGAAAAATATTTGCATATTAAGGCAACATCATTAAGAACTGCAGAAACAAGTATATTATTCTTATAAACTTGTTATTGAATAACGAGTAAAATAATGTTTAAAAACCTGTTTTTATACATTTTTATTTAAATTGTTATCGTTTTCATAATAAAAATATTGTTTTGCTAGAATTGACGTATTATTTAAAATAAAAATATCAACATGACGACTTTAAGTGAACATGATAAAGCCGTTTTAACATGTGTATTTAATCCAAATTTACCTATTGAAGAAGCAGAAATCGAAGTAAATGTAGAACCAAAAGGTAAGTTTTACTAATAAATAAGGATCCGAGATACTTATAATAAGATATAAATAATATACTTAATAAGGTGACTATGGTATATATTTTTTAACAGTATTATTTTTTACGTGCTCATTTTCTTTTATTTCCCCTGGTTTTTGTTTAGATAATTATAAATCTTAAGCATACTTATTTATATTTAAACATACAAGTAAACTACCTAGGCTAAGTTAATTAGGTCACTGACATGTATATATCTTAAGATCCAATATGTATTTTCACGTTTTTTCTTAGTCGATAATGTATAATAGTTATAGCATCTTCACTACCTAATAGACAATAAAGCAATCTAGAATCTAGTAATAAAAGTGTAAAACCAATATTTACTACCTAAATATTTGTTTAATTATAAACAAAAAAAATAAAACTGACTCGGTACAGGCCCGACGCGCGACAGTAATATACTGAAAAGTATATTAAAAGAAGCTCCACCATATTGTCAAGTTACATAGTTTTCATAATTTTTTTTGTATATCAGATAAATTATTAAACGTAATGCACTCCGTGTTAATTTTCGAGATAGGGGTAGACAGCGATTTTTGTCAATTTTTTAAAAATAATACAAAGAAAGTGCGCAAGTATTACATCATATATATTTTTAAACTCGTGTTTTCCCAAGTTTCCATTTGACACTCCACTCGATGACCTGGTAAACTTTTTTTTTTTTCACTTTCACGATTTCACCCCCCAAAACCAACCCCTTAAGTCATAAATTTAACTTTCAAAATTACACTGCTCTGATTGTGTCATCAATTTCTATATTAAATAGTTTTGGAGAAAATTAGGTGTGACAGACAGATAGATGAACACCAATGTGATCCTATAATGTTCCGTACGGAACACCAACAATGATAGAGGGGGAAGGGGAGCAAGTAATTTTTCATTTCAGTTGTTTTTAACATATTTGACCAAAAATACATTATTTAAGTTACTAAGTAGTTTAACTGCTTACATTTTCAAGTAGTTAGCTACTTTTTTTTCCCTAGTGTGCCTATTTAGCATATCGGCACTCTCATACGTATCTGCTAAAGTTGAATTTTAGAGGAGAAGATATTTTAAATGTGATGCAAGGATACTGGTTGTTGTCCATCGGTCATTAACCCTTACTTTCCCTTATGTAAATGTAATCCAGTTGACTGGTTATATTGCTGATATTAAAAATTGTAAAAATTTATTAGATACAGAAGAATGCACGCCAGAAGTTATAAAAACGACAAGAATGGAAATAGAAGCTATTCAAGTTGCAGAGAGAGGCAATTTACAAGAAGCCCTGGATATTTTAAATAAAGCTTTGAAAATAGCTCCAAACAGACCATCTATATATAACAACAGGGCCAATGTCTACCAATATTTACGAAAATTTGAAGGTACGTACATATTTATTTCATTACCAATATTAAAATGTATGCTATATGTATATATTTGTATGTATATATATATATATATATATATATATATATATATATATATATATATATATATATATATATATATATACAAGAACACAGATTTGTATCGGTTAAGTAAAAAGGATACGGAAATGTTCACCTAAATACGAAATAACCGGCCAAGTGCAAGTCGGACTTACACAATTAGTGTTCTGTACGGTAATTACTGATTATAAAAATAAAGTTATATTTCGGTACAAGAGCGACTCGACACTCGGTAACAGTAATGAATTTTAAAGTATATTACAAAAACCTTCACCTTATGTCAAGGAACATAGTTTTAATAGGTTTTTTTTTTACCAGATAAATTATCAAACGTAATGCACTCGTGATAACTTACGTTCAATCTACACTTTTTGGAGAATATTTTAGAATTTTTTCAAAATTTTTTGATCAATATTCTTCGAGATAAGGAGAGACAGCGACTTTTGGCAATTTTTTTAAAATAATACGAAGAAAAGCAAGTACTGCATCATATATATTTTTGAACTCGTATTTTCACAAGCTTGCATTTGATGCCCCCACTCAACGAGCTGGTAATTTTTTTTTCACTTCCGATTTCACCTCCAAAACTAATCCCTTAAGTCAAAATTTAAGTTTCAAAACTAGACGGGTCTAATCGGGTCCTCAATATCTATAGTAGTGTCAAATTTCAACTTTCTATGTCAAAACAGACAGACAGACATCGAAGCTTTCCGAACGAAACGTTAAAAAGCGAAATGAAAATTGAATCAGTATTTCTCTAGTTATAAACGAGTGTAAAGATACATATAGACAGATGTTGAATTTTATACATAGAGATGTAAAAAATAACTGCCGGCAGGATTACCTAGGTATGCCCGCGTTGTCATATATAGAAATTTTTATATTAAATTAAAATTATCTAAACTCTTTCAATTCAAACTTAAATCCGCTATTCACCATTGGTGGCAAATATTTGTATTACCATCTACAAAATTACCGTTAATTCAACTGAAATATTTACTTGGTAATTTTTCCGATATTACTGATACAATTTCAGTTAAATATGTGAACATACCCGTGAAACAAAACCGCATGTAAATTAGATTATTCGTTTTCGAGTTATGACCGGACGTATGTACATACAGACATAGACACAAGATGTTGAATTTTATATACAGTTAGCATCGCCTTGTTGTTTGGTTCTTTTGCAAAAAAAAATAAAATCTGGTTTAGATCTGTCACCTTCAGAGAAAGCCAGCTAAAATAAACCGATCGAACATACCTGTTTTACTCGCTGCATACTACACCCTTAAATTTATTAAGGACTTAATGGTTAGTGAGATACCGAGGTAAAACGGAGAAAAATTTATTTCTTGAGCCCAGGTATAAAATGACAGCGAATACTCTTATGTTTAAAAATTAAGGAGACTAAATAAATAAAACACAAATTATTAATTTATCCATCCAAATATATTTGTTCCCCTTCAAAGAAATCTCTTCCCACTGCAACACATTTATGCCAATGTTTTTTCCAATCTTCAAACCACTTGTTATACTCGATTTCCGGTATTACTTTCAAGGCGGTTAGTGATTTCCCTTTTACCGCTTCTATTGACTTCAAATGGTATCCACGGAGCGGTAATGTCAGCTTGGGGAACAGAAAAATGTCACAAGGTGCCAAATGGTGAATATGGTGCTTGGGTAACGGCCATCGTCTCATTTTGAAATTTTCCGTGAATTGTGCTACCACAATTCAGGCTTTTTTTCAAATTGACTCACATAAACGAGGCATAACGCTTAAATAATAGTTCTTAGTATCCATTTAGCCAATTGGAAGGAACTCATTGTGTTCTATACCAATGAAACTGAACGAAACAGTTAATATCATCTTGATTCTTGACCGACTTTGACGTGGTTTTTCAGGTTTGCAACACATTTTGTACATTCACTCGTTTTTTGTGCTGTTTCCGGGTCATTTGAATAGATCAACATCTCATCGCCAGTAATTATGTATCCAATGAAAGCATCTCTGTAGGCACCTCAACGTGACTATGTTTTTCAAGAAACTTCAGTTATCTTGGAACAAGATGAGACAACACCTGAGAGAAGCCCAGAACGTTCTTTAAAATCGATTGTTTTGATTCAGTTAGGTCTACAAGGTATCTAATACTTAAATAATGGGTACAAGATTTTGTCGATATTTTCTTCTGTGGTTGCAGTAAGATGGCCTTGCAGCACTTGGTTGGTCAACTGCTTTTTTACCCTCTTTAATTTGTACCCCTTAAAATCATTTGATCTTGATAAATATTTACCATACAAGAAATTTTGTTTTTAAGACACAATTTTATTTCAAAAATCACCAAGAAATTTTAAAAATTACAAAACACGATTTGATTTGTAACTTAATAAAGGAAATGTCATGAAAATTTTTGTCAGTTCTTAACAACCGAAAAAACAAATACTACTCACTACTCAACTACAGAATTATCATTGGCGCACTCATTTTTCTGGTTTCTATATTTTTATTTACTTACATTTCAGATGCTTTTAATGACTTAACAACTGCAATTGAATTATGTACAGAGAAACACAAAAAAACGTTATGTCAAGCTTATACTCAAAGAGGCATTCTCCACAAAAGAGCCGAGAGAACAGAACTGGCAAGATCCGACTTTGAAAAGGCAGCTCATTTAGGAAACAAATTTGCTAAGACTCAGGTAAATATGGGATTGAAATTTCACTTAGGTGGATTAAGTTTTGTTATGACTCCTCATCCAATCCCCATCATAGCATAAATGGAATTGTCAGAATATCTCATTGGGCAAAAGGTGTATGCTCTATATGGCACATACTAGTTTGGTGATTGGTAAACGAATGGTTTTCTATCGCATATTTTTTAATATCGTATTTTTTTTTCAGTTAATCGAGTTAAATCCATATGCAGCACTATGCAATCAAATGCTAAGGCAGGTAATGGAAAAATTGAACTGAAACAAGCTTTCAAATATTTACATTACCTTTATTTAAATAGATTATCTAAATAATATTGTGACCCTAAAAAAAATTAAATAATTCTGATCAAATAAAAATAAATGCATTTTATTCTAAAAAGCGCACGTATTAACTATTTGACATTCCTAAAAAAAAGTTAATAACTATAATATATACAAAAATACGTCCAATTAGTCACAAAAATAAACCCACTGATAAATATCAGTAATAATAATATAAATACAAAATAATTCTTTTTCGGTTCTGCCTTCAAAATTCAAAGTCCAGATCGATCGTTTTAAAATATATTATAATCTCAACGACAGGATATACTTATGAAAGTTTTAACATTCATACTAATCCGAAACCTTAAATTTATTAAAAAAACCACATCTAGGTATTGATTTCAACTAAATTTGAGTCGTCCTTAGATTTGCGCTTTCCACTTAGAGTTCAGATTTAAACTATAAACATAGCGAAACCCACCTATCAAATGTCACTGCCAAGGGCTATTAGTGAGGCTGAAATGCCTATCCAGTGAGTTCCTTCAAGAAACTTATGTTCAATTAAGTATGGGGGAAAAGCTAAAAATAACCTTTTGGCGGTAGATATTGCCTTTTGTTGTTGACTAATTAAAATAATTCGATTGTTTCCTGTATTGGCAAAAGAAAGTAACCAATAACTTTAATACTATCATATCTAAACAATGAAAGAATTCCAAATTTCAATGGGAATATATATACCTTAGTCATTTTACTAATAATTTTTAGCAACGAATTAAATTACGAAAAATGAATTTTGGTGGATACAAAATATTTATAAAGGACATTTCTATTCATCCTGCAATCCCGGTTTTCCACCGAGTACAATTTACAGCGATTCAAGAACAACGTGAATAGCTTTTCCGCACACGTGTCGCTCCTGTAGCGCTTTAGGGACTTTCCTGCAGCACGTGTGCTAGACCCATAAAAAAATCCTGCAATCGCTAGAACTATGGCTCAGATTCCATAGTGAACAGTGTAAGTCGCGTTGTTAAGGTTCAGATATTTATGATCTGTAGAAAGAAAACGATAAAAAAACCGGTCAAGTGCAAGTTGAACTTGCACAATTAGTGTTCCGTACGTTGATTGCTTTTAAAATAAAAAATTTTGTTATGTTGGTATAAAATGATCAGTGACTTCACTAAACACATCCCAAACGAGTTTTCAACAAAGTTCGTTTCCAATCTTTACTGAAAACTGATGCTCTTGAAATTTTCTCGTTCAATCTACACTCCGTGGAAAATATTCTAGAATTAAGGTGGGGGACAGCTATTTTTCCCGATTTTTTTAAAAATAATACAGAGAAAAGTGTGCGCAAGTATTACATTATATATATATTTTTTACTCGTGTTTTCACAAGCTTTCATTTGACACCACACTCGATAACCTAGTAATTTTTTTTTCACTTCCGATTTCACCCCTCAAAACTAACCCCTTAAATCAAAATTTAACTTTCAAAACTACACGGCTCTGATGAGGCCATCAATTCCTATGTTATTTCCAAATTTCAACTTTCTATGACAAACAGATTCGGAGAAAATCGGGTGTGACGTACGGAACACTAAAAAGATACAATAGATCTTTTTTATAGTAGGCCTTCAAAAACATTATTATAGAAATGAATGATGAATATTATGTATTATTATCTACTTATATGATCCAAAAAAATGGCCATGGCCATAGTAAAAATAATAATACGAAACTAGGTAGTATCCGTTATAGAACTTATTGTTGCCAAACTTTTCTGCTGTCGCAAATATCTACCGAATAAGCAGGCTTCATTCCAGAAAGAGGGACCAGAGAACAAATTCTCAACATACGCCAGATGATAGAAAAAGTCAGGGAATTCCAAATAACAACCTATATCTGTTTTATAGACTACTCTAAAGCTTCCGACTGCATACAATGGCGCAAACTCTGGTCGATTCTAATCAGCATGGGAACACCTACACATCTTGTAAACCTTATCCGACCCCTGTATAAGAACACAAATGGCAGAATTAAACTGAAGAATTCTTGTTCCGGTCCCTTTAACGTAGAAGCCGGCGTCAGATAGGGCTATATTCTGCCACCCTTACTTTTTAACATATATAGTGAACACATAATGAGATCTGTTTTGGATGGCTGGAGTGGGGGTGTGACAGTCGGTGGAAAAAAGCTAAGTAACCCTAGATATGCGGATGATATTATTATACTTGCTCAATATAAGACCTAGAATCAATTATGAAATCACTAACAAAAACTATGGATTGAAAATTAACAGAACGAAAACTGAAGTAATGATTGTTGGTCGTAATGAAGATCTGTCACACATAAATGAAATTGCTGGTTTTACTGTGGTAGACCATTTCAACTATTTAAGATCCCTTATAACTAACAATGGTGGCTGTGAGGCGGAAGTAAAAAGAGGTTGGGCTATAGATAGAACCTCAACGATCAAACTTACTAAGGTCTGGAAAGATTCAGCTGTCACAACAAAGACGAAGTTAAGATTGCTCTCCAGCCGTATATTCTCCATAGCAACTTACGCATCGGAAACATGAACCAAATAAGCTGACAAAAGACAAATCGATATTTCTGAGATGTGGGCATATCGAAGAATCCTCAGAGTATCATATACCGAACACAGTACTAATTAACTTCTTGAAGAGTTTCATATAAATGACCGACTTTCAAACAGAATTAATAGACAGTACCTGAAATATTTTAGTCACATTATGACATTATGAGGAAAGTGGATGCCATGGAAAAGTTTGTAGTAATGGGGAAGGTAGAAGATTAAGGGGATAGTCTCCAACGAGATAGTCCGACCGAAATTTAAAGCAAGAGTAAAAAATAATGCAAGGAAGAACACGGCAAGATTTGTTAAATTAGCCCGAACCAGAACGGTTTTGTTTTTTGACATTAAGACAAATACTTTAAATTTGCTAAGTGGACGCTGACAGAATGACTATGATCTCTCTCGATCAACTTGGGGATTTATTAACTGAGAGAAGACAAAAACCTTTTATTGAAAATATGAAGGAATTTTTCTATAATTTTTTACTTATGACTACTGTTTCTTAAGTGGAAAGTGGTAAAACTAGAACGTCTCAATTATAACAGTTTGCCAAGTGTTACGTTCATTTATTACTTGACTGTGCGATAGCGATAAATATATTTCCTATTGGTGAGGTATACGCTTAGAGAAAAAAAAAAATCATACAATTTTAGTAAAGATAGAGTTACGGATGCCGGGCGGTGCTTTAACATCGATAAGTTGAACTTAAAAACCAACTATTAACGTCTATTTACCGCTTATGTACCATTGGGGAATAAAAATAGATTTTTTTTCATAAAATTTCAATAAAGCGAGCATTTTTCATCTACTATGTAACCTAAAAATAAAGGTTACATGTTTTAAAGTTTCAGATAGTAATATTTGGCGTATAAATGATGTGATAATTTCTTATATCCTGTTTTTCTCCTTTTTGAGCTATATGTAGGTAGATATAGAAAAAAATGAACCTTTGTCGATTAAACTTCCTAAATATTGTATAAAATAAAGCTTGAAAGTAGAAACAACCCATGTTCATTAAATGGTTTCTACACCCAGACTGATGTCCTTTTACCAACTGCTGCTGTTCTCGCAAATCTAGATAACTTCAAAGTGAGAAGTGATGGATATCATAACCACTTTTGTCCCCCACCTTACATATAATTTGTAAAAAAATATTTTCTTCATACCTGCAGGTAGTTTCAGAAGTCTGGCTTGGTAAACCTGACCGAAGCACACCCTAAACAAATAATGCTAGTAAAATTTACAAAATAAGTTTTTGTACGAAACATTATACACTAAAATTGCAAAGCTTAAGATAATATTTACTAGATAAATAAACAGCTAAACCCCTTCTCTTTTCAGCCCCTTCCCCTCGAACAGCACGAGTTAAAAACAATAAGTTCCTTTATTACTTCAAATTATTATACAAATGCCAAATACAATATTGATATTTCATTTCGTTCGGGAGTTATCCCGGCATAAGGCAGACAGGTAGATCCTCAGAAATGTCACCACTTTTCGAATTTATCTATTTTTGAAAAACCTTTGTCTCAACCAAACTTGTCATCAACAGAGTATGGCAGTTTAACTTAAATTTATTCAAAAAAACCTGAATTGAATTGAAATTTAATTTAAGGTTACCTGCAGTAACCTTTCTACGATTTTCTCCCGTGGTGTTTTATTGTTTGTTTTCAAACGGTTGTGTCTAGAAAATTTGGTTATTCAAGGAAAATTATCCATTCGTAAATTGAACCTTTTGAAAATTATGTTGTCAAAAATTTAGTCTCTTGAAAATTTTGCTTTAAAAGTTTTGTTTTTCAAAAATTCTTTCCTTTTTTATGTAGCTACTCACAACCTTTTCAAGACATCGCTGGAAACAATCGAAATCTAATGAAATTTTTGATTCAAATGATGTCCATACCTTTTATTTTAAAAATAAATATTCGAACTTTTTACTACTTTATTACCTATTATTTTAAAATTTGATTTTTTAATAAAAAATAGAAATTGCATATAAGTTTAATCGCATTTTACTCCCCCCGTTAGCATGGTAATGTGAAAAACAAAATATTTGGTTTCTTAGTAACTCACTGACATAAAAAAAATAAGTACTAAGCCCCAAGCAACACGAGATCTTTCTATATAAATTCAGAAAATTAATAGGTATATGATGTAACTTATTTTCTGTTTAATTCTTCCTCGGTCTTACTAATATTTCTGAATTTATATAAATACCAAAGAGTATGTAGAAATAATTCCTCAAAAAGTATAACAAGTAATATATTACCTCACCATATTATTAAATTAGGATATTGTCTTAATAAATACTATGAGTGTCTAAGAATCTTCCAATTCATTATGATCGACCATCTCGAAATCTTTACCGGTACTCGATTTTGATTCGCTTTCACTTTCTGAACCGTCACCTTCGTTCTCTAATTTTTGGTCGTCTATATCTTCAATATTTCTAAAAAAGAGTTTCGATTTTTAAACTCATATAATCTAAAGACGTCGCTCTATATATATCTAGTTTTTCTTAACGACCCATTAAAATATATCCATAAAGTCTGGTACAATTTTTTTGATGTCGGGTAGGATAACCTGGGGTATAATTCAGAACACGGTATAATTTGGAACGCGCCTCACACTGTTGGCACAAAACCAAAAGACCTTTATTTTAATAATCCAAATCATTGACAAATTTTTGATAAGTGCAGGTTCCTGTAAATGTCATGTCTCTAAAAACTTGATATCGGTATGTATTAAAATTGATTATGTCAATGTCAATTATGTCGAAAACTATTATAGTATCAAGAAACGACTTTAAAATAACTTAAAATTGAAAAATATGTAATAACACAGACAGTGTTTTGTAGAGCAAACCGGTACAGAGATTTTCTAAGTTTGTTGCAAAACGAGAACGTAAGTAAAACATAGTATTATCAACACTTTTAAGACCCTACGACTACGATGAAATTATAGAATACTCAAAAGAATCATATAGTTTTATGTGAAATAATAATAAAAAAATAAAATAAAAATTTACGTGACGGTAGTCTCTTGAAAGGCAACCGCAAGCCACCTGTAGTGTCATGCCTGGTAAAGCCCTCTCACTTTGGCCATTTAGAACCGGCATAAAATTATAAGTCCCCTTTGTCTGTGAAAACAGTTAAAAAGGCACTAACCACAGGCAAAGGCAAAAGGGTCGCCTACGTTCGTATCGGATATGACACTTCAAGAAGTAAGTTTTTTTTTCCCTTTCTTCCTTTGGAAATGAACGCAACTAAACTCAATCTAAATCCTGATTAGGTTAATTGGTATCAAAAAAGGGGGGTGGAAAATCTAAATTTTCATATTGTGAATGAAGAAGTACAAAAATATCGTATTCTATAAAAAGCAATACAATGGGCGCGCACGGGTTGAATGTTAAACTTCTGATCTTCTGAGCTACTCCATACATAATACCCTTTATTACTCATATTGTTAATTGTTGCTTGCAGACAGGTGATTTCCAGATTGTTTGAGACATAAAATTGTTATGCCTTTACCTAAAATCCCCAATCCCGGTGATTATAAAGATTTGAGGTCTATAAGTATTCTTCCTGCCTTTTCAAAGATTCTGGAAAGGGTTGTGGAGACGCAGCTACCTAGCCATATAAAAAAACCTTCTGTTTTGCCAGATTTTCAATTAGGTTTTGGGCCAAAGCGCAGTTGCGAGACGTCTCTGGGATGAAGGACAACATAATTAAGGATGTTGATAGGGGTGCCTAACCGTGTTGACCTTGATTGACTTCTCTAAAGCCTTCTGCCTGTATGAATCATAATTTATTCTATTCTACATTGGTGTAAATAATAGAAGTCTAAAATTATTGCTTAATTATTTATATTTAGGGTTTATTGTATTTACATTTTCATTTTTATTTTTTATCACTAGTGACCCTTACCCCAGTAGGAGTATATGTACTTGTACAGTTTATATTTGTAGCTGAACCTTCAGCATTTTCCGTGCCATATATTTAAAATTTGTATAACTGTTTGAAATGTATTTATACGTTTTTTTTTTTGTAATTTTATCCATATCCATGGGAAAGAAATTTTATAGTGTGTGCCATTTAAAAAACTTAAAAGGATAGCTATGAGAAGGGGGTAAAAACCAGTCTTGCAATGATTTCATCAAAAGATGTTTAATCGCCTTGACTAGGACTGTTGGGGTGGGCCCTTTTAAAATACTACAACATGATAATGTTGGACAACAAATCTTAATATTTTTTTAGAAAGTTTTTTAAACATTTTACATACTTGGAACGCCAACTTTCACGATGTTGGCTAGATTGGAAGCCACAGTTCTTTAGATTAGTGAGGATCTCGAAGCAGAATGATTTTCCGACGTTTCACGTTGTACAAAACATCGTCAGAGATTTTTACTGTTCTCGATTAGAACAATAAATTTAGTGATGAGACTATATATAACTGGAGGATTTAAACTGACTGAAATTTACCTTTTTTCATCATCAGAACTTTCTTTCTTTTCTTCATCTCCTTCCTTAATATTTTCATCATCATCTTTTTCCTCTTCAGCATCACTATCTTTATCTTTCTTTTTCTTCTTTTTCTTTTTATCGGTAGTTACAGCACCAGGTCCTTTATATTCATATTTGTAAAGTGGCCAAAATGAAGCAAAGAAGCCTACATCCTTAAAGAAATAATGATTTTATTGGATTTTAAGTACAACAATTTACGTATTGGTTAATTTTTATAGTACAAGTTGTTGGAATTAGGGTCAGTTGGGATTAAAATAAAAAAAAAGTTATAATTACAGAAAATGAACCAAGACCAATTCCGGCAGGTAAATATCGGACCCCTGGAGTATGTTTTGTCGAATCGAGAATCATCAACAGAGGCAACGCGACAGAGGAAAAAACTAAAACTAATACTTTCTCATATCGGCGGAATATACTTTACAAACAGACTGGTCTCAACTAGATACCCACACTATTTATCAAGCCAAACAAAACCAAGCTCCAATTGATATTTAAATATCTTGCAACGACACATCCTCGCAAAAAGTTGTTTTTTTTGCGAGGTTCTGTAGTTGTACAGAAGGAATTTTTGTGACATTCCACTACAAATTGTCGCTTGGTTTTGTTAGGTCTTAACTAGAATGAGCAGCTATACTTTTGTTTCATTGAGACCAACCATTGATATGACTCGTTCGTTTTATTATTAAAAAATTTTTTTTACTTC
Source organism: Pachyrhynchus sulphureomaculatus (assembly GCA_019049505.1). Lineage (NCBI taxonomy): Eukaryota > Metazoa > Arthropoda > Insecta > Coleoptera > Curculionidae > Pachyrhynchus > Pachyrhynchus sulphureomaculatus. The sequence goes on from CM032455.1 coordinate 111,294,302, forward strand.
TAACTGACCCCAATCACAGCAAAGTTTAATTCATTTTTTTAACCAAGATAGATTAGTATGAAGTATTTCATCAGTTACGTGTAATAAGCAAAGCAAAGTCATTTGAGCTTGATACGAATCTCACATTCCAAAAATATAAAAAGACTCGATAGTTCTTTCAGTAATTTAAATCGGGTCAAAAATTCGTATGCACTCGCAAACTCGAACATTATAAATTTTTCGGTCATTTAATGTTTACTCATGTCATATATTAAATCAAATGACAAGACCCACCAAAGAATTAAAAACGCTATCATACTCACTGTGAGTGTAACATACATAAATAGACATTCAGTTTCTTGTGTTTCTCTGAGATTAACGAAAATTACCCTTGTGTATCATTGTAAAAAGAGTGATATAAAAATCAGACATATGGGACTATAAGAGTGGTTCCAATCGAATTTGTAGAATCTTTACTATAATGGAATTTTTGACCATTGGCCAAACAATCTGTCTAGCTGCCTTTGTACTACTATTCTCACTAGATAGTGTGAGTGGTATAAGGATCAAACTTTGCAAGGCTATAGCACGAGAACAACTTAACGCTTTTCTTATGCCAATTGGAATTTTAGTTTAAAAGGTCAAGAAATATGTAATGGTAAAGTTTTACAAATTTGACCGGGACCTTTTCTCCGGTTCTTACAGGGTCCTTTGACTTTATGTGATTTGCTTGGAAACCAAAGAAATGTTATCGGGGCTCCCTGCATAAAAGAAACATCTAAAATATTGAAATAATGCCAAAGGGTGAAAAAGTATCTATATAGTAAATTAAATTTTCTATATCTCGAGAAACAAATCTGGTAGCCTTATTTCTGATCGGACCGTAATCATTTTTCCTTTATTGATAATCTTCACAAAAATCAAAATTCCTTAATTTCTCTTCCAAAATAGACCCGCACAAATCCACTAGTTTTTTTGTCGAAAAACGAATCGTGTCTTTGTTTTCACGGGTCCCCAAATTGGCGTTGCGTCAAGGAGCGGTCTGAATCTGTCCCATCAGACCATTCGACAACATCTTAGTACTCATGATATCAAATTCCGAAGCACGCTGAAGAAACCTTTGCTGGGCGAAAATCACGTCGCGAAGCAGCTCACCAACCCTATTGAAAACGTTTGGTTCTTTGTAAAGGGAAAGCTCGGAGTATTTCAATAAAAAGAACTTAAATATGATATCTAATACTTACTTCTGTCAAATTTGGCAATATCCACAAATGGTGCCTTCCGAAAGTTATAATCCAGATGAGACAGAAAAGTATCAATCTAATTACTGCCATGACAATAATAGATACCAGGAAACATGCAGCAGCAACACTTATGTAGTAAACTCCCAGCCTATATATAAAAAAAGTGAAGGCTAATTATTAAATATACAGAAAATACTTCTAGTCTAAGAGATCCATTCTACTAAACCAACATAAAAAAATTGAGGGTAATAAAAAAAGGTAGGTATATGGTCATTTATAAAAATAACTTTTTACATGTAAATGAAATTATGAAATTACTATGAAACAGTTGAAATGGAATTCAAGCTTTCTATGCTGTTTTGACGTCCTTTACGTTACGCCTAACATTTTTTCGAAAAAAAAGTAATGTTCAGTTTTTGTTGGGGTACCTTAAAGCTCAAACGATTAAATTAGTATGAAAAGTTTTCATGCTCGAGAACCGGTGTATTTTCAAAAATTCAACGACTAGAACTCTAAATAAATAAACTGTTTGGTGCTATGAAAAAGAGCCTTCTAAGTTATTAGCTTTTTCGTAATAATAATGCGTATTGCTTTCCACTCTATGCCAGAAGAATTTTCCTCATATGGAATGCCGACAGTAAATATATATTAAAAATCTTATTTCTATTTCAAACATTCGATTCTAAATTTTAATTCTATCTATTTATAAAAGTGACTATTTTTGAATAAAAATTTTTGTTACGGAGGTATAAAATGATCAGTGACTTCACAAAACACTCCCCAAATGAGTTTTGAGTAATGTATAATAGTTATAGCATCTTAGCTACCTAATAGCCAATAAATCAATCTAGTTCAACCTAGAATATAGTAATAAAAGTGTAAAACAAATATTTACTACCTAAATGCAGGGTGTCCCAGGTACAGGTTACTGTGGATTTCTGGGATGAAAATATGATCATTTAATCCAAGTTACCTTAGTCCAAAAATTCGTAATTTTTGAGATACAGGGTGTCAAAGTTATACTTTTATTTTAGTTTTTCTTAAGTAGCTTTCTTAATAATTGTACTATTTGTATAAGATTCGGTGCTAAGGGGTTTTCTGAGACGAAAAATCGAAATCAGCTCACAGTTTTGTTGTAAATTGTAGGGGGCGCCACTTATTGCACTGTGTATACTTTTAAATTGTCATAAGTTTTTTATACCACTCTGTACGATATTTTTAATTAAATATTCGTATTCTCCACCTTCTCCTGCCTAAAAAGTTCCCAGGAATCCTCATTCACTGTTTTTTGAGCCTGTGGATGAAAATGAGTTATTCAGAATCATAATGGCTCTGCCTAATAAATACTCCAGTGGAATGGATGAAATTCCTATATTTCTATTAAAACACATTGCTTACTACATTAGTAAACCATTAACATTTATAATAAACAACTGATTTTCATTGGGAACTTTCCCAGATTCTCTTAAAATGGCGAAAGTAGTGCCCATTTTTAAAAAGGGTGATATTCATGATCCGGCAAACTATAGGCCAGTGTCTCTTTTGTCGGCGGTGTCAAAGCTGTTTGAGAGGTCAATTTACAACAGACTCTTGCCCTTTCTTTTACAGTGCAATATTCTCTCACCAAACCAATTTGGCTATTTACCAGGAAAATTCATGGAGATGGCCATTTATCAAGCCCTCACAGAAATCATTATGAAACTTGACAGAAATGAAAAAGTGGATGGCCTGTACTTTGATCTCTTGAAGGCTTTTGATACCATAAATTTCTCACTGCTATTCATTAAGCTTGAGAGATATGGGGTGAGGGGAGTGGCCCTGGGGCTTCTGGAGTCATATTTATAAAACCGATCCCAGTCAGTGAATGTTAGGATTAACCTCCGTGACTATTTCTCGGACCCTAACAGCATGTGTAGGGGTGTACCACAAGGATCGATACTAGGTCCACTGCTTTTCTTGTTGTATGTGAACGATTTACCGGACTATCTGCTGCGGCAGCAGGATGTGGATGATGGGGATGGAATGGCTTGTCCATTTGTTGATGACACATCGGTCATTTTGTCAAGCTCTTCTATCGCTAGCCTGTCAGTGATCTGTTTCTCGTATAGTTGCAAGAATGACTGAGTGGTGTGAAAAGAATTACCTTTGTCTTAATGGGAATAAAACGGGTCTTATATTATTTAATAAAAATAAAATACCCACATAATCATTATATGTACGACATGAACTAAAGTCAATACCCAATATAGACAATAAAATTTTTGGGGGTTAATATTGACTCAAGTATTTGTTGGGAAATACATGCAGTGAAACTTCGGTCTAAACTCAATAGTGCTAGTGCTCTTATTAGAAGACTTAGATATATCGTATCATCAAATAGCATACAACTTTTCTATTTTGTTTATGTTCAATCCCAATTAAACTATGGGATTTCTTTCTGGGGATCTTCAAGATTTGCTAGGGATATCTCTAGGGCACAAAAGAGAATTGTGGTGGCATGTGTTATTTACATCCTCTAACGTCGTGTCGACCATACTTTATTGAAATGGGGTTACTTACGGTCCCGGGTCTCTACTTCATGGCTTTGGTCATCTTTGTTAAGAAGAATCCATCATTTTTCTTGACAAATAGAAATGAATATGCTCCAGATATGGCAATCACGAATAGAGGTAGAAACGAATTATGAGCGCCCTACCATGCTACTTCTTTCTTTGAAAAAGGGCCATATTTTAAATGCATAAAGGCATATCGGCTTCTCCCATTGGAGATCAGGAACATTGAGGGGATTAAGAGATTCAAAAGGGAAGCAAAAAGGTTTGCTCTCTCAGAATATTTCTATTCTTTTGATTTTGATCAATAATTTTAGCTATCAATAGTTGTAAGATTTTGTCCTCTGTACGGTGTCTTATATTTTGTTGGCTATATGCATATATTCTACTTTTTTGTGACGTTGCTTTTTTACGTTATGTAATCTTGATGGCAATGAAGGAATGAATAAATAAATAAATAAATAAATAAATAAAAGCTCTCTTGGTAAATGTTGCTCCGAGCAATGGTTGATTACAAATTTATCAATTTGTGGGTAATCTTTTATGCCCTTAGCCAGTTGGTGTTTACATTCTTACTGTTGTTGACCCGTTGGGCTTTAAATTTATTATTGTTGTTAGCCTGTTTGTCTTTAAGCATGCTTCAAATTTCAAAAATTATTCTTATGGACCTGTCCTAAGCCTGGATGAAGTGTGGATGGAATTAAAAAATGGAAACAAACATCCCATTATCCCAGAAACTGTTGTTCAGAGCAACATTTACCAAGAGAACTTTTTTAGACAGAAGAAGGCGGAAAATACGAATATTGAATTAAAAGTATCATACAGAGTGGTACAAAAAAGTTATGACAATTTAAAATGAAGTGCAATAAGTGGCGCCCCCTACAATTTACAACAAAACTATGAGCTGATTTCGATTTCTCATCTCAGAAAACCCCCTAGCACAGAATCTTGTACAAACAGAACAATTATTAAGAAAGCTACTTAAGAAAAACTAAAATAAAAGTATAACTTTGACACTCCATATCTAAAAAATTACGAATTTTTGGACTAAGGTAAGTTGGGTTAAATAGTCATATTTTCATCCCAGAAACCCACAGTAACTCTATGTGCACGAAACACTGGGACACCCTGTATTTGTTTAATTATAAAAAGATAAAATAAAATTATTTTTTCTCTAAAGGAGTAAAGCTCGGTACTGAAAATATATTAACCTCCACCATACTGTTGGGAAATATAGTTTTTAGTTTTTTTTTTTATACCACATAAATCATCAAAAGTAATGTGCACACGTGATAATTTTCGCCTAATCTACACTTTATGCAGAATATTTCAGAATTTTTTCAAAATTTTTTGATCAGTACTTTTTAAGATAAAGAAGAGAAGAGAAAAGTGTGCGCAAGTAATACATCATATACATTTTTGAACTCGTGTTTTCACAATCTTTCATTTGACACCCCACTCGATGACCTTTTAAAATTTTTTTTCTCTTCCAATTTCACCCTGCAAAACCAACTGCTTAAGTCAAAATTTAATTTTCCGAACTACACGGCTTTAATTGGGCCATCAATTCCTATACTAAATTTCAACTTAATATGTCAAATAGGTTCAGAGAAAATCGGGTGTGACAGGTGGATAGATAGACACCAAAGTGATCCCATAAGTGTTCCGTACGGAACACTAATAATCATGTTAAAATGTTCTGATTACAGAAATATTTATAGAATGATCATAGGCCTTTCCGTAATTATCAAAGAAAAATTCTGGGATCTAAGGTTCATTAAACATTCTTACCTGACACTTGGTGGCCAAAGTGGGAACAAGCACACAGCAATAGCACCCAATACCAAAATGGTACCAAATATCCAATAGTGAAATGGTATAGGGTCGTAAATCCAAACATAAGCATCTAAACTGTCCACAAATCTTTGATCATTATGCATTTCAAGTCTGATCTTTTTTTTAATCTTTTCTTTTACAGGCTGGAAAATATTTCCTTTAATCAGGTTAATTTACCATCATGAACTGAACAAATTTTATACTTTATGCTAAATTTAGAATAAATCAATTTAAGATGAACTAATTATCTAAGTAGTATGGAGAAATTTCAGGATTAAAACAAACATTAACTAGGAGGAAGTGATTAGATATTTAATATTTCATCGCGATCAGACTTATCAAGTTGAAATAACTTTCTTTACTAATTTCTTTCACCTATGACGGTACAACATATCTAAGGAGACCTTTACTCTCCAAGTTGAATATACACATAGAACTGAGTACAAAAGCTGTGGAAATAGTCACAAATAGGAGAAAAATACTATTTTTTTTCTCAGAACCTGTTTGGGACCTTTTATGTATAAGTTCTCAGAATAGTAGAGCTGCCCTGAAGATCACTTTAACTGTTACCGCATCGCATTTCAGTCAGCGTACAAGTGCGGCCGTACTTTATTGGTTAGAACGTCGCCTTTCTCTTCTAATTCAAAGTATACATATTATTGCTACATAAGATCTATGTCCGCTGAATATAACCAATATGTATCTCAGTTGTAGACGAAATCTCAGGTAGAAATATCTTTAGAGAAAGGCCTACAAGGTCGGAAACTTTCATTTTATCGTTTGATTGAGGCCTTGAAAGCCCATATTCGTTGATAAAAGCAAAGTTATTTTTAACAAGATAGCAGTTTTTTAAACGCAATAATAGAGAGATTTTGCAACGCTTATTTTCCACATGCCTTTGTCCTTATCGTTATCTCAAGCATGTGCAGTATTAACTCGAAGGAAGCATTCATCTTCTATAAACTTAAGAGATTTTTTTTTATTCATTTCATTGTTAAGCAGACACAGTAATTAGTGTTAGATGGGTCAATACAAGTTTCTAAATTAAAGCTTTGTCTAGCAGGTTTCTATCACTTTCTTCAATATTTCCAAAGTAATATGAATGTGTAATAAATAAAATTTCATTTCAAATTAGCACTATACACACTGTGATAGACTGCAAAATCCTAACATAATCTGAACACTAATTTACTGTTGTCAGTGTTATTTGCAATAAAAGATTATTGTTTTAATTTTAATGTATTTTCTTAGTGGTTTGTATATGTAAGAAGGAAAAAAAAAACAGGCCCGGGCCCTATCATAATAGCAATAAGAATAACGAACTACAAATAACCTCTCTTATAAGTCCCTAAAGAAGGGAAATCGTTATCCTTAATAAAGGTTTCCCTTATTTTGTTTAAATACTGCGCACGCTCCAAATGTTGGGCGCATGCGTCAAATAACGATAACAGCTGAATCCTTATATCTAATTTCTTACTACTTTACTACTGCGCACGCTACCAAAATAAGCGTTGTAAAATCTCTTTACTATAACGCATTATCCTAAAAGCCCAATGTGGGATACAATGTTTTAGGTTAAACTATAAAAAAATACAGACCATATTCATTTCAATAGATAATGAATGTTCTTTATGTAAAGTCATAAACAAAACATAATTTTAAAAACCGCAATTAGTAAAGTTTAGAATAAATATTATTTTCAAATATATGTATATTTATAAGGACTAATTTGGCATTTCTGCATTTTAAACGATTTTCTTACTTTAAGACAAGTTCTCTTGTAGAAAGTGTAAATTTTATTAAAATATTCTGCAGTATATATTGCAGTAGTATTATTCCCTGTAAAAATTATGATTTTATTCTAGGAAAAATTATTATTACCGAGGTCTGCAGTCTTAATATTTGGTTAATATTAGCATATTTATAAATAAACAGTACTTGTTTAATTTATAGCTTTTATCTTATTAACACTTTATTATTTTTGCATAATATAAATTAATAAGTCAGGAGGATTTTTAGCCTAAAAAAACTGTCTCAAGATCAAACTTTTTATATACAAGTGAAAACTTTACCGAATAACAAAAGCAGGGAAGCGGCACAGTTTATCTCATCCAAATTTAGCGGTTTAATTTTTTTAGTCAAGTTTTTTCTATGTCACTTTGTTCTACCAGACTGTATATGCAATTAGGGTAATGTTTTTCATGAACATATATTTTTCTATTCCCTCATAAGTCTTAAATCACTGGATGGATTTTAATGAAGAATAGCTCAAAAGATTAGTCATGATTAGGCAAGTGAGACTATAACTATATGAAAAATTCAATATGGATGATGCTAAATGAGACATTTTGCCAACATGAAAATTTTTTAAAACTGCAGCAAGTTGAGTTTCAGGTTCTTTACATTTCAGGAATCCTAGATCATAAAAAATATAGTCTACATTTTCTGTTGACCTATCTGTTGGAAGGTCAACACTCTAACAAAAAAGTATATCAAATTTAAATTTAATGCACATATAACACTTGAAGCAGGAAGAAACTTATAAATTTTAAGCCACATTGATAATGGGAAAAGGGGTGAAAGATATATGACAAATTTTGTATAGTTTCAATGGTATTATAAGAATTTTTCCTGGTACTTAGTTGGGATCATAAACAAACTATGGGCAATATTATTTATAGTCAAACTATAAAAGGCTTAAGGTGGTGGAGGTTGGAGGGATTGTTTTGAATATATTGTGTTATTTTTTCAACAACTGAAAATCATGCTATTTGTTCATTATTTTCAATCTTAACAAAAATAGTATGTAAAGAGATGTAATTACTAAAACAAAATACTTTCTAAAACTTGTATTTTTATGAGAAGTACTGGGTAAATAACTTTATTGATTTTTCTATCTAAAATGATAGATAATGATTGTACAAAGTATATTAAATAAGAGCTTATCAATGATACTGGTAATTTTATTTTTGTGAAAATGTCTACTCTCCTGAACAACATTCCCCTGTCAGAGTGACACAAAGGACTCTTAGAACACTTACAATAATATCATAGGTATAAGCTGTTTCTGGATGCTACACAAAAATAGAAGATAGTCACTTGAAGACTTTTTACCAATTATTCAAAAAAAAAGTAACCAACTATTGATAACATGAGTCAGCATCTTAGATTAAAATGCAAAATAAACTCTTACTGTCCTATTTAACTAATATACTCGTTCAGTAATATTATTTATAACTTACCATTCACATTAAAAGTTAAAAAAGTATATTTGTACAACCATTGCTGAATTGTTAAAAACACTGTTACATTAGAACTAACCTGTAAATTCTATACCTGTTATATTGTATATGTAGTGTTATTTTCACCTTTGTAAAATATTTTGTAATTTTACATATTTTAAATTTTTTCTTTCATCCTAATTTATTGTCCATCTAAATATTGTTATTTATAATTTTATTTTTACTAATTATATGTCTTATTAATTTTAAGTTATTTATATTTTATTAAATTTAATTTGTAATTATTATTAAAAATCATTTATATACGAGTACTTATATTTTAATCTACTAATAGATATAATAGTATATTATTCTCCATACCAGTGTTTGAAGCACTGCTTAGAGGATTAGTACACCATATTTTGTACATTCTACAAATCTGTTAAGAAAGAAACTTCCAAAAAAAAAAAACATCTTAGGACAATTTTGACCAAATTTTCTCCATTAGTAGAAAAATGGCCATACAAAAATTTAACTTCAACAGAACTGCTAAAAAACAAAAAATTTTACCATTTACACTCATCATTAAAACATACCTTTTCATTTGAATCTTTTCCTTCAACCACACTGCTCTCAGCATCTGTACCTTTATTTTGTTCAGGTTTCTTACTCTTTTTTTCCTCATCACCAGATTCTTGTTCTTTTTTCTTCTCTTTCTTTTTACCTTTTAATTCTAAAAATATAAACAATATTCTATGCAATACCATCTATTCCTAGTTTAAAATGTATTTATGAAAGCATTAATATTATTATTTCAATCAACCTAAAACTTTATTCTAAATAAATTATTTTTTTTACCTTGTTCAGAAACTGGAACTTTTCGAGCACGGTGATAAAATTTGTGTTCCAACATGACATGAAGCCAATCAATAATGTCATCTCTACTTTTAAAAACAGGATTATCACCTTTTGCAAAATTAGACTCTAGTAGAGCATCTACAGCCCTTTTGCCTATAAATAAAATTATTTGGTATTATTTTATATATATAGGGTGTCTCAAAAACTAACTTATTCCCTTCAAGGGCTGTGAGGGCAGCTCAATAACTCACCAGAATATGTAAATATAAACTTAGTAAAAAATTGTTAGATTTTAAGGTATTGACACTTCTATGAATTTCGTGAAAGTACACCTTAGACCAGTATATCATGTACATATATATACATATATATATATACATATATATACATATATATACATATATTATATATATATATATATATATATATATATATATATATATATATATATATATATATATATATATATATATATATATATATATATACATATATATACATATATATACATATATATACATATATATACATATACATATATATACATATACATATATATACATATACATATATATACATATATATACATATATACATATACATATATATACATATACATATATATACATATACATATACATATATATATATACATATATATATATATATATATATATATATATATATATATATATATATATATATATATATATATATATATATATATAGATGTGAAAAGTTGTAAAATGGAAATAGGTTTTTTTTTTTTCTAATATTTACTGTGTAAAAACACATTATTATATAAAAATGTCCATAGAAAAATAGAAATATACTCAAAGTGTTTTCTAAGTTGGGAAGGTTATTGTAACACCTTCAAATATTCACTAAAATAAGTCATTTTGCTAAAAAGTTTATGTAAAAGTGGTAAAATTTCGGTACGGCGGCTTTTCAGAAAAAGGAAAGTTCTTTTTTTTTTAAATAGGTTTAAAATGGCCTAATTTTGAAAAACTTACGAAAAAAATCGGAGGGGTATTTGCTAACCTGAACTAAATAATCAGCAAGTACAAAATACATTAAATAATGAAGAAAAATCTCCTATCTTAATGTGAAAAAATGATGGCTGTGCTATATTAGTGACTGGAGACCAAGTTAGTTGAGGTTAGTAAAAACGGCGCCCCCAGATTTTTCCTCGTAAATGTTTAAAAATTAGGCCAAATTGGGCCTATTCCAAAAAACCTCCTTTTTCTGTAAAGCTCACATATCAAAATTTTACCGTAAAAATTAAGTGGTAAAGTACATGTGGCCTTCAAAGCTTCTTGCATTTCTTAATTTAATGCAGCCTTATAACTATAATAATATATGAAGAAAAGTAAGTAAAAAGAGAAAGACAAAAACAGTCTCGAATCACCCAACCTAGATCATCTAAACTTTTTTATATTTTTTAGTGTGGCTTTTTTAAACAGACTGTATATGGTCAAATAACTTTATTTAGTGGATACACATCCCAACTTATGCATATAGTAATTATTAAAATAAAATAACTCATTTTTAAAAAATATATTGCCATATTCCAAAATAGGTATAATATATGAAGACAATACCTGTAAAATATTCTACATTGTGATTTAAAAACTTTGTCTTTTTGATTGGAACATTTTTTCTCATCCATTTTGCTATCTTATATTCATCTTTGCTCGGTTTATTTCCCACTTCCTCTCCAGAAGCTACATATTCCTAAAATGCAACAAAGAACCTATTAATATCATTCTAATTTTGGACCTCTCAAGAATTAGTTCAGCTTATTTATTTTGAAAAAGAGATAGTTGGGAATGCAGTAAATAAAATACAATATCAAGGTTTAATAGACTTTAACGAGTTTTAAAATTAATAGTCTAAAAGGCATTATAATTATTGTATACAATTTTACATTCATTTACTAAGGTGTGCACATATTTATTGGAATAAAAACCACCAGACCATAAAGCAAAGTTGTCCGTGTTCTGTTTATGTTTGCAAGGTATAATCAATAACTACGCAGTCAATAAACTAAAATAAGCACAAAATCAAGCATTTTACTATTATTTGGTGTGAATTACACAAAAACAAAACGGAAGAAGCAACGTCATTCATTACAATAGGTTTTTAATTTGCTATATACCATATTTTGCAATTTTTATTTACATAATTTCGAAGTAAACACATACGAACTCCATAAATATATATATTTTTTTTTGATAAAATAATCAGGACAATACGCTAAAAGGAAAATAATAAAAAACAATTAATAACTTACGTCTTTACGTTTTCTACTCCGTTTCTTATCCGCCATCTTGACACAATGCCAACAAACTGACAGTTAGAACAGACGTAGATGACAGGTATGACAGATGTGGAGGGGGCAGCCTTAAAGGAGTTTGAATCTCGGTAAGAAACCGGATCAATTCGGTGATCATTTCATGGGTAAGGTTTTAAAGTCATCCCAATTAAAAGTGTTTATGTTAATAAATAAAGGAGAAACTTTGCTTTAGGCTTCGGAAGTCTATTTTTTCCTCTTTTTGGAAATTAGAGTTCTTTCTATTAAAATAAAAATGTACCGGGGTACATTTATAGTAGCTTTGGAAGAAAGGAGATAAAAGAAATCGTCAAATGGTAAACCGAATCCGAATCGGTACCGAGCACACTGAGAAAAACGATACCGTACCGACAAATCAGGGAGCGGCCTTAAAACCAAACCGTTTTCGAGTTATTTGAGTTGGTTACTCTTTGCTGGCAATTCCTGTATAATATGGCGAAATATTAAACCTATAAAACTTTTTAAAAAACATTTACCTCTACAAACAATAGACTTAGTCGAAAATGTCATTCAAAATCCATTTCTAGAATGTCTTTGGCATTTTCTTAAATACATTTACTATTATTGAAATATAAAAAGAACCATTTCAAATAAAATAAATTAGAACTGTCCCAAAAAAAGTTTTTCAAAAATACTTCGTTGGGACTCCGATTATATCGATGAGATCAAGAACTTGTCCTACTTTTTTTTCACTTAGAAAAATATGCCTTACACACGTAAATAAACCGACCATCTACTAAAGCAATTAAAAAAAGTAATAATTGATAACAACCATAAACTCAATTGTTAAGTAAAAATTCTATGTGGCTTGGTAATTTATTTGGTTTACCCGACAAACTCTCGCTACATTAAATCATTCAAACGATCGAGGATGACCTATCCAAACACCACAAGCAATTTTTGTTAATTTAATCCATAGACATAGAGGATGGACTGAGTGTTCCGTATCCCGCTGTGAAGTAAATACGGACGCAAAATGTGAGAGAGGCAAGGCTAATGAGCGGCCAGTAGCTCTCTCTTTCTAGAAGGTCGCTAAGCTATGGCGCGGCCCTCTTGAAAATAATATTTCTAAGTGTTCTATTTGAACTAAAATCGGGTGGCGGCTTTTCTCGCTTTACATTCCGTCTCGAGGTACTGCGCCTTGTGTATTGTAGGACTACAGAAAAGAGACAGAGATTGGCCGCATAGTCGCTTTGTCTCTTTCTAGACAGTGGTCAATTTTCTAAGGTTAATGCTCAGTCCATCCTCTGTCTATAATTTAGTCATATGCTACAAGCTTGGAAAGAACTACTTTAATATTCGTCTATGATCGTTGTGATGACATATGACAATTCGTAGTTTCGCTTTCTAAACTAGCTTAATGACGATACTCAGAAAAAATATCTCAAATTCCTGTAACCAGCTCTTTCCATAAGAAGATGAAAGATCCACTATAGAAACTTTGTTATAGATTTTAAATGGGTTTACCCATAGACATAGAGGATGGACTGAGCATTAACCTCACAAAATTGACCACTCTCTAGAAAGAGACAAAGCGACTGTACGGCCAATACCTGTATCTTTTCTGTAAGCCTGTAAAAAAACAACGCGCAGTACTCCAAGATGGAATTCAAGGCGAGAAAAGCTCCCATCCGATTTTAGTTCAAATAGAACACACACAGAAATATTATTTTCAAGAGCACCGAAGCTTAGCGGAATTCTAGAAAGAGAAAGCTACTGGTCGCTCATTCGCTTTGTCTCTCTCACACTTTTGCGTCCATATTTACTTCACAGCGAGATACGAAACACTCAGTCCATCCTCTATGTCTATGGGTTTACCAAAAAAA
>CM032455.1:111313167-111360667 GCA_019049505.1 Pachyrhynchus sulphureomaculatus
ACACAACGTAGGTCTTCGAACGATTTTGCCTGTTTATGCCTGTTCTGTGTTAAAAGCCACACATTCACATAGGATGTGCACTGTTTCTTCTTGTTCCCCCACATAGTGTGCATGTCGTGGACCCATTGTTGATACCCTTTTTATGTAAATGTTTCCAACATCTATGATATGACTATCTGTTGATTGTCGTTTTTACCACCTGTTTTGGTGGCTCTGATGCCGATCTACAGTACCCCATGATACTATGCATAAAAAGAACTATTAGATTTATTAAGGCACGATAATTTTAACTTGCAAATTAGTGAAGGACAAGTAATAACGAATAGGGACAAAGTAAACTCAGAAATAAACACCTACTGTAATCAACTCTACAGGCCTAAAACAACACCTAATGAAGAACAAAGAAAACAGACTAGAAAGAAAATAAAAAATATAGGTTCAGAAGAACTGCCAGAGATTACTCTAGAGGAAGTCAATATGAACTGAAGAAAATGAAGTGTAACAAAGCAGCAGGACCTGATGGTATTTTATCGGAAATGTTGTTGGAAGCAAAAGAGGACTTAAACAACAAACTTTTCAACATGTGTCTAGAAACTGGCAAAATACCAACATTATGGCATAAAGCAAAAGTAATACTTCTACACAAAAAGGGAGATATCAGAAAGTTAGATAATTACCGCCCGATTAGCTTACTATTTCACATTTATAAACTTTTGACTAAAATCATCTCCAGTAGATTGAAAAATAAGTTAGATTCCTACCAGCCATGCGAACAGGCTGGTTTTAGATCCGGCTATAGCACACATATCTTACAGAAGAGCAATGAATACAATTTCGAACTCTACAACATAGCCTTCATAGACTATGAGAAGGCTTTTGATTCTATTGAAATGTGGGCAATCATTAATGGCTTGAACAACTGTATAATTGATTCTAGATACACTACCCTAATCAAAGATATATATGAAAATACAAAGATGTACATAAAACCTAGTATAGAACAAATATGTATAGGGAGAGGTGTAAGATATACAATCTCTCCTAAGTTATTTATTACAGCTCTAGAAGACGCCAACTAGATTTGACAAAGAAGGGCCTAAAGATAGATGGTGTGTATCTGAGTCATGTAAGGTTCGCAGACCATATTGTAATCATCAGTAGTAATCCGCGAGTTACAAGAAATGAAAAATGAGCTAAATTACCACTCATAGACAATTGGTCTTAAAATGAGTAAAAGTAAGAAAAATATTAACCGACACTAATAAGAGCATAGTTATAAATTTAGAAGGAACAACTCTCGAGATTGTTAAGAATTATGTGTATCTGGAGCAAAAAATTACTACGAGAGACAGTGTCTCGAATGAAATTTCAAGAAGAATCAAGCTTGGATGCTGCGCATTCTGGAAATTAAGTTATATGTTCAAAGATAAAGCCATCTCAAATAAGTTAAAGGCCAAAGTTTACGATCAGTGCATCCTACCCGTAATTACATATGGCGCTGAAACTTGGACACCGAATAAAGCCGATATATAAAAACTAGCTCGGACCCAGAGAGCACACGAAAGACAGATGATCGGGATAAAACTTAAAGATAGAAAGAAACAAGTGGATACGTGAACAAACGAAATTAAAGGATATTATAGAGTACATAATAGAAAGAAAGTGGCAATGAGCTGGACATGTAGTACGCACGACCGATGATCGATGGATCAAGCGAAGATTTGAATGGAGACCACAAGAGCAGAAAAGGAGCGTGAGACGCCCCAAAACAAGATGGCGATATACAGAGGGTTGCGGATATTGGATGGATGACAGCTGCAAATAGATTGAGATGGAAATTCTGGGGGAAGACCTACATCCAACATTGGATAGAACTAGGTTTATAGTGATAGTGAATTTTCTATATCCGAATTTTACATTTTATTAATAATTTTACTAGTTTTAATAGAAAGAGCAGGAATATGGAAATTAAATTACACAAAAAGCATCGCGCAGTTATAAAATTCCTCAGTAAAGGAAGGATCAAAAGTAATCCGTGAGAGAATCTCCCAGGTGTACGACAATGAGGGCTTATCTTATTTTTAATTAAAATTTTGGTTTGAACAATTTTTAATGGGCAGAGGCTCATTTCAGGATGACCCCACATCAGGAAGACCAGTTTAGGCAAGAACTGAGGAAACCATCAGGCTTGTTGAGAATTTGCTGTTGTCAAATCGAGGAATTAAGATCCCAGTGCTTGCTATAGAAGCTGGAGTATCGGAAACTACAGTTTTCAAAAATGTGTACCAAAATTTAGGAATGAGAAAAGTTTCTGCACAATGATTCCTTACACTCTTCACACCCTTACATTAGACCAGAAATGGGTGACGAAAGAAATTTCTCTCATTGGGCCGCTATAGAGCACGATGAAAGTTTTTTTTTACGTATTGCCACAGCCAATGAGACTTTGATGTTCTCTCGAGGTCCTCTCACGAATCAGTGGGTTCTCCACCTCCAAACGAAAACTAAGTTGTCTTCTGGTGAATTTTGCTTACTGAATAGATCAAAAGAGGTCCACAATTATTAAAAGGGTTTATAGAAGAACAATCTAAAGCCAGAAGCAGACCATTAGAGAAAATTTTCGAAATTTATGGAAGACCAAAAGTTTGCTGTTGCACAAATGTAGTTTCAGCCATGGCCGAAAGTTGGGATTCATGATTTAGAACATACACAATCCTCTGTAGTATTGATTTCGTGCCTTCAAACATATGAAAAATGACCTCAGGGGCCGAAAGTTATTCTCAGATAATGAGTTGAAAGCCACAGTAGTATCGTTTTTTAAGGAACAAACAAAAGATTTTCTTATGAATGGAATGAAACAACTCAAGAAGTGCTGAACTAAGTGTATTAGTGTAGAGGATAGTTACGGAGAATTTTTTTTAAGCTCTGAGTTTTCTTTCATAGCTAGGCTAATAATAAATCGATATATACATATATATATATATATATATATATATATATATATATATATATATATATATATATATATATATATATATTACGTTGTTAAACTATTACTGTTAAACTATTTTACTGACTACACTGACTTATTAATTTAAGTAAAAAATCATCGCTCGAACACTACTCCTGTTGTCATTTTTCTGACGCCGTAGTGTCGGTTTACCAGCGAATCAGACTGAATCATTACGAATGAACACCGAATTACTTTTATTTTTGAGAATATTCCAAGGAAACAAATTACATAATACAAGACACAAATACATACTTAAAAATCGGACTATGTTAATAAAAACAAAATAAAGAACTTTTTTTCGTAAGTTAAGAAACCAACAAATTATATTGACAAAATTTTTAGTATATAAGTAAACTTAAAAGTAATTCTTAAATCTATTTTACCAGGCAATTAAATTTGTAAACATAAATTCAACAAAATATATAAATTCACGATTCTTTAGTAAAAGCCCATTAAGTCTTAAATTTTTGAGGTGCCCGGCTTTTAAAAAATCCTTTCTAAGGTATAGTCTGTTAAGTAAGAATGTGTCCGCGATAATTCATTTTTGGTGAATTCGACATAAGATCGGTAAAGGGAACCTTTTTTTCTACGACGCATTTGAGTAAAAGTATCAGTCGATTCCGAACTTTCGTCGAAATCACGTAAAATCCAAAATGAGTCATGCGTTGGTTTGAGATAGTCTTTCTCTTTTCCCACCCAAAGAGGCCTAAAATGATACATTCCGCAGCCGCTAAATATGCCGTTTGTGAAGAGGTGGGTAAATCGTTTTAACGATACAAAAAATGTCGACGACTTGCCAAAACGTGACTCGGTAGGCAAAGTTACTCCGAAAGTGGAAAACCGAATCGTGTCTTTGTTTTCACGGGACTCGAAATGCACTGCGTCAAGGAGCGGCAAAATTGAGAAAATTGAGTTTGAATATGTTCCATGACACCGTTCGACAACATTTTCGTGCTCATGACATCAAATTCTGAAGCACGTTGGAAAATCTTTGCCGGACGAAAATCCCGTCGCAAGGCGGCTCGCTTGGGTCCACGATAAGATACTAGAGTGGCCCTCATAATCGCCGCACGCCAACCCCATTGAAAACGTTTGGATCCTTGTAAAGAGAAAGCTCAGAGGAAAGACTCTGAGGACTTTGACTCAGTTGTCTCACGAGATTTAAAAAGTCTGCAGAGTATGTAGAAAATCTGAACTAACCTGACGTGTCAGGAATACATACATATTTTTTGGCAATCTCATATTATTTTACATTTATTGGTCTGCTAATTAGAAATTGTACAGCATGTAACGATGAAATGTCTCGCATTTTCTTCTCTTTACAGTCGAAAATGAACGAACGGAACGAATTATAGTAGTACTAAGTCTTCAAACATAAAAGTAAATTGATTTTTCTCCCAAGACTAGGTTAAATAGACACATTTCTACCCATTCAATGTGAAGATTAACAGCTTAAAGAAAAATATGTACTGGTATATCAGATTTCTTGAAAATCGGCAACTGCGAGTCCTGTCAATCTCCTTGTTAATTTTTTAATTGTGAACATCTGTATGATATATTTTTGTTTAAATTATTTTTAGGTGCTGGCGAAAGTGGGAAAAGTACCTTAGTAAAGCAAATGAAAATAATCCACGCTGATGGATTCACTCACACAGAATTAAGCAGCTTTCGTCCAACGGTATTAGATAATCTTCTTTCGTCCATGAAATATGTTTTGGCTGGGATGGGCTTGCTTCGAATAAATTTGGAACATATTAGGAATAAGGCAAGTATATTAACTTCGCTACTTGCTTATTCTAAGTCTAAAAACTGCCTGCTAAAAAGTTTGTTAAAGTCATACATAAGTTGTAAAATAAATCCCGAGCTTGGCTGTTTCTCAATAAAGGATAACTTTTACCAAGCATGGTTACGGAGCTGCCATATTATCAAAAATGAAATGAAACGTGGTATTACAAAAATAGGTAAACATAGAAGAGTTCCAAAGATATGAAAACTGAACTCTTCAAAATATATAAAATATTGAGAATAATAATAGTTAAATACTTTTCCTAAAACTGGCTGAAATTAATAAAGAAAATACCTGTCTAAGTTAGACAGGTATCAACCACGTGAACAAGCAGGATTTAGATGGGGATACAGCACTTTGGATCATCTTTAAACGATTAGATTACTAGTGGAAAAAGCAAATTAATATAAGGTCACCTTGTGGATAGCAATGGTTGACTATGAAAAAGCTTTTGATTCAGTAGAGATATGGGCTTAACTCCTTAAGTAACAGCAGAGTCGACGAAAGATACACAACTCTTCTTGAATACATATATAAAAATGCCACATCACAAATAATGCTTGAAGAAAAAACAAAATCAAAAGTAAAAGAGGAATTAGACAAGGCAACTCAATATCCCAAAGCTGTTCATGTTGATTCTAGAAGACATGTTCAAATCCCTAAAGTAGGAAAGGAAAGGAATTAAGATTGTCAGATGATGTCACTCTGATCGCCAACACAAAAGAAGAAGTTAAAGAAATACGGATGGAATTAAATAACAGGTCTAGAAATAGATCTAAAAATAAATTTCACCAAAACCAAATATTTGAACAACGCAACTCAAGATAACAGCCAGGAACTATAAATAGAAGGTGCAAGAATAGGAAAGGTACACACATTCATATATTTAAGACAAAAAATTAAAATATCAAAAAATAATTTAAAAGCTGACTTGGATAGAAGAGTCTCATTAGCTTGGTCTGTGTTCGAGGGGTTACAATCTACATTTAAATTGGATATCCCAAATACAATAAAAGTATTAACATATGGTATTAAAATCTGGGCTTTAAAAAAAGTATAATAAATAAACTTCAGGTAACCCAAAGAGCAATTAAGAGGAGAATGCTAAATATTAGATTTCAAGATTGTATTGCTAACATCAAGATATGAAAAAGATCAAAAGTGACAGATGTAATACAACGAATATGTATATGAAAGTGGAATTGTGCGGAGCATATGATAACAGATGAACACGCCATATAGTGGAATGGAGGCCTAGAGAACATAAAAGATGCAGAGGTAGACCACAGACAAGATGGACGGACGACATAAAAAGATTAGCGGGCACGATTGGATACAAAAAGCAAACAAGAGAGCTCATTGAAGACAAATAATATTGAGTATAACAACATTTTTATACAATGACACTAATTTTTTATCTAGTTTTATTTGACATTCCTTTTACTTAACTTGCTAAAAGAAAATATTGTATTTGTGAAAGGTCACATAAATCTGTCAGAATTTTGTCACAATAAATCTTGAACGAAATCAGATATATATTTCAAATTTAGTGCACATATAATACTTGAAGTAGGAACATAGTTTTTGTGTAAACGGGGTGTGGGTTGATAAATTTTGTTTATTTTTTTAGTTTTTGGTCGCTACAATGAACAAAGTTTAATCATAATTATTTATCTAAGATATAAGGGCCTTAAGGGGTGGGGGGAGGAAGGTGTTAGAAGAGTTTAATGAAAAGTCGAAAAGATTCATCATGATTTGGCGGAGGAGACTATATAACGATATTTCTATAAAAAAAAATCAATGTGGCGAACGACAAATAATATTTTGTCAATATGAAAAATTTTTAAAATCATACCAAGTTGAATTCTGGGTTTTTTGCATGTTTTCTACTTCAGGCTTCCGAGCTCAAAGAAAAAAAACATATTCTTCCATTTCTGTTAGCCTGTTTGTTGGCTGGATAACTCTCCAACAAAATGATATATTAAATTTAAATTTTGTACACATGTAATTCTTCAAGTAGGAATGAAACCTATATTTTTTTTTGGGGAATCACTTAGATTTGGTCTAAATTAAATCATAAATATAATGTAAATATTTTAATTATGAGATTTATCAGTAGAAAAGATTTTTTTTTAATAAATTTTATACCTACCATTCAAAATTTCACTTTATAAAAATTAAACAAGTTGAATGGGAAATTCTTTCCCACCGCCCATACTTCTTCGATATTTCCCCTTCTGGCTATCATATATTCCGTTCTTTACTTCCGTCACTAGAAGCAAATCTGACATTCCGAAAAAAAACCGGCCAAGCGCAATTGGGACTTGCACAATTAGTGTTCTGCACGGTGATTGCTCTTGAAAAATAAAAAATTTTGTTTTACGAATATATACAATGATCAGTGACTTCATAAAACACACTCCAAATAAGTTTTCAACAAACTTTGTTTCCGACCTTTGTTTTTATATACCAGATAAATTATTAAAGGTAATGCACCCGTGATAATTTTCGTTCAATTTACACCTTATGGAGAATATTCCAGAATTTTTTTGGAAATTTTCTGATTAGTATTCTTAGAGATAGGGTGGGGGGACAGCGATTTTTGGCGGTTTTTTTAAAATAATGTAAAGAAAAATTTGCACGTGTATTACATCTTATACGTGTATATATTTTTGAACTAGTGTTTCACTTCCAATTTCTTCTTCTTCCGACTTATAGCCTGTTTTCTTTGTTTCAAGTTTTCAGTTTGGTGTGAGAGACAAACAGACGGACGAACGGACACCGAACTGATCCCATAAGTGTTCCGTATAGAACACAAAAAAGGTATCGCCAACTTTTTTCAATCAAAACCTTATGCGTTTTATACTACAGGAAATAAAAACCTACCAAAACGTTCAGAAGAAGTAGACGAAAACAATAGAAATTACAAAATAATTTTTATTTATCTTTCAAATAAATGGTTTTAAAATATGTAAAAAGAAACATTAATTATTAAATTTAGACCTGATATATCGGCATTTTAATTTTGGTATCTGTCAGTCAAAATATAATTTTTACATTTATGGGCAAATGTTTTATTCAGCGATGGATTTATGAACTTTTTCTAATAGCATTATCTAAATAAAGAAAGTCGATAATTAAGAAGTTATAAACATTTTTATTTTGAGAGGTATTAATGTGAAAAACATATTTATAAAAATCAGTCTTCAACTTGCACAATGAAAAGGACATACGACATGATTTACTCGAAAGTATCATTCAAAGTCTTAGAACCTAATTAAAATTGGAAACGTTTTTTATAATCTAGGACCTTTGAAAAAAAAATCTTAGGGCGAGGATATTTCACCTATAGTCTCTTTAGTGAAAGAAGTAAAAATGTTTGTGTACAAATTGAAAATATTTTGTAAAATTTTAAACATCTCTATGCCTTTGCTCTTGCTTTACTTTGCTATTGAATTTAAAATTAAAATAAGCGAGAACATTACAGGAAATATATCATCACCAGGAGGAATTAGACGAGTCCTAGTCAGTTTTTATTCAATCTTTTAATGGATAAAATATGAGAAGACATAGTAGTAGGAATGGGATGCAGAATGAGTAACAACAGAATTAGTTTTATTTGTTACGCAAACGATGCGGCGCTGATCGCCGAAAGTGAAGACCTACAGAGTCAACTTTTTAAATTTGATCAAGCCTATAGAGAGCTTAATATAAACTGAAAAGACCAAAAGCATCACTATTGCCAAGAACCCCATCAGGTGCAAACTCATAGTGGAAGATAAACCCATCGAACAGTTAACCCAGTTCAAATACCTTAATGTGGACCTATCAAGCTATGATGACCCAATCAGAGAACTCGGAGGATTATTTAATAAAGCAGCAGTTACGTAAGGCTGCTTAAAATATGTTGTATGGACGAATCAATATATGTGAACAGATAGCAAGGCTAAAATATACAAGACTTGCATCAGACCCATAATGACCTATAGAAAATAGAATTACGAGAAGATACTAATACAACAAAAAGAATGCTACGTACCGCCGAAATAAAAACCGTAAGAATAATAGTTGTTAAAACAAGAAAGGATAGGATATGGAATACTGACTTCAGGGAACAATGTGGCATGCAAGACGTGGTAAGTTGGAGAAGACAAAGAAGAAGACCACGTAAAAAAATGGTGGAGCACAGACTACCAAGGATTGCTCTGGAGGGAAAACCAGCAAGCAAACGTCCACCGGAGAGACCACCAAAAGATGGAGATAGTTGGCAATCTACCTCTCAAGAAATCCCACAACCTCGGAATTAATAGATCATCAGATCTATAAAAAAATTAAGAAGAAGAAGAAGAATTTAATGGCAAATCAATACATTTTTCAATGTTAAAGCTTAGTCAGATTAAAATTTATACAACAGCGGTTAAGAATTAATAATGTAATATTTTAGGTACACGCTAAAAATGTTCTAGCAGCCGACAGCTGCTTCGATATGAGTTTTACAGTCTTGCCAGATGTAGCTGCTTCACTGCAGGCTTTGTGGTCAGATAGAGGAGTAAGATTAGCAGTTGCAAGAGGATATGAATATGAGTTAAATGATTCTGCTTTATAGTAAGTGTTTTTTAAGTTTTAAAAGTGAACAGGTTAATTAGATTTTAATGTCCTAATGTTCTCTATGTTGGAAATGTGGAATCTTTGGCACCACTACACCAAACACTTTATTTTTACGCTCGACGCGCGTTTCGCTAACCATGTTAGCTTCATCAGGAGCGATGATTGACTAAAGCTAAACTACAAATCTACCCTATTTATATTTAGCTTAACACCTGAATTACTCAGGCGGAACTAATAGCATAGGTAAGGCCATCAGTTCCGGTTAAGTAACCAGTAGAGGGGACTATAAGGAATAGGCCCTCTGTTTTTATTTAAACTACTTTTACATTTTATAATTCCCATACTTTCGTATGCGTTCAACAATTTCCTAGCAGATACATTTTTAATTAATCTTAGATTATCTAATGTTACAGAATGATGAGTTATAAAATTAGTTGTAATGATTGCGACAAAAAGTATGTTGGGCAAACAAAAAGGTCAATTAAAACACGATTTAAAGAACATTTAGCACATTTAAAATACAGTAGAGTAGAAAAGTCTAGCATTGCCGAACATGCCCTTGAAGCTGATTATACTGTAACATTAGATAATCTAAGATTAATTAAAAATGTATCTGATAGGAAATTGTTGAACGCATACGAAAGTAAGGAAATTATAAAATGTAAAAGTAGTTTAAATAAAGACAGAGTGCCTATTCCTTATAGTCCCCTTTACTGGCTACTTGACCGGAACTGATGGCCTCGCCTATGCCATTAATTCCGCCTGAGTAGTTCAGGTGTTAGGCTAAGTATAAATAGGTAGATTTGTAGCTTAGCTTAAGTCAATCATCGCTCCTGATGAAGCTAGTATGGTTAGCGAAAAGGGTGCCGAGTGCAAAAATAAAGTGTTTGGTGTAGTGGTGATATATAATGAATAGTTCTAATGTCCTGCCTGAAACAATACTATGAATAAGAAAATATCAAAAAAGGCTAAAATAATTACGTAACTTAACTTATTTGCTATGAAATATATTTCTTACGACCAATAATTCCCATATTGGTGTGCTTCATAGTTTTGTATAAATAAAAATTTCTGTACCCAAAATTTCAAAATTTGACTTGCTAAACTAACTAAAAATTATTTTACCGATTCTTTTTTCTAAGTTTATTTGAAAACATGGAACGAATCTGTGATCCAAAATACGTGCCAAATCCGACTGATGTCTTGCGGGCAAGAGTTAGGACTCAAGGTATTATCGAGACACAATTTCGCATACAAGACATGATCATAAACATGTACGACGTTGGAGGACAAAGGTCTCAAAGGAGGAAGTGGATTTATTGTTTTGACGACGTTAAGGCTGTACTTTTCGTCATTTCATTGAGTGGATATGATATGACGCTCATTGTAAGTAATACAATTATATTTTATTTTAAATTGCCTATTTCTCATCTGTTGTATGTGTGTCGCACGGAAATTACAGGGTACTTTCTTAATAAATGCTATTTACAAAATGACCCATTTGTTAAGAAAACTAAACCTGTGCAAGTTGGTAAAAATGTATTGTACCGGAAAAGCTTTAAACATGTAGTGCAACAATTTATTAAAGCAGTTTTACAACACACGCACACACACACACATAAACAACAGAATAATGGATATTCCCATAATTGTTAGCGAGTCAATTATAACAAAGCTTCTATCAGATTACATATATGAGGGCCGCCACTAGATGGCGCTATTGAGATGTGACATTACCATTGTAAAATCTGACATTGTGTGGCAGCTCAGAAATGGGCCGAGTAGTTTCTTTATAGTGAGCGTTTAAAAAAAAAAACAGTTTTGTGAACAAATGGAAATTTCACGTGAAGGTTGATTTGTTATGATTTTAGTAAATGCCTAACCTAACAGCAATGTCTCGAATCACTTCCTTCAACTTTTGGTATGAATCACCATCAGAAAAGACTGTTTACAGTTGGTTTGTAGAATTTCTTCATGATCGTGCTTTCGTCGGCGATAAATTTTGTGAAGATCTACCAAAATCGGTCGTTGTTCCAAAAAACATCGATGCTGTGCGCAACATGATTGAAAGGGATCGGCATATGACTTACCGTGAGATAGAGGCATCCTTAGGCATATTGAAGACTGCAGTACATTCGATTTTGCATGAACATTTAGCTGTGAAAAAGATCTGTCCCGATGGATTCCGCATAATTTGACCAAAACTCAAAAACTGGCTCGTGTCAACCGGTACAAGGAATTGCTCAAAAAAAATTCGACCGAGGACATATAACATCGTAACAGGAGACGAAACTTGGATTTATTCGTACGAGCCAACAACTAGGCAACAATCAACTGTTTGGGTGTTCCAAGATGAACAGAATCCAACAAAAGTGGTTCGTTCGCGAAGCACTTCCAAGAAAATGATCGCTTGTTTCTTTGGTTATACTGGACATGTTGCAACCATTGTTTTAGATGAAGAGCAACGTGAATCGTTTTTCCGCACGCGTGCCTCTCCTGTAGCG
The DNA here is from genome assembly GCA_019049505.1 of Pachyrhynchus sulphureomaculatus. NCBI lineage: Eukaryota > Metazoa > Arthropoda > Insecta > Coleoptera > Curculionidae > Pachyrhynchus > Pachyrhynchus sulphureomaculatus. The sequence continues at coordinate 111,325,079 of CM032455.1, forward strand.
CTTTACTTATTCATAAAAAAATAATAACCGTCCAAGTGCAAGTCGGACTTGCGCAATTAGTGTTCCATACGTTGATAGCTTTTAAAATAAAATTTTTTGTTACGGAGATATCAGTGATTGTGACTTCACAAAACACACCCCAAATGAGTTTACAACAAAGTTTGTTTCCGATCTCTACTGAAAACTGATGACCTTGAAATTAAGTATTAAAGGTAAATGCACTCGTGATAATTTTCTGTGGCGAATATTCCACAATTTTTTAAAATTTTTTTGATCAATACTTTCCGAGATACGCGGGAACAGCGATTTTTCGCAATTGTTTAAAAGTAATACAAAGAAAAGTGTGCCCAATTATTACATTATATATATTTTTGAACTCATGTTTTTACAAACTTTCATTTGACACCCCACTCGATAACCTGGTAATTTTTTTTTCACTTCCGATTTCATCAACCAAAAACTAATGCCTTAAGTCAAAATTCAACTTTCAAAACTACACAGCTCTGATGAGTGCCAAATTTCAACTTTCTATGTCAAATAGTTTCGGACGAAATCCGGTCTGACAGACAGACGGACAGACACGAAGTGATCTTACAAGTATTCCATACGGAACACTAAAAATAACAATTCCTAGGAAAAAGTAGAAACATGGCTTACTTTAATGTGAACAGTTGACATGATGGTAACTCTGGGATTCACTCGCGAGGTTTGAAGTTAGAATATATAAGAGCTCAAAATTCCCTATTATTTAAAACTTATCCGGGTAATGATAATAATATCTCACGATGTATTTTGTATAAACCGAGAAGTACGAAAGAAGTATTCAAATTAATTAACACTCCGAATGTTTTAAAAACAAAAGTGAAATTTAAAAAGATTAAAACACATTTCAGTTACTTAATAGAACCGAGAAACCTAGAAATTTCTCAAATATAGAAAAAATCCGGGAGAACCTTTAAGACGGAGAAAAATATGATATAATTATTTATGTAAAATACAGATCCACTAATTTCGATTAACTTTGAGACTTTGCAAACCCGATTGTTTCTTTGGTATCTATATCTATCAAACATATTTCGCTTTATAAAAAGAAGGTGTGATAATACAAACATAGTGAAATCCAAACGTCATTCAACCATTAGTATTTTAATTAGGGTCCGTGGCTCCAGTAAAAAGTAGAAAGTTTGTTTCCTGAATTTTGAAAGTTTTCCAAGTAAATACGAAGTTGACTCAGTCTGTCGGCACTAATTGTCACAATTGTGATATTTTAGTATGATTTTGCTACAAGGAAATCTATAGATGATGGCGCCCTGGGCATCCACTACTAGAAAGGCCCAATTCCACCTCATCACAATTTTTTGTCATTCTTAGCATTTTAAATAAAATTGACATAAGGGTTAATTTTATTAAGGGGTTACATACACCTGGGCGCTACAAAAAGAATGTATATTTAAAAAAATATTTTAAAGGTTGTTAAGTGAATAATACAAAAGAATGGCGATTATATATTTTTATTGTACCTTAAATTATAAGGAAAAGATTTTTTTTTAAACATTTTTTATCGGGTTAAATGGACCACTGATAAAAACTGTGGCGCCTCCTTGTCTGCAGGATAACTTCACAAAAAACCAATCAGCAAAAATAAAAATTAATCTTGTAAAATAATGAAGTAATTAAAAATTGTCGTTTTTTTTTCAAAGATAAAAAAATTAGGGTGTTTTAAACTTTACTATGCAATTTTCCACCAAAAAATTTATGTTTAACTATTGATAAAAAAATTGTCTATTAGAAAAATTTAAAAAAAAACCTCTCGACATTTTGTAGAAAAAGTAATTAAGATTAAAAAAAAAGTTAAAAAATATTTAAAATTGACTGAGTAATATTGCAGACAGTGTCTGGGACAGGTAGAGGTCCCAATCCGACGCCAGGTCACATTTAATGCTATAACTTTGCAATGGAATGGAATATTCTTAAAAAATTTTTTTGTTCTTAGAAGTATAGAGAATAAAAATCCGTAAAAAAAATCGATTTTTTTTTAATTTAAGTGTTGTATTGCTTGATTATTCCATTTCTTTAATTATTAAACTTGGACTAAAAGTTTTTGACTCTATATATATACATACATACATACATATATATATATATATATATATATATATATATATATATATATATATATATATATATATATATATATATATATATTTCTTTTTGTAGGAAGATCCAAATGTAAACAGACTGGAAGAAAGCCTGAATCTTTTTGGACAAATTGTCAACAATCCATTTTTCAGAGAGGCTTCCTTTGTGCTGTTTTTAAACAAGTTTGATCTCTTTAGAGAGAAAATTCTCTATTCGAATAGGCATTTAAGGCTGTATTTTCCCGATTATAAAGGTAATAACAATAGTAATACCTACTATTAATATATAAAAAACAACACGTGCAGATGCGTTTGAACGCGTCTGGAAAGTTGATTTAAAAGTACAAAGAACTTTCGTTTTAATTATTCTGTTTTATTTGGTTGCAGATCTTTATCTGTAATTTTTAAGTTTTTTAAGATTAAAAAGCAAAGCTAAATTGCTTAAAATATAAGCAAAAATATTTTCCTATATTATGCGTGATACAAATAGTGCCTGTATGCACATGCAAATAAAGTACGTTTTTTTTGTATCACTGAAAGAGTTGCTAAAAATAGAGAGATTTTGCAACGTTTATTTTTCAAATACCTTTGTCCTTATCGTTATCTTAAGCCTGCACAGTATTAACGCGAAGAAATTGCGAGGTTAGGTTAATATTCATCTTCTAGGGGATTTTTTTTCATTCATTTCATGGTTAAGCACACCGGTTATTAGCATTTGATGGGTCAAGTTTTTAAATTAAAGTTGAGTCTAGCATGTTTCTATCACTTCCTTCAATATTTCCAAGGTAATACGAATGTGCGATAAAATTTCATTTAAAATTAGCACTACACACACTGTAATGCTATTATGCCAAAAATTGCAAAATTTGAACACATCATTTCAATTTTACTGTATTTTCTTAGTGGTTTGTATACCTAGGTAGGAAAAGAAAACAGGCCCTACCATAATAGCGATAAGAATAGCGAACTTTAAATAACCTCTCTTGTAAGTTTCTAAACAAAGGAAATCGTTATCCTTAATAAAGGCTTCTCTTATTTTGTTTCAATACTACGCAAGCTCCAAATGGTGGGCGCATGCTTCAAATAAAGATAAAAGCAGTAGGCTACCAAAATAAGCGTTGCAAAATCTCTCTAATAATGGTGGTTTAGCCTCTTTGATAATGATAACAGCAGAGTCTTTTGTATTTAATTTCTTCCCTTTACTACTGCGCAAGCTCCAAACGCTGGGCGCATGCTTCCAATAAAGATAAAAGCAGTAAGCTACCAAAATAAGCATTGCAAAATCTCTGTAATGTTTTAGCTTCTTTGATAATAGCAAGTCAGTATCATAAAACATATTTTGGTACCAAATACTATAAAAATAATCTCTATGGTCGTAAAATAGGTATAGTTTAACACAACAATAATAGTATGTACAACGTAAGATTTTACCTATTTTAGTAACAACGTTGATATCAAATGGCATTTGATAAGTCATCAGGTGATTGTGCCTGTAAAATGATCATTTTTATATCGTTTTGTCAGTCTTTAAACTATAACATACTGCTTGGCACTTGCGTTGCTGTTAATTTAAAGGAAATATATTATGTTGACTTTTGACGGTTTTAGAATTAATGAAGGATCTAGTTTCAAATTCAATTCAGTTTTGTCCAATTTTCATAATTGAAACATTTCAAATTGACAGAAATGATAATGAGCAGGTTTTGCTTCTATTGCTCACAAAGTAATATAGATGACAGTTTAAAAACGAAAGTTTTTATGGTCGCAACCTCTCCTATACCCAATCTCTAATATTTTTCCTGCATCCCCTTGCTCTTCCCTCCCTACAACACTCGTTCATGACGTACTTCTTCTCTACCTCACATAGACCTCCTACAAATTTTAAACTTCCATCACTTACACCTTATCAAACACGATCTCTTAGGTCCTCGCTCAATACCTGCAAAAATTAAAAATTCTTCAACCTACATTATCTGGACATTCCATTTTTTGATCATTTTTTATTTCCTATCTCCAGCTCCTCAAATTCAAATCCACACAAATTTGATAAATCCTTCTCTTCCTAATCGTTACAGATGGCTCTAAAGCTCAAAACAGAGGAGGCTCAGCAGTAATTGAGGGCTACTCCATCGAAAGATTTAAACTAAGCACTTTATTCCATTCTCTTTACAGAATTACTATCAATCACCGAATCCTTGAAAATAGCACTCAAATCCAAACTTGAGCAAAACTACTTAATTATATCTGAATATTTTCCAATCTGTCAGATCCTGTCAACCTTCAACACCCCACGGAACTCAAATTCGTGACTGAATATGTTTTACTTGCCCACAAAATGTAACATTCATATTCCTTTGGATTATCAGTAACATCGCTATTTAGGGTAATGCACTAACAGACTTAAATGTCAAAGATGCTAGCCAAAAGGGCGATCCTACTAAGTCCGTAGGCTCCTTTGAAACTTCAAAAACCATCCTAACTGAATATTTAACGAATTATTTCAATTCCACTGGAAAAAACTTTTCATTAGTCATTCCCACCTAAGTGTCTTTTAAACATGAAATATATTCTCTCGTTTCAAGAATTTCTCCTTTAAAAATATCTGCTAGGGTTTTTAGTTTTATATGATCCACGGAGGTCCAGTAATTTCAGGATATCATCGGTCATCCACGCTTTGTGTTTGGTTCTACTGCTTTTCAGCTTATTTCGACTAACGGCTACTACAGATATTTTAAATAGATTCCAAATGCCTTCAATGTTATTTTCATTGAATGAAACCTGACAAACTTTAATTTATATTATTTATTATACATTATTATATTATTTATTATTATTTCAGGCCCTGATCGAGACGTAGACAGAGGCGCACTGTTCATTCAACATAAATTTATTCTTCGAAACGGGGATTCTAGAAAAGTATTGTACCCTCACTTCTGCACTGCCACTGATACTGCAAACGTGCAAGTTGTCTTCCAGTCTGTGATGGAAATGGTTATTTCCGCTAATTTAGGTCAAGTTACGTTATTGTAAATTATATATTGGTCGAGTATTCAATTTATCTTTGGCATCAGTTGTCTCTTTGTCCTCGTCAGAGTAGCTGGCATAGAGCGATCGATTCCATCGCTGAATTTTGAGTGTTTGTCTATACTTTTTTTAAAAGCTTCAAAAAGTAAGTTTAACTCAGATGTGGGGGTCGACTGATACCAATTCCGAAATCGACAATAGCGACTTTTGAAGTGTCCACATTCACTGAATTTTTTAATGTTTTCACTGTTAGTAGACTGTGCCAAAAGTTACAGCCTGTCACATCAAAATGAAGTGTAATTAATAATAAAAAAATTGATTTTAGATTATCATAGATTTTCAAATTAATATTACCTATTTCAAACTTTCTGATTGTCATTTCATCCCTTTCCTGTTACACTATAAAGCTACAGTTGGCACACACAAATATTTGATCATAGTACACTCCCACACTGTCTTAATTTTGATCAATAAAATTCAAGATTAACTACTTTTAATATGTAATTTACAATCCACAAAAATATATTTATTTCCATTTTAACTCCATATAGGTCTACTCTAATGTCCCATCCCAAATACAACGGTAACATTTATAATTTATTGTTATAATACTTCTCGTACTACTACTCGTACTGTTTCTAGTTCACTATGTTCTTATTTTTCTTATTCTATATATCTAGGAAATTCTTTCATTACTAAATTTAGTTTCTTGTGAGGAAGCCAAATATGACAACAAAAAAAATTGCAATTTGTCAAATCGGACAGATTTCAAAGTCAACTAGGATTTTTTTTAAATCCTAGTTGGTGCTTCCACATATTAGCACACCATTAAATAGCATTTTTCTGTCCTATAAAAATATATAACACTATTGGACTGAATTTTATTTTTTAGATTGCTCACCCGATTTACCTTTTTTTGATTTGTGGTACCAAAAAATATTTAGTTTATTATGAGGAAGACAAATATGATAACACAAAATTTGTCACTTGTCAAATTTGACAGTTTATAAAGCCAACTAGAATTTTTTTTAAAGGTACCTTCTATGTATGAGTACACCATTAAATAGTACGTTTACAAAATATATGATGATTTATTTTCAGTCCTTGCTGTTATAACGAGCCTTCAGGTTATTGAACGGAATTTTAACCATTAAGAGGCTGACTCGATTTACTATCGACTTTCAATTTGGCATAAAAAAAATTCGTTTACTAGCAAAATTAGGTTTTTTTGTGGAAAAGCAAAATATGATAGCAGAAAATTTATCACTTTTCCAATAATATGTGGAGGATGCCTTTTTAAAAAATCTAGTTGACTTTGCAATCTGTCAAATTTGACAGGTGACAAATTTCTTGTTATCATATTTGGGTGAGCCAGTTAAACGTTAAGATTTGGTTTAATAACTCAAATGCCCTTTATATTGATAACGACTGAAAATAAATATAAAAAGTTATGTATTTTTGTAAAGAAATTGAAAAACGCTATTTAATAGTGTGCTTATATGTAAAGGTTGCCATTTAAAAAAATCCTAGTCGGCAGTGTAATCTGTCAAGTTTGACAAGTGATATTATATTTAGCTTCCTCATAAAAAACTAAGTTTAGTACTGAAAGAATTTTCTTAGGGTGTAGAATAGGTAAATTGGATGAGACACTGAGAAAAATGTTCCTGACATCAGTTTTAAAAAAAACGAAAACAAATTTTTTAAATTTGTTTGAAAATCATGTTACTAAAACTCATGAAATCACATAACCACGTTTTCTGTCTAGGTTAAGTAACTAAAGAATTAAAGCAGGTTCCGAGTCAGATTATACGCTATATTTTATTGCAAGAATATATACTGTGTGTATCACAAATAGACGGGTCATTTTTACTGAACTGATTTAATAAATTCTTTATGATGGAATCCTTTAATTTATATGTGAGTGTACATGATCATAGGTACTACAACTCATATACTTCATATGGGGTCATTATTTTCTCTGAATCAATTTATAGAATTCTTTTTTAAAGACAAAAACTTACATGAGTGATATAGTATTACTACTATCACTACCCCAAAATCACCAAATAAGTTAAAAAAATTTATTCTGGATGGGTGCAGTAATGTAGAAAGTAATATATATTATTTGGTTTTTATAAGGGACTATTATGTGTCATATTGAGTGCCAATATCCATATGGATACTAGATAAAATATGATAAAGATGTGATTAATTTTTGTGAACAACAATATATATAGAAAGTACATATTATTGCTGGTGAAGCTACTCTGATTAGTACTGTCATAAATTTGAAATATGAAGTATTGTTTGAGGTTTTCAAATGCTGATCACAGTTCTTAATGTTTTATGAGATTACAACAAAATTTTAAAATCGGTCGATCTTTACTTTCTTAAATGTGAGGCGGATTTTAACGTTTAAAATATTAAAAATTCAATTGCGAAGCGTTTTTGCAAAACTTGATATTACATACTGTCATATAGGTATGATTTGTATTAAATATATTTGATAAGAGACGGGCAAACGAGCACAGTTAATTTTTTTAGCGCTTATTACGAATATGGGGGATTCAGACCCTTCAGGGCCCTAGAGGGCCGGTTATGTCATTTCAGATCGAAAACCAAATACTTGATCACAGCGATGCCATAATACAAAGGTTCAACAGCTGAGACTGACCGTTGTTAATCAGACGTCGTCTAGATTAGATTAATTTAAGATAGTTAGTTACCTTTAAAAGCACTGGCACGGTCCGGGACTGTGATATTTCTAATGATCGTTTTTATTTATGCATAAATAGATTAAAAAATTAACGGCGCAAGTTGGTCTATCTCGTACCAAAAATTTCTATTAATTCTAATAGAAGCTAAAACAACAATAACCAGTGTGTAGGTAGAGATGTTGAATTTTGTAAAAATACTCCAAATTTAAGAGGCAACTGCAAAAAGTTTTTTATGAGAAATAATTTTGAGACTGGTTTAAGCTTGCTATTTAAATTAAATTTACCCACTATGCACTATGTGGAAATTTTTAAATTATTATTAGAAACTTCTACTTTTTTTTACATTAGTATAAAAAAATATGCCCTGTGAATTCAAATAAGTAACAGAAGAATTTATATTTAAGTTTTGTTGCCTGTATGCAATATTTCTTTTAGTTCCTGCTATATTAAGTTTTAGAACCTTTTTTTATATAAATATATAATTGCTTTTTTTAGAATATATTTTAGTCGTAGATAAATAAAAGAAAGACTAAAAATTATGTAATCACTTTACAGCTCTGGATCATGACAACACATTAAGTGTACAGTTTAAAACTGACAGACAAAACAATTAAAGCTTACCACATGGTCATTTGAGAGATCTCGGAACAAATTTGGCACATATTTTAAAAATTTAGCTAATTGTCATCAATTTGCTGGATCTTGGCAATTTTACACTCCACAACAATTGTTAATTCTGTATAAACCTCAAATTCGACCAACGATGGAATACTGATCCCAGGTTTGAGGTTCTGCTCCCAAACATACACTGCATTTGTTGGATTCTATTCAAACGAGAGCTGGTCGCCGGCTTGGAGATTCGGAATCTTGATGCATTGAACATCGAAGAACGGTGGGCGACTTGTGTCTATTCTACACGTATTTTCATGGAAAGTGTTCGATGGATGTAGCCCGCTTAATTCCCCCCAAAGCGGTACATGCTAGAAATACACGTCGCGCTAACCCTTCACGTCCGGATGAAGTTCAGCTTATCACTCGTCGTACAACCCTTTTCAAGTAGTCTTTCATATGGATAACTTCATCCCTTTGGAATGATTTGCCCAGGACTTTATTTCCCATCGAGTACAATTTACAGCGATTCAAGACCAACGTGAATCGATTTTTTTCGCTCAAGTGTCGCTCCTGTAGCGCTTTAGCGATTTTCGTGCAGCATGTGTGCTATGTCCATAAGAAAAAATATATGTATTCACTTTACCAACCAAGCAGGAAATAGCTACACGTTATTGTCGTGTGTTTTGTATGCCAATTTTAAGCTTACTCAATCAATTGTCTAGTTTTACACAGCAACTTATATTCAATTTTAATCAACTTGCTGTCACATTATTGACATTTTGACTATTAGGTTAATATTAACTTCCATAACAATACTTGGTAACCTTAATTACTAAGTACTTAAAACTACACTATTTTACTTTCTTCTTCAATTGTAATTGGGTATAAAACAGTCCTAAATTTGTTTGGATTATCGACTGTTAATAGAATAAGCTAAACAAATTCAGGTACCTCATAGTACCTTGATATGTGATAAAAAACCACCTGTAACTTTTCATAAAAAATAAGTTAAGTACAATGCTGAAGCCATTTTTTTAGATTTTATTTTTTCGCGATAGCGTCTGTAACTGGTGGCGCATGTATTAAAGATGATCTATTATTAAAAATATGATTTTCGTTAGAAAGTTTTGTTCAGTAGGGGTCAAGTGTTTATTGGGTTAAGTATTTTTTTATTTTAAGCGTGTTTCAAAATGTAAAAACAAATAATGTTTAAGGGCAGAAAATATAGTTATCGCTACAGAAAGACAATCGGCTGAAACAAAACGTCGACGCAAAACGAAGCCGGCTGGCCATCACCATCGACTTTCTTAGAGACTCCATTCAAGTAGGGTATTATATGTAGCAATAATACGGATAAATATACGTGGCGCCTCTAAATCTCGACGAGGCACATTTTAATAACCCCGCGGTAACCAGTGGGCTTCATTTTCCATGAGTTTGTCTTTCTGTAGCGATAGCTACATTTTCTGCGGTTTAACTTAATTCTATCAATAGCTTATTGCATAATAGCATTTAGTTTCTTTTGTTACGTTCAACTTTATAAAGTTCACACTCATAATCTTCAAAAAAATTTAATATTTATTTCGCTATAGCTGAAGTTAAATTAGGGATTAATATGCGCGATTTTCAATAAATAAACTAATATTCTTGTGTAGTTGAATAAAATTGATCTTCGATTCAGAAATTAATATGAAGTCACCTATTGGCGGTACTCATTAATTTTCGTTTTTATTTTAAATGCATTTTATTTTATTTAATTTATCTAGGATTTTAAAAAGGTCTTCCGTTTATATTTTCAGTGTTCCGTACGGAAGACTTATGGGATCACTTCGGTGTCTGTCTGTCCATCTGTCACACCCGATTCTTTCCGAGAGTAGTTGACATAGAAAGTGGAAATTTGGAATAAATATAGAAATTGATGGGTCAATCAGGGATTTGTGGGTTGGGGGGGGGGGGGTGAAATCGGAAGTGAAAAAAAAGTTTACTAGGTCATCGAGTAGGGTGTCAAATGAAAGCTTGTGAAAACACGAGTTCAACATTATAATATGATGTAACGCTTCGTACACTTTTCTTTGTATTAATTTTAAAAAATGGCCAAAAACTCTGTCCCCCATCCTATCTTGAAAAGTACTGATCAAAAAAATTTTAAAAAAATTCTGGAATAGTGTAAATAAAGTGCAGATTCAGCGAAAATTATTACGAGTGCATTACGTTTGGTAATTTTTCTGGTATTAAAACAACTATGCAGCATGACAGAATGGTGAAGATTTGGAAAGTTGGGAATTCAACCGGGACTAAGACGTACGAAATCACAGTACGTATTCGGCGAAATTTGTTTATAATTAAATATTTAGATAGTAAATATTTGTATTAAACTTTTACTATTAGGTTCTAGATTGAGCTAGATTCATTTATTGGCTATTAGTTAACTAATTTTTATTTTAAAGGTAATTACGGTACGGGACACTAATTGCGCAAGTCCAACTAACACTTGAAGGGTTTATTTTCTGTAGTAAAGGCCTAAATGATAATTTAGGCCTTTACTACAGAAAATTTTTATGTTGATATTCAAAGGCAGAGAAACAACTAATCCTGTTGCCAATGAAATACAGCTTGAAATTTCAAATATAATATATTTAAGTAAAAGTCAAAGTTCATATTCGTAGACCCAATTATCTAGAATATCACAAAATTTCAATTTTAAACATTTTCGTAACACTTCTACTGGAAAGATTTTTTATTCTTCACAGTAAAAACCTATTAAATTGGAAAATTATTTTAATTTTATTACTGTTTAAATTCATACTTTAATTTGATTGACTTCGCTCATCTCGTGACATTATCAAATCCTATGGAAAAAATATTTTCGATTTAGAAGATTAGTAGAATTAAGCTGAGAATCCACCGGTGAGCATACCTTATTTAAAGAATATAATTAGAAAAAGATAGCTTACAGACGCTGGATCTACCACTGATTATAAAAAATTATCCATTAATTGGAAAGTGACAATTTTGCCAACAAATACAGAAAAAATAATAGTTGAAAACAGCATTTTTGTCGGTTAATTCCTTATCATATATCGTGGTCAAATTTAAATAGAGAATATAATTGTGTTTATTGATAATAAAGTCTTTATTTTACTTGTCTGCGATTTGGCCCAAGAAAAAGGTGTAAATTTATATATATATATATATATATATATATATATATATATATATATATATATATATATATATATATATATATATATATATATATATATATATATATATATATACATATACATATACATACATGTGACCGGTGAGCATACTTTCCTTATTTAAATAATATAATTAGAAAAAGATAGCTTACAGACGCTGGATCTACCACTGATTATAAAAATTTATCCATTAATTGGAAAGTGACAATTTTGCCAACAAATACAGAAAAAATAATCGTTGAAAACAGCATTTTTGTCGGTTAGTTCCTTATCATATATCGTGGTCAAATTTAAAATAGAGAATATAATTGTGTTTATTGATAATAAAGTCTTTATTTTACTTGTCTGCGATTTGGCCCAAGAAAAAGGTGTAAATATTTATATATATATATATATATATATATATATATATATATATATATATATATATATATTTATATATTTATATATTTATATATTTATATATATATTTATATATATTTATATATATTTATATTTATATATATATATATATTTATATATATTTATATTTATATATGTATATATATATATATATATATATATATATATATATATATATATATATATATATATATATATATATATTGGAAAATATAGAAATTATACCGCTGGTCGGTAATTTTATTGTTGTCTCCTAAATTTTAAGTCTTAAAATAAGGTATATTAATAATTTTCTCTTTTTACTGGGCTGCTATAATAAAACGGTTTTATAATTTGCATTACAGATGCTTATATTGTTATTGTTAAAGAAAAAGATGCGACGATTCGGTCCCCTAAATATATGGCGATCCATGAATTTCAGAAAAAGACATAAATAAATAAACAACCTCATTAATTCAATTATATTTGCCTCGTGGTGTAATAGGGGCTGCATTCTCTGGAATCTTTTTCGTACAATATACAAGTACTTTTACTCTCTAAATTTAAGATATTCTGTATATTTTACTGTTTTAGTAAGATCTCTGCTTTGTGTTCAAGAAAAATTGCCAAAATATTATTAAGCTTTTGATATAATTAAAAGTCTTGTGCCTTAAAATAATTATTATATACTATTTTATATAATTATATAAAAATACAAAAAAAAAACAAAAATCTCTTAATATAAGTCTGAAGATCAGAATGGTCCTGTCAATTTTGGGAATTAATTAATGTGAATAATATTGTTACAACATTTCTTTTTGTAAATCTGCATACTTGTAGGGCCTACTTGGAAGTGAACATCTTTAATCTTCAACTAATCGCCATGAATGGATGGATTATAAATACGAGCATCCATTAAAAAAAATAATTAAGGAAGGTGTAGGAGTAGCCTTTTTTCTTTGTAGCTGAGATCATTGCACCAATTAAAATGCAAAATAAACAAGAAATTTGAGTGAGAACACAAAGCCATTTTGGAAAAGTTGAGTGAAATAGTTATCATTAGAGACCGGATTATATGCAACATAAAAATCTTGAAATATGCATGCAAATATGCATGAAAAATGCTTAAAATATGCATGAAAAGGGTCAAAATAAGCAATATTAAATAATAATAAAAGTTGTAATTTTTAGTTTTTATTTCAAAATCAGCATAAAATTAACAAGTTATCGACGATGTTTAAATTTAATTAACAATTATTTAACATTTTTTAAAATTATTTAACATTTGTATTCTTGTACACGTAAACAATAAGGTATTGTTCCAAATGTTGGGTAGTAAATATGTGTCTTCGATCACTTAAAATATTTTTATAAGTGGAAAAAGACCGTTCCACATCCACTGAGGTAACTGGGCAGTATTTGAATTTGAGTGCTATGTTAACACTTATTGTTTCTGGCAAAAGTTCACCCGTCCCATTAATAAAACTATCAATTTGACACAAAGGTTCATTGTGTTATTGCACAAAATATTTTCAAACTTTTCTTTAACTCTACACATCTGGCAATGTGGAGTTTATTGGACGGATTTTATTCATTAACTGAATTGATTCGGTCAATCCCAAACCTCGAGTTTTTTCGTCGTAATTTTGGATATTCCCTTGGCACTATAACCTAATCGATGTTTAGACTATTGCAGGTAATGTCCAGACGGGACATTAACAATATCCTGAGCAATTCAGTTGCCTAGTAATACCGAGAAATATTGTAAATATAGGGAAAATATGCATCATTACTAGATTTTGGGTAAAATATGCAATAATCGGTGAGAATGGCCTAAATAGGCAAATGCATATGAAAATATGCAAATGCACATAATCCGGTCTTTAGTTATCATACTATTCCCGTCACCTTAACATTTAAGTAATTTTCATATTCATAATTGAAGTTTAAAATGGATTCCAGATCAATTTGATTACCCTTGATTCATATGTAACTTCCATTCGCATTAGGATTATAGCAATTTTAAGAATGGAATTGTTATACCAAAATTATTCACATAAATACTACAGTATTTTTGAGTTCTATTAACTCTATTTACTTACAATGAAAATAAGTTAAGATCTACAATATAAAAAAAACGAAACTGTTTAATTCTTAGGTGTATTGTACTTGATAAATCTTAGATATTACTTTTTGGTGCGATAAATTATAGACTATTCTGATCTTAAATGATTTTACGCAGCCAGCTTAAAAAAGTAGAGGGAGGTATTTGTTAAACAAATATGATGGATAACTTCATTTTTTGATAGTATCCTTGAATTTTGAATATTAAAGAATTCTGCTTAGATATGTTAGGATTTAGACTTTATACCCTTTGTATTGGGTGTGTGAATTAATTTTGACCGATTTTTCTGCAAAAATATACCTTTATTGTAAAAAAAATGGTTACGAATTGATCATTCAAAGTATTGTCCATCGCTAGTTACTACTTTCTCCTATCTTTGCGGCAGCATATGAATACCACGTTAAAAGAACGACCCATCTTTTGAGGCTATCCACAATTTGACCCATTTTTTGGTATTCTCATAAGAATGGAAGAATTGTTCAGACAGGCCGTGTGTCATCGATCGGAACAAGTGATAATCAGAAGGAGAAGTGTCTGGTGAATACGGCGGGTGAGGTAGGAAATTCCATCCAAAAGCTTCTAGCGTTTCCTTGACGGGTTTTGCAACATGTGGCCGAGCGTCTTGTTGAAAAATCACTTTGTCGTGTCTTTTGGCATGTTACGGTCGTTTTTCCTTTAACGCTCGGCTCATTTGCATCGGTTGTTGTCGGTAATATTCCCCAGTAATAGTTTCGTTGGGTCGGAGCAGCTCATAATATACAACACCAGATACACAGCATAAGCTTGGAGCAACGAATATTCGGCCTTGGCGAAGATGTTGATGGCCTCACCCATGATTTTTTGCGTTTTACATTGTCGTGGCGTAGCCATTTCTCATCACCAGTTACGATACGATGCAAATAACCTTTCCGATTGTGCCGTTGAAGCAGTTGTTCACAGTTGAAAAATCGCCTTTCAACGTCTCGGTTTCAATTCGTACGGCATCCAATTTCGTTGCTTTTGAATCTTTCTCAGTGCATGTAAGCGCTTGAAAACGGTTGTGCGATCAACTCCTAATAATTCTGCAAGTTCTTTTTCCATTTGACACGGATCTTCATCTAGTAATGCATCCAATTCTTCATCTTTAAACTTTTTCGGCGGGGCCTGGAAGTTGTTTATCTCCCGTGTCGAAACTAGTACTCACGTACTTTTATCGATGGATTATAATCACCATAGGTTTCCGGCAGCTATCGAGGACTTTCAGCAGAGCTTTTCTTGGAATTAAACAAGAAAAGTGGTGTTTTGTTGGCACGTAATTCGACATATTCAATGCTCAAAGAAATATGTTCTTTACACTTCGGCAAAATAATATAATATATACTAAAAATTAAAGTCTAATGATGGCGCTTCACCGTGAATATAGCAACAGTATGCCCCGATGCGTTATAATACAAGTTATGCCCTCTCTTAGAAATCCCTCAAAATTAATTCACACTCCTTATGTTTTAAAATCGAAATTTTATATAGTGTAAGGGCCACAGTCGTGCTTATATATAGAGGGAGGGCCATCAAACCGTTTAATATTTTTCAAAGTTTTTTCTTTATTGAAAAGATTAAACCTCCTAATTAATTATGAAATATAGTTTCATGGCTGTTACTGCTGAGCACACGATTATCGGACTTAGTACGCAAAAGATCGATTGTTTCACAGATGGTGTAGCACGTTGTGCCCTTTGCTCGAACCAAAGCTGCTCCAAATCGTCTAATCGTGGCCACAAAAAAACTGTTATAATGTCTCTGTAACGCACTCCATCTACTAAAACGTTGTTGCTAGCTTCATCTTCAAAGAAAAAAGTGTCAATATGCCACCACTCTAAAAACCCATATCAAACAGTCACTCTTTCAGGATGCATTGGCTTTTTGACAAGTACGTGTGGATTTTCAGTACCCCAAATTCTATAGTTTTGCTTGTTTACATATCCTCCGAAATGAAAATGAGCTTTGTCCGAAAAGATGATTTTGCGAGTAAAACCGACGTCATTTTTCAACTCTTTAAAGCCCACACAAAAAAGCGGTAACGAAGCGGATGAGTGAGTTGAACCTTGTAAGCAAATAATCCGAGATCTTTATTCAAAGTAGTAGAGGTTCTTGAGTTTTCAAACACACTTTGGGCAACAGCAGCAATATTTTTGTCTTTGTGCGCACTGGACGAGTACAAAGATAGGTTAGGCTATTAATAAGCATGCTAGTTTCACGAATTTTCTTTACAAATTTCCTTACACTGCTGAAAGGGTTTGATTTGGACCAAAATTTCTTTTTAACTTTCTCACAGGTTCTGCAATACAGCACTCACTTTGGAAATAATTTTTGAATATTTCCCAGCGTTATTCAAGTGTAACTCGATTCATTTCGTACCGCGAAGGGTTAACACTATAGACATAGCGGATGGACTAAGCATTAACTTCATAAAATTGACCACTCTCTAGAAAGAGACAAAGCGATTGTGCGGCCAATACCTGTCCCTTTTCTGTAGGCCCGTAATAAACAAGGCGTAGTACCCCGAAACGGAATTCAAGGCGAGAAAAGCCCCATACCCGATTTTAGTTCAAATAGAACACACACAGAGACAGCTACTAGCCATTCATTCGCTTTGTCTCTCTCGCACTTTTGCGTCCATATTTACTTCACAGCGGTATACGGAACACTCGGTCCATCCTCTATGTTTGTGGGTAACCCTAAATGTGTTTCAATATTTTAGGCGCCTTTGTGTTGACAGCGTCGAAATAACACATAGTTTAAAAACTATGGTAATTTAGGCAAATATTGCAGCACGTCTGTGGCAAATAAGACGTAAAATTTCAA
Source organism: Pachyrhynchus sulphureomaculatus (assembly GCA_019049505.1). NCBI lineage: Eukaryota > Metazoa > Arthropoda > Insecta > Coleoptera > Curculionidae > Pachyrhynchus > Pachyrhynchus sulphureomaculatus. The sequence goes on from CM032455.1 coordinate 111,342,120, forward strand.
TTTTAAAATATACAAAGGGTATAAAATCTAAATCTTAACACACAGCAGAATTTTTCAACATATATGTCAGTGATGGCTTACTAATTACTAAAGTAAAGATCCATATATATGTGAACAGATCGGCCATCTTGACTGGGTAATTTGCTGTCGATATAAAAATAGCCTATCGCGATTTCTCAATTGGTAATCCCAAAATTCGCCTCGAAAACAAACACTTATATGTATGAACTCATGTCAGTCTTTTTTCACGTGGCCGGAGCAGAGGTAAATAATAGAGGTTTTTTTTTTTAATTTTAAGTTGGCAGTGAATCGCCCGGCCAAGATAGCCGACCTATCACCACATATATATATGGCCATTTTGAAACTGACCCCAGTCCCTTGTCTATGATTTACATTCCTTTTTTCTAAACTGGCTGGAACTGTAAATTATTGTCTGTGATGAAGTGCCTTATACATATTTATCACAATAATTGTGATCTTGAAAACATGTGCATTATTAAATACTTTAGCTTAAGAACTCTGAAACTTGCCGTATTTTTTAATTATATACTTTTGTAATCTTTATGAGAAATATACTTTTTTAAAGACTTTATGTATATCAAACTAAAAGTGAAAATGCTCACAAACCATTTTTTATCTCGAGGACTGCAGCCTTTGGCTTCTTGTATGGTATGGGGCTGTGGCTTTGGTAAGGGGCATATGCTCCCCCGCCTCTATAGATATATAAAATCGCGCCTCTTTAGAAATAGGACTTTTTTATGAAAAATCTTCACCCACCGCAGTGATAGATTTTTAAATAGGGTTTACCGTGTTGACAGGGGCCTAAGCTTTCCAAGAGTTTTTTTTTCATTAAGGAGTTCTACTTCCCGGTGGTCGTTTGACGCTTCCCTTATTCTAGATTGCAACCCCACGTAACCTGCTATTAAAATTAACAAATGTGACAACACCGGTACTCGTGCATCGGTTTTACTAGCAACCCAGGGCAATCATCCAGGTTTCTAGCGACATAAGCCGATGCCATCTGGAAAAAAAAATTTAAAAACGCTAATACATCAGAATTAAACGAGGCAAATCAGCACAGAAGAACACTAAATATAAGCTGCCTAACCCCAAGTAAATCTGAAATAATGCAAGGCAATGAAATCATTAAAAAACAATAAAATAGCAGGATCGGATAATATCAGTGGCGAATTCTTAAAGCAGATATGGAAATAACAACGGAACTAATATATCCACTCATAAAGGAAGCATGGGAGCACAACAAAATCTTAGACCAGGGGTACGATTATAAAACTTCTCAAAAGAGAAGACCTCACCCTCTGTCAAAACTGGAGAGGAATCACATTTCTTAACTCCACACAATATAATGGCTCAAATCGTACAAAGCCGTCTGTCAGCATCTATCACATCCTCAGAAAAAACCAAGCAGGTTTCAGACCACATCACTCCTGTATAAATAACATCAATACCATCGGAATCATTACTGAACAATCAATTGAATGGAACTTACCACTTTATCTAGTTTTCATATACTTCTAAAGATCATTCGATAGCATATGACACTCAGTAATTTGGAACACATTAATGGAAGCAGGAATGCCCAAGAAAATGATCACTATAATACAAGAGTTATACAACAATGCTTCTTGTACAGTGCTTTATAACGAGCAAATACGCAGTTCTTTTGAGGTGAAAATAGGGGTCAGACAGGGGTGCACTTTATCTCCTTTACTGTCAATATTGTTTTGGAATCGCTGTTGAAGAAGGCACTGAAGAATATGCGGGGCATACGTTGGACTTTTACGTCATCTTTAATTGATCTACAGTATGCAGATGACAAGATGGCATAATCACTCAGCGACATGCAAAAGTTTTATCAACAAAGACGGAGGTGCTACAGTAAACATACATAATCGAATTAAAAAAGCTCAGCAATCTTTTGGCCATAAATCGGTGTTATTATATGGGGTTGTGAAACTTGGAAAGTAACCCTAACAGATAAAATACAAAATTTCATTAACAAATGTCGCCATTCGTAATAAAGACCTCTGGCATCTCACGCAACAACAGGAAATACTCCGGGATATATTACTATGCAAATACACGTGGATAGGTCACACGTTGCGAAAAGCTCAAGACGATATAATCAAAAAGCTCCCTAGACTGAAATGATGCGGACGCCCAGGACAAACTTGGAGAATATCTATCATGGAAAAACTGAGAAGAGTAAAGGTAAAGAAAATAACAGTCAATAGAACACGTTAGAGAGTTTTCACAGGAGCCCTATGCCCCATTTAGGAGCTGAAGGAATTTTATATATATATATATATATATATATATATATAGGAATATATATATATATATATATATATATATATATATATATATATATATATATATATATATATATATATATATATATACTTGATGACTTTATTCACTATTATCGTCACGGCTTATTCCTTAGGTTATCTATTTTGTAAAAAAAAACAAATCGGATAAGTGGTTCTTGAGTGCTAAGCATACTAACGGCCAGACAGACAGAGAGACGTTGCATTTGATATATATTGTATTTTTTGTTATATGATATCGTTCCATATTTAACGGTTTAGGCAGCGTATTGCAAGAGAGTGCGCTAGCGGCAAACTTTTTTCCGACTTGATTCACTATTATCGTCACTGCTTATTCATTATGTTACCTAACGTAATAAAATATATCCTATAACCTGGCCAAGGAACATATGTATGTTTTAAAAAAAAGCACCAAAATCGGATAAGTGGTTCTCGAGTGATAAGCTCACTAATGGACAGACAGCCAGACAGAGCGACGTTGCATTTTATATATATTATAGAAGATTATAGATAACCTCGCCAGAGAACAAATGTATGAATTAAAAAAAAATAATAAATAAATCGGATAAGTGGTTCAGGTTAACACGTAATTGGATAAGTGGTTCTTGAGTAATAAGCTTCACTAACGGACAGACAGAAAGACGTTGCATTTTATATATATTATAGAATACTATAGGTAACTTCGCCAGAGAACAAATGTACGAATTTAAAAAAAAAAAAAAAAAAATCGGATAAGTGTTCTCGAATGATAAGCGCACTAACGGACAGACAGAGAGACGTTGCATTTTATATATATTATAGAAGATTATAGATAACCTGGCCAGAGAACAAATGTATAAATTAAAAAAAAAAAACACTTAAATCGAGTAAGTGGTTCTCGAGTGATAAGCGCACTAACGGAGCGAGAGACGCTTTATTTTATATATATTATAGATAAGCCGATACCAGGTTATTGTGCCCATAAAACGGTTGAGATTTTGTCCAGTATTTTCTACTTACTGCACTTGTTGAAGTTTCTAACAGATCACTGATGTGGTATGAAACGATGTTTTGAATAACATACGTAATTTTTTTTTAGTTTCTAGGGAATCATGAATGTGTGTTCTGATTGCCCCAACGATGTTTTGGGTTAAATTTCGATATTTTATTGAAATTTTATTTTATGTACTAAAAAATTATTCCAAATAATAATTATAAATTATAGATAATAATAAATCGATTATGGGTACCAAGAAAAATTTTAAAAATGTACCAGACGCATGAAATTAAATCCAGCTCTCAAAATTTTAGGGCCTTTTAAGCTACAAGTAGACATAAAAAATAGTTATTATCTTTTTAATAGCCATTGTTATAAATTTGTGAAAGTACCTCACTCCGTTTGGAAAATAGAAGCAAAAGACGGATAGTATTGTAACAACTACCAACAAAGGAAAAACCTTAGCCTCTTGCAGCTTTTCGGAAGTTCAAAGCTGTATCGAATTTACACGCTGGTAAAACAAAAAACAATTACTCTAGGAGACAGGTTTTTATGATATAATGATATATATTATCCGCGAGCCTCACTATAAGTCTTAAGAAAAGTATTTTGTCCTATCCATCAAAAAATTTCGAAGTTATGATTTTTATGCCATTTTAAACGTATTTAAAATGTTTTATTTCCAATTACTAGTAGCATTAAAACTTATTTTTCCAAGTTTCTGCTCCTCAATTTTGCCTCTCCTACAGGTAGTTTTTGGTTGTTTACAATGTTTCGCAGCGTTCAACCAATGATTGACATCATGACCTTTTTCGTGGATTGAAATAAGCTTTGCAGGGGTCCGATTCTATAATGCCCTAGAGCTCTCAACAACTTAAATACCACCTTGTTTAAAAGTTTGTTATCTCTAGATTTTCATAGATGCTTCTATGCTTCAGCAACAGTTCGGGGGTATTATATAACGTGAAAAGGTTTCAAAATTGGCAGTTTTCGCTGTACAGTTCGTCCAGAGAACAGGTATTCATGTTATTGAATTTCAAAAGACTGGATTGTGGGACAAATATCTACTGTCTAGTTTAGGGATTTAACAGAAGAATCAAAGATAGTGAGCCCCTAATCCGATTCTCTCAGGTTTTTCATTGGGCGTTAGGTAGAGACATGTGCAGGTGGTGTTTTCGGAAATACTTTCGGATAATTAATGGACGCACGAGCCCATTGTAAAACACCGTCCCGGGCTCCAAATGCCTGTACCGGACATACAAGTGCTAAGGTTTTCGTACGGATTGTGCTAAAAACATGAATTCAACGCTTAGGACAATTGGACAGTACTATCGGGCAAGCTATAGAAGGGATTGGATTGGAAAGATACTCCACACTAAAGAAAATGAACGAGGGTTACTAACTATTTTATCAAGCACACGGCCGTATCTTTATATGGCTTTGATTACTTAGGTTATTGTAACTTGCGAACAGACCTGCGCCAAGAAGTAAATTTTATTGTCGAGTTTCAACACAAGAGGTTTAGCAAGTTTAGTAAACGAATAACAATTTTGTTAGCATATTTATTGCGGAATTAAAATAAAAAACAGAAAGATCAGTATTAAAGCTAAATAAGACTTTGAACTTAGAATATAGGATTTACATCAATTAAAATTTAAAAAGTTTTGCCCATTAAAAAAAAACGGTTAAGTCCAAGTTAGACTTGCGCAATTAGTGTTTCGTGCCGCGATTGCCTGCCTTTAAAAATTAAATGCTTAAAGTAGTTATGTACTGAAAAGTATATGAGTATATTACTGATTACACCGAATACGTACTGATATTTCGTAGCTCTTATCTCATTTAAATTCACAAAATCTCCACCATATTGTCAAGACAAATATTTTTTTATACAAGATAAATAGCAAACGTAATGCACTCGTGATAATTTCCGCTCAATCTACACTTTATGGAGAATATTCCAGAATTTTTTGATCAGTACTTTGTACACAATTTGGGCCAGTATTACATCACATCTATTTTTGAACTCGTATTTTCTACAAGTTTTCATTTGACACCCCACTCGACCTTACAAAAAAAAATTTCCATTTCCGATGTCCCCCCCAAAACTAACTCCTTAAGTCATGATTGGGCCGTCAATTCCTATATTTGTACCAAATTTCAACTTTCTATGTCAAATATTTTCGGAGGAAATCGGGTGTGACAGACAAATGGACACCGAAGTAAATCCCATAAGTGTTCCGTACGGAACACTTATGGGAAACACCGACATAAGATACCTCGGCAGATAACTTATTAACCGCTGCTCGCCGAGTTTTGCTCCATTGTTGATATTTCTTTGATTTGTTTTAACATACCCGGTAAAATTAAGGCAATAACTTCATTAATCGCAAGAGTTAAAATCGTTGAACATAGGCGCAGCGTTTTGAACCAGTATATGTATAATATATATCAATCAATAAACTTTAAAATTAGCGGATATTTTCCCTGTTTCGATATCCGCGACACAAAAGCACGTATATATTTTTTACTAACTACCAGAATTTTGCAACACAAATTTTGGACCAAGCAAATTCTTATAGTACACACTCTTCGCATTAAAATTTTACCAACACCTAAAATACTATACGCTTGCAAGTTAGTATATTGTGGGATACATATAAATACAAATTACTTCCTTTATTGTTAACATTTATTTGTAACTCATTAATTACACGTTACTCATATTACACCTAAAAGAGAACAATAAATAAAAATAAATCTAAAGTAATTATCGACTTTGGACAAACCCTGAAATACATAAAACAAGATTCAAAATTAAAGCTTTAAAAATCCTTTGGGGGGTTACTTTTATTGCTAAATCATAATTATGTAACTAGGGCTAAATTTTACATAGACAGGAACAATTTTAACTAGATAAGACCACCTACTATCATACGCGGTACAGATTCAACTTTTTAATATATGTTAACCGTTAACTACCTTTTCTAGAAAAATAGAAACAGAAATTTATTGTCCCTAATTTTTTTCTACATATATATTTTTCTCGGATATGTATGGCAAACTCAAGATAATTATGTATGCAACTCTAACATTAATAATATTAGGTACATTAGATAGATCCAGATTTTGAAACATATATATAACATGTAAGATGCAGGTTTCGAAAATTGCAAAAGTTTTTGTTGGTATTAAGATTTTATCGTGGTTATACTTAAAGTATCAGATTCGGTAACCTTGCTATTTCAAAAGAAACACCTGAAGCCTAATATACTCAATAACGTATAACATAAATTTTTGAAGCCTTGAATAAGTTACTTACCAACAAGAAATAGGCAAAATGTCTATTTGAAAAAACAATATTTTGTTGGTTTCATTTTTAAAGACTACTTTCGTAAAAATAATAATACACTAATATAAGCATTTTTATGATTCCCAGTAACTTCTTCAACTTCAATTATTTTTAGACGTAACACTGAAAAGGAAACAATTGTATATAGAGTCTCGTCTTCTTTTTGAAATATTAAAGTTATTTTGTACCTGACAAGTGTCAACGAAATAAAAACGTACCGAAACCATATCTTACTCAAAATAAAATGGGATACCCAGTATAAATATACCACGGTTTTTATACACTTTTTTAATTATAGTTTTGATACTTTTGTTCTAACGAGACAATTCCCATATAATATTAATATATTTTTTTTAATTTTCCATACGAGGGTTGCATACATTTTTGAATTTAAAACCAATCAATCAATCAGCCCGTGCGCAAACAAAAACAAAACAACTTAAAAACCATAACTGTGCTTAAAATAAAAAGTTATTTCAAAAAAGGTGTACAGGCCGAATAACTGTACTACTCTGCTTAGCCAAAAACAAAGTTAGGCAGGATGACAGGATAATGTTGTGTTGATAGGCAGTCACAAGTTTTTTGATTTTGGTAACAGACAATTAAAATTTTGCACTTTTACATAGATGATGGTTCTCAAACGTAGTTCATTTTTTAAACTTTGTAGAATTCTTTTACAACAAACAATTTCATTTAATGAGAGGGTCAGTGTACTCACGGTACAGTAAATCCGATACAGTAGTGAAAGTGACCTCTAAGTTGGTGACGAGATTTTGACGGTGCATGCGTCGACGGGTCCCTCTTTTAAAATGGCCGCTCAATGTTTACATCTGATCTTTTAAAATGTGTTATCGTTCGTTTGTTGATGTGACTGGGAGAGAGAGTTTGTATAAAAAGAGAATTAAAAACGTTTGTAAGTGAAGAGAATCGAAAAAGTTGACAAACATTTTATATAACCATAGGGAAAGGTTATTGTTGTGCCGTCAAAAAGTTTGCCGGGAGTGAGTTTCTTCTTCATCCCCAAAGATGTTGAAAGGTAAGTGATTTAATTAAACAATATTAATTACGTAAGAAATCGTACGCGGATAAATTGAATAATTCTGAGAAGCTATTTCTTTATGCCTTTTTTTGGTTATAGATTAAAGATTTGGCTTGCAGCAACCAAACGCGTCATTTGTCCAATTGAAAATTTGTGCCAAAAATTATAAAATATGCGCCTCACATTTTTTCTCAGAAATTGTTTAAAAGTGATTTAAAAAATCGTTTATTCCACTATGCGTATCTAGTCGTTAATATAGAATTAGATAAAAATTCTTATAAGAGTCGAATTTTATTATAGTTACAATGAGGCCCAATCAGGCCCAGGAAAATTCGGACATAAAATTCCTTGTTAAATTGAAATATGTATTTAAAAATTTGGGTTCCAGTTTCAGTTTTCACTTTTGGGCCTTAGGGTCCCAAGGCTAAAATTTTTGTCAGCCACATTTTTTCTGAAAATGCCTTCCGGTCAAGTTTTCACTTGTATTCGTCTCTTTTCTAACAAAGTGCTCCATTATTATTATTTTTTTTACATTATTCATGCTGTATTAACTTGACATTTTATTAAATCAAAAATTTTCAAACATTTGTATATCTATGATTTATTTTATTTATATTATGATTTTGATTGATAAAACTTTGCACAGTAACATTATTTCTATTTAAAATCTCCCGCTGGTCCCCTTTCTAACATGGCGGGCTTCCGCGTGAACCCTTGACAATTGAGACCCGATTTTCCTATACGGTTACCCCTGAGTTTTGTACTGTATTGGGTTTACTCTGCTCCCGGTTTAACTGTCATTATAATTATACTTAACTTGTCAAATTTTGACACTATAAGTCTTATTTTTTCACCTAGATTCCTGCAATTATTTTAAATAGGTTAATTAATCCAGTAATCGTAAAGAACCTCATTTATTGATAATTCCATTATACAAGTGTTTAAATTCTTAAAAAAGCCAATTTTTTTACGTTTACTTAGACTTTGAAATTGTGAAAAAGTGTAAATATATTTAACAATTGCATTTTTTCTGGAATAAATGATATATTAGGAAGGTAAATAAGTTCGTTTTTTGTTTTCGAATAACTTCAATTTGCTCTAATTATCTTTTCTTAAGTTCTACCGTACGATTTTGGAAAGTTTGGTTTATATTGTTTTAAAAAAATACGGATTTCGTAAAAAAAATATTTCATGTATACGAGAATAGTACCACAATGGAACGGGCGTGTCAAAAATGGTTTTTCCACGTCCATTTATGAAGATTTTTATGCCACAAATGCGCCCCAATTCGGCTGACTGAATTTTATCGATTCTGATGATATGAGGTCAACTTAGAAGAACAAAATAGACTGTCATTAAACTGGAAATTATGGTTTTGCTGTTGATGAGCTTACGGAGGTGTCTTTTATTACGAGATTTTACCAGGATGGCAAACAATCGACTCTACAAAGCACGATGGCGAAAATCGACTCTACAATACATTTGAATTAATAAAATGAGACCGAGCACTCCACGAGAAACGTCCAGAATTAGTAACATAAAATACTACTTTACTGTAACTGTAACTAAAAATAATGTAGAAGAAAAAACGTTTAAGTGGATAAGAAGGAAGACCTTTTTAAACGAAATAACGGAAACATAATTTCTCAACCTGAAAGTCATATGGTTTAAACTTATATGGCAATTATTCGTTCCAAAGTTTACACATTCATTACTAAATGCGATTTCAGATTAACATTTGCAGTAATCTATTGTACAATTAACTGTGACCGTTTGTCAGCATAATATTATCTTCTTTTTTACCGGCTGTACTGTGCAATAGGTTTAAATAAAAAGTATCCATAAACATAAATCGACCTCTGCAAACTAATAGCAGTTTTATATATATATATATATATATATATATATATATATATATATATATATATATATATATATATATATATATATATATATATAAATACAGCCTTAAGCTATGTCAACTTTTGTTCCTTCCTATTAGATGAAAATATCATAATACTAATATGGCCAAAAGTAATAGGGTAAAGACCTTCAGTTTTTACAACAACTCGATGCAGTTTTATCAGTTTATATTATAAGTATCGATGAACAAAAATGATCCTTATCAATGACGATATACCCTAATGCTTAGGCAGTAACAGTAAGTGCCCAAAAGAATAGAAGTAGTTCTTTCAACATTTGAGCTACATTTTTAATTAACATACTTTTTTGGGATTTCGGTGCTGAATATTTTATCCAGCGTTTTGTATAACGAAAGGGATTGGAGAACCCCCAGAAGAAATCCAAATTCGAGCACATTTCTTATTCAAGTTCTAATTTATTGAACAATATGAGATACCTCGGGGGTAGTGACTAATCCAGCGAGTTAATAATTGTTAGTTTTGAAAGTGAATCTCACGCGGTAAAATTATGATTTATCGATATACATATATCCACAATAACGAAATAATTCGCGAACCAAGATAACTAAACTAAATAAAAAAATCACTTTCATTGGTTTAAACATTTAGCTTAGATTAAAGTAGGTTCTATCGTCATTGATCTGCGCTACTTTTAGCCAATTCTAATTATTAGTTTTAAAACGGCTTAACTAGAGTTTAAGAGCATTTCGATTTTTAAATCTTGTTTCTTTGAGTAATTAGAACAATATTTTGAGTTAACAAGAATTGTTCTAATTTTACATAATTATTCAGTATATAAATATTAAACGTGTGATTAAATAAAAAGCATTTAATTTTGTTTTCCTTTTCAAAGAGATCTAAATTATCTCAAAGTACGAATATATAATCTTACTGATATATAGAGTAGTTATTAATAAATTGGTCATACAACAATCGTTTGAACAGCATGATTATTCTAAATGTACCTTAGAAAATTGCTAAATGATAATAAGTTATTATTTCATTTGCTCTTGAACTACCGGAATGCTTTTGGAATAATTAAAAATAAAAGGATGATATATTTTTTTATTTAAATATCACATATTTTATTTTAAACGACCATCAATCATACTATTCAACATTTAAAATAGATTTAGAATATGAATGCTCTATGACCCATGTACTGTCAACAACCTGTTTTACCTTGAATTTAATATACGTTGAATGTCTACTTCTGTGATATTTCGTAAAGTATTATAGATAGAGCAAAACTGTCAATGCAAAAGTTGTTTAGTGACAATGGTCCATATTTTAAAGTACGAAGGTCGCCCAGAAAGTAAAGAACGATTGAGTATATCTCAACAAAAACAGAAGATATCAAAGCAAAAGTTTATTTACAACAATACTAAAACTAATACTATTTTTCTACATAATCGCCATTGTTATTTAGGCACTCATCCTAACGAGACACAAGTTTTTCAATGTCGATGTTATACTCATCTGCCGTCAATGACTGAAGCAATGAAGTTACTGCTTTTTAGCGCTTTATCACTTTGGAAGTTTGTTCCCCCGAAAAGCGCCTTCATTTGCAAGTGAGCAATGCTTCACCATCTTTTTTATATTGGCTAATGAAATCCAAAGCTGCGCCCATTCGTTTTATCTTGTGGACTTCTGTCAACTCTTTGGGAACCCAGCGAGTTCACATTTTTTTGTGCCTAGTTGAGCTTTGACCACTTCATGTCGGCTGTTGCGATCTTCATCGTACATGTTTGTTCTTCCTTCATTGAATATGGATACAACATTCTCTAACAGACGACTCATTCATAGCATTTTTACCATACACCTATTTAATTTGCCTATCAAACACATTTCCAAAGTGAAGAAGTGCTTAAAGAAGCAGTAACTTCATGGCTTCAGTCATTGGCGGCACTGAAAAACTTGTGTCTCATTATGCTAAGTGCCTAAATAACAATGGCAATTATGTAGAAAAGTAGTGTTAGGTTTAGTAAAGTTGTAAATAAAGTTTGGTTTTTGTTGAGATATACCCAATCGTTCTTTACTTTCTGGACGACCGACCTTCGCATGTACAGTACATGGAATATTTTTGTATTTTCAGACATTTGGATTGTATGGTTGTCTCTAAATTCTAGCAACTGGAAAATAACATTTTTGACGCTCGACACCCTGTACGTGTATAATGTTACAAAACATGTTAGTTTTTCATTCTCCAGCTCGAAATGTGAGCTTCTACTTCAGATAGAGGTGTTCATTTCTTGTCCGAATGCGAAACGATTGTTATAGTTAAAATGGAAGTTGATATTTTTGGATAATCGCAAATCTAAAGCCAAAAAACAACTTAATTTAAATATAAGGTATGTTACTTAAAATATTTCCCCTATTGAACTAATCTGAACTCATCTGAGATTCCAAAGGTCCAAAAATATACAAGGTGTCCCAGTAAAAAAGTTGGTGTTATTCTACTATTTTTGATACAATCAGTATGGTTAAAAATATGTTTAAATTATGCATCATTAACTATTGAAGAACCCTTGTTTCTGAAGTTACTCTCTATCTATAATATTTTACGAGATATCAAACAATTATGATTAGATAATTCACAAAAATAAAACGCGATGTATTTTTTGTGAATATTTTACTGTTAAAACTATTAAAATACCTAACGGCATCTATGTAAATGTTGCTTTGAGTTGTTATAGTTACTTAAGGACCTAAAAATGTAACTAAGTAAAAAATCACAAGGGTAAATCACAACTTAACGTCTCTCAATACCTATATGCTCTAACACCGTACTACAAAATAAACTATTTTTCACATTTAAGGTTGGTGTTTAATATCGCTGTGAATATACAATCCCACAAGATAATGGAGTAAGTTTACTTTTCGGGTTTAAAGAAAGAATTTATAATCATTTTCAACAGCTTTTGTCGAAGAGAACCAATATATACATGAAACTGGGAAAATAACAGCGAAATATTCTTGTTTGGATTATAATATTACTATATGATTTGAATTATGAAAATTAAATCACAATTTTATAATTTAGTGGGTTGGTTCCTTTCTACAAAAATTGTTCAATTATATGTGATGATCACAAAAAAATAATATTACTAATTATTCCAATTATGAACTTGTAATAAAGTTAATTTATATTTTTAATAAATTACAAAAAAAATTCTAGGTAGATATGCCACTGTGTAGAAAAAAAAAATAATAGGTTGAGACATAATTTAGATACAAACTCCGTTCTAGTAGGCCAATTAATACAATCAAATCGTTGACAGATTAATGTATATTTTTAATATTATATGGAGGATAGTATCTTGTTAAAATTATGTATAAAAACGAGAGTCAGAAGTAGAAAAAAAAAATGTCCCTACCATTCCCTCATAAAAAAATATTAAATTGCGAGATAATGATAATAAGGCTTTGAAATTTCAAAATAGTCTCTCAAATTCAGTAAATATATTTTTAATGTAAAAATATTTTTCCAGTTTCTGAATTACATTTAGAAGGTCACACATATACGTGAGGTGGTACTAAATAGTATTATTTTGAAAAATTCTGTGGATTGTCTCGGTATTAAGTCAAAATTCCACAACAGCCGACTTAAATAACGATGTGTCGATGTGATTTTAGCGTAGGTTTTCGATAAAACGCGAAGAATTATCGCGATTTGTCATGCTATTAAAAAAACGTAAAATAGATAATAACCTATTAGCGACTAAAATGTAATTTAAGACAACTAGGCTTAGTTAAAAAAAAATCAAATAAAACTTAATATACTTTCTTAAAGCTAAAACTTATTTTCTCGGTTAATAATCGACAATTAGACGAGTACATATATGAGCGAAAATAACAATTAATGGTTGTAAAAATCAGTATTTTGGAAAAATTAGTGTTCTTTCTTAGCATGAATATATATGCAATTATATATCTTAATAATTTAATGAATACCGTTATCATACTAATTTGGTCTTTAATGCAGAGAAACTTATCTTCAAGCAGTTTTCCCCAAAAAATGATATCAAATTGAATGAAGAATTTGTAAATGATGAATCAGTAATAAATTTGTTACATCTAAATTTTGACACAAAGCTAACGCGTGAAACCGAGTTCATTCCGTTTTTTTTTATTTGACAGTTGTGAGACTGCTTTAGTGTAAATATATAAAAGTTTATTTACTGGTCTAGCCAGTTTTTGATTTTCTGAGACTTGCTAAGTTACTTTCATAAGGTGTTTTTCGCTCAAAAAAAGTTATGCTGATATGAAATTATTGAAAAAATATAATATTCTTACTTTAGTATGCGTGCATACTATGCAGTTTTAAAAGCAAAGTAACATACATAAGCATAATTTGGAGACTATCTGGGTCAAAATATACTCTCATATATTGGTGTTAAATACTTTAATAAAATCAAAAGTGTTTTAGCTAATGAAACTGACAAAAGAAAGATTAAAGTAATTTCTTACACATTTTCATAAGGATTTTATTTAATCCAAGAATTTTTAAATTATCAAATATAAAATTTTTCTTCTAACAATCAGCACTATTCATCTTTAAGTCTACAATCAGACCTTAATTTTAACAACTTTATATTTTTGATTTTAATTGTAAATGTTTAGTATTTGAATGATGTAGCAAATAGCAAAGTGAGCAAGTTAATGTACACACAAAACTTTTGAATGTTTCTTTTCATTTTTTCTTGTCTAATTAACAAGATTTATAAATTATTTTGCTGTATTTTATTATTTTATTCCAAATTTAAATGAAGCAAAATTGAATTTGAAAAGAAACAATGTGCCCAGAAGTTTAAACAAATCAACAAACAACAGTTTATGACATATAATATGTAGAATATTTAAACTGTCTTTGCGTGCTTGTTTATTAATATTGCCAGATAGACTCTTAAGTTAGCTCTAAAAAAATATTTTTTTAGTAAATAACTAAAAATATCTTTTGGCTTTGTATTACTTAATAATAAAAAAAGTTACAGAAGACATTATTTGTATGTGCAGTAAAAATGTTATATTTTTTTTTTATTTCTTCAAGCTCTATCTTATCAAAACACTGTAGGCCTTTTGGAACTTTATGCTCCTTCTAGTCTAGATTCCGAACTCGCGGTTCCCGACATTATCGTCCTGAAAATCCGTTATTTTCAAAACTGTATGGATACTAATTACTTTCTGCTCACATGAGGTAACTTCAGCTTTTAGATGCAAGTTATAAAGAATTTGCCTTCTTTAAAAAAATATGACCAATAACCATTCTTAATAAAACAATATGATAAAACGAAATATCACTACTAAAAATATAAAACGGCAACTTCTCTGGGGACGCTTTTTAGTTGACCTCCTCCAATTAAACTTAACTTTCGTATAATAATTGGCCTACACCTCTAGTTGGCACTTTTGAGAAAACCTTCTTCAGAGTGTGGAAATTAAAAAAAAAAAAACGAATTTGTGACTGGTTAGTATTGTTCTAGTAAACTTACTCTTATGGTACATAAAAACAAATGTACAAAGATTTAGAATCCGAAATTGCTTTATAGGTATACTTCGTTCTATTCCTTTATTTGCAAAGACCATTAAAAAAGATTCTTTTATCTATCTCTGAAAAAATCTATTTGTAATTTTTTGATAGAGATAAAGAATAAATTTCACTGGATATAAATTTCAGATCTCTGATTAAATACAAATATTATAGCGCCTTCATTTCAAAATTCTGAAACTCCAATATTTCTTGATTCATGTTAAAGGGATTAAACATAGTTTTAATCTTTTAACTTATACTTTACATTGTTTTCTAATTTTAACAATGTATAAACTAAAAATTACATTAGTGTTTAATTACACTACTAAAAATATAACTTAAAAAAGGCAAAAACAACTAACCACCGGTTTTCCTTCACAGATTTTAATTTGTAGTAGAATTTAGAAATAGTACAAAATATAGATCTTGCTTGATTATTTTGACACATCACAGGGAATGTAACCTAAATTCATTCCATATTGATTTCAAAAGTTTCTAACAATTAAAGTGGCTGAAGACATACCGGAGATGGTAAGTTTTAAAACAAAAGCACTGTATTTAAGGATGTTTAGGAGGTATAATCGGAGACACAAATAAGTGAAGTTTTAGTTTAATTAGTATCTTCGTTATTTTGACATTAAAACAAACAAACTTATAGTCATAATTTTATTTTTTATGAAATCTTACTCCACAAATATGATTTTTTTTGTTTTTAATTAATTTTAAGTTAAAATTTAGAATATTTGTAATTATTACTGAAAAACTTTTGGCAGTGAAAATGCCTTGAATCCATCCAACTTCAAATAATAAAATATATTATTTTTTTTTAATTATAAGATAAATAATAGAGTATCGCAAGATACTTCACGAAAAATTAAAGAAAAATATATACCATAATAAAAAACAAGAAAAGAGCACCTTGCTAACGCGTATGAGCGCCTCTTATTTACACTATATTATTTCCGAGAATTCGCACAGAATTAATATGTTCTTATATAACACGTGCAGTTCGTAAGAAGTTCCGAGCTAGAGTGCGAGAGAGAAATTATGGTCTAACCTGAACTAACTGCGACACACTTCTCTTTCAATCTAGCTATATAGAAGTATCACATACATGATTTTTATAAATTAAAGCATGCGTACGCGCATTGATCTTAGTGTTTACAATATTGATACCGTTTGAGATTGTTATTTGGAGTTTTATTACGAGTATTTATTTCTTATTGAATATAATGCCGAAAACCGCAAGTTATCGATGGAAAGGGGAAATAGTGACTAAGAATGTTTATTTAAAAAGGTTAGAACAACTGGGCTTGAACCGAAGAAAAAGAAAAAAAAGATAAAGCTGAAGAGCATGTAGCAAGTGCAAATGTCGAATAACCAGTGACCTGTGAAAACGCTAAAGAGGAAACAGAAATATTTACTGTTAATTTAAAATTTTTAGGTCAACAAATATGGTGTATTTCATGTAAAGAAACATTATCTTTATAGTACGCTGAAGAAGAAAAACGCAAAGAACTAGCGTTAATGTTGTTGGTTAGATGTCATAAATATCTATTAATCAATTAAGTTTCCGCTGGAAAACACCAACCTCCACTGGATACTAAAAATATTTTCTAAAATTACTTATTTTTATTTTAATATTTAAATGTCAATTGATATTTAAATTTTACGCGGTAACATATCTTATAGAAAAATTCAAATTCGCTACAGTTTCGTTGACTTCTAACTCGAGCAGCGATGTTGCCACGTTTTCACAAATGCCATGCAGTTCAATACATATTTTTTCGCATTAACAATTTTGAAGAGTAAATTTGCTTTTTGATATACTTAAATAAAAATTGATATACGGTATAGTGATATAAAACAATAGTGAAACAATTTCCAAATTTACTGAGGGGTTTCAAAAAACTTGTAAAAATAATCTAAAATTTTCTGATGAAACACCGGCTATTTTGAATATATCTCCCAAACATCCTTAACTCAAGACAAAAAATAATTTATAAATGTTCTTTAAATAGAAAATTATTTACATTTAGGGTAAATTTTAAATGTGGGTTTTATGCTTTTGCACGAGTGCATATAAATCGAACCTATATTATAAAAAGCACCCTTACAATACAATCTACAAGCTGATATAATACTAATATGTATCTTTTTTTTTAGACATTTACTTATACTGTACATTGAACCATTCTATATAAATATTTTTCAACACTTTGGGCTCGTATTATTAATACATGTAGTAAATATAAAAGGCCTTGTAAAAATACACACTGATTATAACTATACTGAAAAATACTGGAAAGTATTCGAGAACATTCCTGGCAACGAAAAAAAACGTTTTAAATGAACTTTTTGTTCACGTTTGCACGCGTATACGTTTCTAAGTACAAATGGAATAAAATATACTTAACATCGGGCTTATTCTGTAAAGCCCTGCAGCATGTTTCTTGTTTTGGGCAGCTTAATATTGACTCTCCGATATCTTCTAATAGGCTGGAGCCTGGAAATCTGTGGGCCCTAGAAAGAAAATGACATTCATTATATAAAGGAAAGAACATTTTCACGGGAAATCATGGTTCATGCGATTAGATTGTGTCAAATTTAGTTGACTTTCCGACGTTTTGCCTACTTCACGGGACTACAGGCAAAACAGATAAATTACTTGGACAATTCAACATTCGCTCACCTTTCAACTTTTGTAAATAAATCAAGACAATACTCGACGGCAAAAATTCTTGGGATACCAACCAATTCACTAGAATTATTGTCAATAAGTAAATAATAAAAATTTCTGAGTCACGTTAAAACAACCTGAATTACATATAGGATGAACCAGTCAGCATGAACCCGAATTTGTCTTATTAATATGTATTTGGTATTTTTCTAACTAGCATTTTTTGGTTTAATTGGCAAATAATTATTTTTTTAGGGGTTTCTTCTGAAGGTAAAAAACGTATTTATTAGTTCAATATACATCATGACTGGTACTTTGCCAAAAATAAAATGTTAATTTTTTTATGCATTTATTTAAATTGAAAAGTCAAATGATTAACACTATTCGTAGTACATTATTAGATGGATAATACTCCGAATCTAAGACATTGTTTTTTATACAGTCTGTCAAGTAAGAACGCGCCCGCGATAATTCATTTTTGGTAGATGCGATTCTAGCGATTCAACAAAAAATCGGTAGAGGGAACCTTTATCTATGACGCATTTTAGTAAAAGTATTAGTCGATTCCGAACTTTCGTCGAAATCACGTAAAATCCAAAATGAGTCACTTGTTTGCGCGTCGGTTCCAGGCAATCTTTCTTTGTTCCCATCCAAAGAGGCACATTCCGCGGCCACTAAATAAATTAAACAGTCGGTATCGT